>CM062290.1:206978495-207559970 GCA_031216915.1 Pictodentalium vernedei
CGACCCCGGCTGCAGATGAAACAGAGCGTCCTGAGTGGAGGGCAGACATATGCTCTGGCTTGTGCAAGTTTCTTTAAACAACATCTGACCCCAGACGCCGCTATATTAGAGAGGGGAGCCTCTCCTGCTCGCGGTCTGTCAGACCTCGCTGAGTACAAGGACTTGCAGACTTCCTCTCTATTTCCTCCCTATTTCTGTCATCGCTGGGTGAGCTATTTATATTATAGTGCTCGCTCTACCCAATCCACCTCTTAGACCGCAATGGACTTACCCAGCATCATGGCACCCATGGATGCACTACCGCTTCACCGGTTGAGGTAGCTGCTTGCAAGAGATTAAAACCTTTAACCAAAGGCCCTAACTCTTGCAATAATGAGCACTGCAGCTAGCTCTATAAGCTCCACGGAGCACGACGACGGTAGCACACATGGATGGGTGTCAGAATATCATCACCATGTTCATGTTCCTCTGAAATAGAAACTGACAGAATGAATTAAAACGTGATAAGAGGCTCTGATCCTCAGAACCTCACCGCCAACAACGTACCGTGACACCCGACACCAACATCAGTCATCCCAGTGCAACACAAGAGTGACTAAAGTCGATTTCAGTCCTCCAAACTCCACATTATATATATATATAACTGAGATACATGAATAATAGCAATCATAATTAAATTCAAAACATTTTTTGTAAACAAAAAATGTTTTTTGAAAAACGCCCAGGTTCCCAAAGGTAACATGAAGAGCCCAAAGGCATCCCGATAGAGCCTAAGTGTGGACAAAATCCAAAATTTTTTGAGCTGCACTACCGGAATAATAATCCATGTATTCTACAGTATATTACAGTAATAGAATATAAGAAACTACCTATATATGAGAACGTTGATAATGTAAACAACGTCAATGTAAACAAGACATCAGGCACACAAAAAGGCCCAAAATCAGAACCAATTGAAATGCTATCAAATGCAAAGCTAGATCTTCATACAAAGACAAAATGATACATTGGATAGAAGATGCAAGACTAAACGGCTTAACAGTCCTAGGGTGAGGACGTATTCCTGGGGAAGAAGCATAATAATATTCTGTAATAAATGTTAAACTCCCAAGAAATTTAATAAAAAATTTCAATAAAAAATAGCCAAAAAGCTTAAGAGTTTAACAAGAAGGGTTCATGGAAGGAGAGGGAAGGAATACTTAACACACAGTGGAATAATCATTTTTAAAAATGATGACGTCAGGCATATGTCCCGAAATTGGAAAACATAAAATAATTTTATAAATATATAAAGTTACAGCCCTGAACGTCCAAAACCACCGTTGAACACTTTCTTCATCCAATAACTGCCTTGTATTCACCAATTCTTGCATTGATTTGTGTCTGGCATCCTCAAAAAGGTAGATTTTAAAGCACATGTGTCATTTCATTGTTGATGACTTTTAGGACCAAACAAAGAAAATGATGTTGGTGCCAATTCCGGTCACTTCCTGACGTCTGCGCATGTGCGGAGAGTAAATGTATGGAGGGCCAGATAAGACATTCAATTTTCAGTTTTGCAAGCAAATTTTGGGGATTGGGGGGTTGAAAATTTGTGTTTGGCCCTTACTAACTTTGAGTTAAGCACCAGCTAGTCTGGGCCATTGGTTTACAGTGTAAAAATATATGTTTGCTTGTGGTTGACTATGAATTAAGGATGCAAGTACAGAAATCCTGATAATTCAGAGAGGTAGTTTGATAGCCCATTAATTGCTGGTATTGTATGGAAGACCTTTGGTGTTAGTATTGTGAATTGTAAAAGTAGGCCATTATGTCTTAACCTTTTATCTAATATATTGGCCAACTCCACTCAGTATTTATGAAACACAAAAAAACCCATTCAGATTTTGCTATTTTTCCAGTTCTTGTTTTGAGATTGTAGATTATGACCCCCTCATTAGAACAAACTAAATGAGTTTGTTCCAATGATGCATCATAAGCTGTATTCTCTGAACAAAAATGGACATTTCGAAATTATTTTGGCCAATTTTTTCAACACTAGTCAGGTTGGGTAAATTCATTATGATGGTTGACAAGAATAATGAATTTGAACAAGTATTGATATGTTCATTTTTAAAGGAAAGCCCAAAAACCCAAAACAAACCTATTTTGGCTTCCTTCTTTGAAGCAGTTGTAATGGGACACTTTAAATGGGATGTCTTGTGCAAAAATGAAAATTTGTTTCCTCATTCTAACTAATGCCAGTAAATTTTTTTGAAGTGATTTTTATTTTGTTCTTTTTAGTTGTGTGTCACATCCAACCAAACTAAAAATAATTCTAGCACACAATTTCTATCCTATTTGGCTAAGGGCTACCAACCTTCACATGCGTGTATATCTTTGGGAGAGGGAGTGGCACTTAGTATATCTAGGCCATGCTTACCTGCTTTTTAGAAATTGTGTCATGTCTGTATGTTCTGAAAATATTCTTATTGATAATCACTATGTAATTCGGCTTAGCCCTTTGAACTCTCATGGTATCTTCTACGCCAGTTCAAAGGCAGCAATTAGAAGAGTCCATATTCATTATTTGGGGTTGACCAATATATTCAACGTGCAGCCACGAGTAGAGATGGGCGGTATTGGAATTTTGAGTTTGGTATCGGTTTCGGTATTTTTGTGTGGGCATACCACGGTATCGGTTCGGTATTCGGTATGTGACTTCAGATTCACTGATAGTACCAAAGGGGAATCCATGTCCGAAAAAATACAGAATAAGTTGTTCTTGTATCATTCTATCACAGTGCTACACATGCCATTGTTGATGGGCTCAACATTGTCAATCTTTTGTCAATACAGATCATATCTACAGTAATTTGGTGACTTGTTCTAAATACGCCTTAACCTTTCAAGCTCCACTTAAGGCGTCTGTAATCGTAGAATGTGTGTCCTGAAGATGTCATCTTTAGGTGGGCCTGATGACAGTGGTAAAATGATCTGGTCAGTGATTTCTAGCCAAGTCTTGGCTGCCTGTTAAGGCAGCCAAGACTTGGCTAGAAATCACTGCTAAGCAACTGGACATGTACAGGTCGTAGACTATTGATAATTTAGTACAACTGCCCTGGTCCTTAAGGCTTAACAAAACTGAAAAATAAAATCAGTCACTTCTTTCATGAAAATGAACACTTCAACTGCTATCAATCCTCACCAAGGCCTTATAAATAGTGAATGCACAGGGAAAATTGAAAATACCGTTGGTTTCGGTATTCAAAGATTGGGTCGGTTCGGTTTTTCGATGTCCCCATGATATCGGTGTCGGTTCGGTTTTTCGGTATATTGCCCATCTCTAGCCACGAGGCTGCATGCTGAAAATATTGATTGGTCTACCCCACACATAAGTGAACAGCCATCCTATATAATGACGTTATGACATATCATGTTCCTGGCCGGAAATGTGTCCACTAGGGTTCAAAGGGTTAAGGTTACCAAACTTTACATGCTTATACATCATGGGGGGTGGGTGGGAGGATGATACAGACTATAAGTTCCCCATTCTCACCCTTGTTTTATGAAATAGGTCATTTGCACATGTGATGTTTGTCTATCACAAAAACACTTCAGGCTCAGTATTATTATACTAAATGACCTAGAGTTACCAGCAGCCCTGATATGCTGATACATCTTGAGTGGGGCGACACAGGTTATAAGTAGTTCATACTGATCTACATTTCAGAAAATAAGTCCTGCTGTCATATTGATTTCTAAAACTATTTTTTTTTTTACCTGCCTTTGAAGAAGGGGTGGCTATAGTGTCATTATCCCGTCGGTTCCGAAGTTCTTGATTGCACAACTTCATTTTTATCCCCCCCTCCCCCCTCAGTTATTTCAGAGAGATATTTCTGTGGTGCTGTCTGTCCACTTGTAGACAGAGTTGGTTTCTGTTTGTAACTAAAATTCTGCTTGCTCGACTGAAACCAAACTTGGCATGTGGGTTAGTTACGATGAGAAGAATCCTATTCATTTTGAGATCATTGTGCCAAAAGGTTTAGGTCACAGTGACTTTGAACTTTAATTTTTTATCAGAGTTGGTTTCTGCTTTGTGATTATAATTCCGCTTGGCCTACTGAAACCAAACTTGGTATGTGGGGTAGGCATGAGAGGAAGAACCTTATTTATTTTGAGGTCATTGTACCAAAGGTCAAGGTCACAGTGACCTTGAACTTGAACATTTACCAGAGTTTGCTTCTTCAATTGAAATTTTCTTGCCTGATCAAAGCTAAACTTGATTTATCGGTTGAGCATTATCAAAGGAAGAACCCTATTTAGTTTGGGGTTATTGTGGCAAAGGTAAAGGTCACAGTGACCTCTAATTTAAAGTTTTATCGGTCAGTGTTCGTTTCTGCTCTCTATTTAAAATGCTGTTTGCCTGAACCAAATTAAACTTGCATGTGAATCTGGCTTTATTAGAGGAAGAACCCTATATATTTTTTTAGGTCATTATGCCAAAGGTAAAGGTCACAGTGACCTTGAAATTAAAATTTTATCAGTCCTGATTGAAATCAAACTTGGGTCAGTCATGATGAGAGGAACAAACCTTTGTATTCCGTAGGTCATTGTGCCTAAGGTCAGGGTTACAGTGACCTTGAAATTAACATTTGATTGGTACCAACAGTGGCTGTGTTAATTTAGTGTAATATATCACTAAGGTTACTGTATCAGAGTGATATTTCTGAGGGGTTGGCCACCCCCTGGTGGCTACCTCTAGTTGAACTGATTATGATGAAATTTCTCAAGCATTATGACAAAGAAGTGGACATGCACATATTCCCAAATTTTCTATCAGTGATAATTTTATCCAGATCATCTCACCTTCAACTTGGAAGATTTTTTTTTTATAGATTTCAATATGAGATTCTTGTTTGTACACCTCCTACGCTCAAGAACACATTTTAATGAAATTTCTCAAAATTGACGACTAACAAGTGCACATGTGCACATTCCAAAATTTTCAGTCTGGGACAATTTTAACTAGGTTATCTCCCCTTCACCTTGGAGATTTAATGTACTTCTGCTTTTATGAATAAAATTAGATGAAACTTCTTAAATATGACCAGTGACAAGTAAATATGCTCATATTCCAAAATTTTCAATCTGCAATGATTTTAATCAAAAATCATATCCCCTTGAATTTAAATTTATTATGGATTTCTAAATGATATTGTGTGTGTGTCTTCGCCTTCACTTAGGAACAGCTTTTGATGAAACTTCTCAGAACATGACCATTAACAAGTGCGCATGCACCTATTTCCAAATGTTCAGTCTGTGACAATCTTAGCCAGTTTATATCTCCTTCAACTAAGACGATTTAATATTGATTTGCATAGGAGATTCTTTGTGTGCAGCTCCTACATTAATAAACCAATTTTGATGAAACTTCTCAAACATGGCTACTAACAAGTGAACAGGTGCATATTTCCAAATGTTCATTCTGCAACAATTTTAACACGGTTATCTTCCTTTCAGCTTAGAAGATTTAATATAGATTTCTTATGACATGCTTGTGTACGCAACTACTCCAACATTTTTAAATCAAATTGGACGAAACTTCTCAAACAAGTGAACATGTGTATAGTCCAGAATTTTCAATCCAGTTATATCCCATGAACTGAGAACTGATTTTGAGGTGCATTCTGGAATCCCAGAGACGTGGATATTGATCATCTTCAGTGATAGTTCTTTGTTTTGATGTGCAGTATGTGAGAAAATTTCTATAGACAGCACTTGATTGTTGATTAAAGGATTTCATGTTTGTCCAAATATATACAGTGGAACCCTGTTAATTCAATAGCCACTTTGCCAATGAAAATTATTCAATTAACAGGAAAATTCAGTTAACAGGGATTGTGTCAATTTCCTGTATTCTAGAGATAAACTTAGCATTTATTCTATTATATCTTGTTTGACAGAGCTCTATGAGCTCTGTCAAACAAGTTATAATAGATTAAATGCCTGTATTGGATGCACTGAGGCCAAATAGGTCTATAAACAAAGGAAAACTAGGGAGAGTCAGGGTAATTTTTTGACAGGTTACAAGATTTTTTATTCAATTAACAGGAGTGTTTACTCAAAAACCTATATTCAATTAACAGGTCAAATTGGTACTGAAGGTATGGTAAATGGTTTTGTGTTGGGAAATTGTATTCAATAATCAGGGTTATTCAATTAAGAGATATCTAATTACGTGGACTCCACTTTACCGTAGAAGTTTGAAACTTTCCCCAAGCTATTATGACGTTTTTGATAGGACAAAAAAGTTACTAGATACTTTGCCATTACATTATCTTCTTGGAATAAGTCTATTGACCTTGTTCTTTTGAGAATTCACAATTGTTTCTCAAACTGAAAAAAGTAAGTTGATTAAAATGTTATTAAAAATTATATAAATTTTGACCATTACCTCACTACATAATAATTTCTTTACTATAGGGACTTGGAGTTTTACCTGATATTAACACAGTGAAATGTCTTCAGAAATTAGCATGGGCAACTAGTGCAGGCTCATTTCTTCTGATGGGCTCTTCTGTTGAGGATATACATAAAGTATTTGATAAGGTAATAAATTTCATATTGTTCCTTCAGCATTTATTATTTTGTTAATTTTAGAATCAGTTCAGGTTCATGTATTCTTTACTGTGATGTGGAATCTTTTAGTGTACATCCATCAGTCTTGACTAAGATTCAAGGTGGAATATGATTGTATCAATTCAGACCCCTTAGTTTCCATACCATGGCTGTTTTGTTTACATTCCATCTGCATCAGTACAATTAAGTTAAATTACTGTTATGCAGTTGTACCCCTTTTAACCCTGAGTTCCAAAATGAGTTTGTCAGCTATAACATTGGGTTTGGCTGTAGAGTAATGCATTTTTCATTTATTGAGAGGTTATGTAATAAGTATACATGCTGCTGCCAAATTTTCCTGCCTAGAACAGAATTGCTCTGGCCACTGAAGTAAGTACAATGTGGGCCTATTTAATTAAATTTTCTCTCTGTACATTGAACAGATTTGTTCACCAACAACCTTGGGTTAAATTCAGATGAGGAGGCGCGGTGGTCTTGTGGTAACCGGTTCTCGTCAGATTACCGAAGTTAAGCAACGTCTAGCCCTGTTAGTCCTCGGATGGGTGACCGTCTGAGCGATGGATTCGGACTCCCGCGTTGTGTCCTTTGACAAGGCACTTAACCCCAATTGTCTATATGGGGGTATGATGACGCCGTGTACTAAGGCGTACTGCACATCGATGGTGCGCATGTCTTCAACCAATCTAACCCTGCCTGTGCTCCAGTGCAGAGTTACAATGTTGGGGAGCTGGCAGTTGCTCGGTGGTTCTCTCCGAGTACTCCGGCTTCCTCCACCCATAAAACTGTCACGGTCATGATTAGCCATTGTGCATAAGTATGTGACCTTAAACACCAATAAATAAATAAATTCAGATGAATTTTCTGTCAAATCCAGTCATGGCTGCTGTAAAGCAGCCATGATTTGATTTGATGAAAAATGTTTTGAAAATACTTAGCAGGTTAAGAGTAGTTGTTATTTATGCTGCTTGATTCCTTTTACACAAAAATTCCTTTTACACTAAAATTCAATCATGTTATGTTGAAATGGTTTACCCTTGACACACTGATGTGTCAGAATTTCAAGCAACAACTTCTACCAACAATTATGCAACTAGGAATGTAACCAATTCAAACTTGTTTGGTTGAGCACAGTGATTTCTGTCAAACCAGATTGAATTGACAAAATTTCTTGCTCCATATTGGGACAAATTTACTCTTTCAAATTTTGATATTTGAACGTCAGTATCATGAGTGTTAAAAAGGGGTGTGTGTTTTTGTTTGACAAACTTGCACAACTGAGAATACTTGAAATGATCTGTTGTGGCTTATAGTTACTATAGAAACCCTATGGGAAATCACATTTTCATATTCTTCTCTGGAACTACTGAGCCAAAGTTGGCAGGAACGGTCTATGGGAGGTCCTCTACAAACAATCCTCTTTTTGTTCCTGACGGTTAGAAAACATGGCAGCCAGAGGCATTCTCTGATTCTGATTGGTCAATTTTGAAAAATGTTTTCTGAAACTACAAGCTAGGCCAAATGTTTTGAAATTTCACAATGTAAAAGGAACAACTTTGCTGTTATATGTTATTATGAAAATATAAACCCTATGCCGGCAGGGTAGCTTGAAGAGTACAGTAAGTGGAGAGTGGATTGTAACTAAATCACCCGTGTAGTGGAATAATCACCCAAAGTATCAGTTTCAAATTCTGTACGTATGAACAAAAAAATCACAAGCAATGTGCTTGCCAATGGACCTCTGGGTATAACATGGAAGTCCATTGTCTGGAACTTTGCTTGTGATTGTTATGCTTTGCAACAAATTTGCAATTATTGCTTGGGTGGAATGTCCACTCTGTGAGTGGTTTTAGTGATAATACACGCCCCACGTTCTGTAGCAGTTTTCTTCACTGAGAACTGGGACAATGATAAAATATTGTGTACAGTTTTATGTTGGGATGTAACTAGAAACAACTTTTCTACTATATGTTATCAGAAAAACTGTCAAGTTGTGATTGATGACAGGTGTTTGGAAAACTTGGTGTAATTTACTGGTCAACTCTAAATGACAGTATACAAATATTCTCCACATTATTATTCTTTTGATTTTACCATTCATTCAAGATAGACATAATGACAAATCCTTTGAATAAAATGTTGTTCTTTGTGTAACCGTTAACTATCCAAAGCTCTTTGAAAGAGAGTACTGTCTGAAAAACTGTAATTTTCAAAATGTTCTTTAACCTTCTTTTACTGATTTTTAGCTTAACTTGACCAAGTCAAGATAAGCTATTGCCATCACACGGGCGGAAGTCTGTTAGTCTGTGAGTCTGTTCACATTTTCCTTTAGCACAGGCTATACCCCGCAGTTCTTGTCTGATCGTCACAAAATTTCATATGCAGGTTTGGGGTCATGTCTAGATGAGAACGTCCCCTTTCGGTCGCGATTGGTCAACCGGTATGGCTGCCCGAGCCCAAAACCTGAAAACCATTAGCACAGTCTACAGGTCATATTTATGAAGGGATTTCATTGTAACTTGGTAGGATGCCTCTGTATAATGCCTAGATGAGAACTAGACTCGTAACGATACGCTTTGGCAACGATACGATTCGTATCTCGATATTTTACCCACGATACGATACGTATCTAGATACGTATCTTCAAACTAGACTTGATTGAGTTCGTTTTTCTACACTGCACCAGTCACTTCAGTATAACTGTACTTACCAAATAGAACTGTAAGTGTGCACAACTCATTGTGAAAAACGGGTGTTCAGAAATTGATGAGAAAGTGGTAATTAAAAATAAAAAATAATTACAACTCTGGTATTTGAGAATTATATAACAATATAACCAGGGATATGATTTATTACTTACTGGTTCAATAAAACATGCTCATTTATCATTTCATCATGCTCTGCAACATGTGAAGTTATGACTTTCAGTGTAAAATCAATTTTTCGAAGGTTGCCAAGGGAGGCAACTATTTTGTTATTCATATTCCGCTGTGTAAATTTGATCTGGTCTTCATTTTATGATTTTTTTATTGATTTTGTGTGAAGATATATTTTGTTTTATTCGTAATGAATGTACATATTTAAAAAAACAGCTATTTTTAAACAAACTATGTTTGTCTGTTTTCAAGGGGGTGGTTTGCAGTGTTGATTGACATACTTACGTCCATTTCTGGCTTCGAGAGTAACCTGTACAAAAAATGAAAACAACACCGCATGGTTTTCTGTTTGTTTTATTCATTAAATTGAGGATTAAAACCCGAAATCTGAAAATGAAACGTATGTACAAGATAATTATGAGAATTTTTACAGTAAATTCTATAAAATTGGTAGGCGTTTTCCAAAGAAACGTAACATACCCAGTGGATACTTAGGCAGTTTCTGAGTTTCTGACGCATCCAAACGCGACTTGCATGCACTATTACTCCCCCCCCCCCCCCCCCCCCCCCCCCCCCCCCCCCCCACACTTTGCAATTTATCCATGGCAAGCATCCCCTGGGCTTCGACACAAATCAGTACGGTATAAGAAATGATAGACTGGCGTGTATGTAAGCATTTAATCAAGCGACCATTACCAATCCCACAGCATCGCAATTCCACAATATGGCACTTCCCCAGATAATGCCCAGATGAGAATTATCCTTTTGGTTGCGATCATTCAACCATGATGGCTCCCGAGCCCAAAGCCCGAAAACCTTGAGCACAGTTTACAGGTCATATTTATGAAGGGATTTCATTGTAACTTGGTAGGTTGACTTCATATAATATCTAGATGAGAATGTCCCCTTTTGGACACGATTGGGCAACTGTGATGGCTACAGGGGCCCAAAGCCCAAAAACCTATAGCACAGTCTACAGGTCATATTTGTGAAGGGATTTCGTAGTAGTTTGGTAGGATGACTCCAAATAGTGTCTAGGTGAGAACGTCCCCTTTGGTCGCGATCATGACTGGCCGAGCCCAAAAACCTTTAGCATAGTGTATTGGTCAAATTTATGGAAGAATTTCATTGTAACTTGTTAGGTTGACTCGATATAATGCCTTGATGATGACATCCCCTTTTGGTCGTGATTGGTCAGCTGTGACGGCTTCAAGGGCCTGAAGCTCGAAAACCTTGAGCACAGTCTACAGGTCATATTTATGAAGGGATTTCATTGTAACTTCATAGGATCACTCCAGGTGATGTCCAGATGAGAATGTCCCCTTTTGGTTGCGACCATTCAACCATGATGGCTGCCCGAGCCCGAAAACCTTTAGCGCAGTCTATATTTATGAAGGGATTTCATTGTAACCTGGTAGGTTGGTTTCATATAATGTCTGGATGAGAATGTCCCCTTTTGGACGCTATTGGACAACTGTGATGGCTACAGGTGCCCAAAGCCCGAAAACCTTTAGCAAAGTCTACAGCTCATATTTATGAAGGGATTTCATTGTAGCCTGGTAGCCCAGATGAGAATATCCACTTTTGGTTGTGATCGTTCAACCATGATGGCTGTCAGAGCCCAAAGCCCAAAAACCTTTATGAAGGGATTTCATTGTAACTTGGTAGGATGACTCCAAATAATGTCTAGATGAGAACGTCCCCCTTTGGTCATGATCATTCAGCCTTGATAGCTGCCCGAGCCCAAAACCCCAAAAACCTTTAGCATAGTCTATAAGTCATACTTATGAAGGATTTGGGAGCGTGGTGGCTCAGTAGGTAGAGGTGCTGGCTGCAAGCCGAGAGGTCCTCGGTTCGATTCCCACCTGCGGCGACCGCGTTGTGTCCTTGGGCAAGACACTTCATCTCCATTGCCTGCGTGGGGGCACGATGACGCCGTGTACTAAGGCGTACTGCACTTCGATGGTACGCATGTCTTCAACCAATCTAACCCTGCCTGGGCTGCAGTGCGGAGTTACGATGTTGGGGAGCTGGCAACTGCTTGTCGTTGCTCGGTGGTTCTCTCTGGGTACTCCGACATCCTCCACCCGTAAAACTGTCACGGTCATGATTAGCCATTGTGCATAAATATGTGACCTTAAACATCACTAAATAAATAAATATATGGAAGGATTTCATTGTAACCTGTTAGTTTGACTCCATATATTGCCTAGATGATGACATCCCCTTTTGGTCGTGATTGGTCAACTGTGACGGCTTCAGGGGCCCGAAGCTCGAAAACCTTGAGAGCAGTCTATAAGTCATATTTATGAAGGGATTTCATTGTAACTAAGTAGGATCACTCCAAATGATGCCCAGATGAGAGTGTCCCCTTTTGGTTGCGATCATTCAACCATGATAGCTGCCCAAGCCCAAAGCCCATAAACCTTTAGCACAGTCTGTAGGTCATATTTATGAAGGGATTTCATTGTAACTTGGTAGGTTGACTTCATATAATGTCTAGATGAGAACGTCACCTTTTGGACGCAATTGGGAAACTAACAGCTACAGGGGCCCTGAAGCCCGAAAACCTTTAGCACAGTCTACAGGCCATATTTATGAAGGGATTTCAATGTAACTTGATAGGATGACTCGTTTTGGAATAATTTCACTGTAACTTGGTAACATTCGTTGATATACGTTGAATGTGAGGGCCACGTACATTAACTGTGAGGTCATATTAACCCACCCCTCAGCTCTTTAGTACAGTGTACACCTCATATTATTTTTATCAGAAACATAGCATACAGCGAATAGAAATGAACATATTCCCAATTATCACAATTCTTGTCTTATTTCATAATCCTTTCATAAACATTGAACATTATCCTTTTCATCAAACGCAACACACAAGTTAAGCTACAGTGTCACTGACACTTTCATTAGCTCAACTTTGATGTCAAATTTGAGGTTATGTCATGTCCCGTCGGCCGTCTCCATCCGTCAGCAATTCAATACGGCTTGGGCTAGAGGCTGTATTTATGAATCGATCTTTATGAAACTTCTTGGGTACCTTTGTTATCACCTGGGACAAGAACGAGTGTTTTTGGGTGCGGTCCAAAATTCAAGATGGCCATTTTGTATATGTCAACCGTGACGACTGCCCAAGCCCAAAAACTGAAAACCTTTAGTACAGTCTACAGGTTGTATTTATGGAGGGATTTCTTTGTAACTTGGTAGGTTGATTCCATATAATGCCTATTTGATAACGTGGTTTTTGTCGCAATTGGTAAACTGTGATGGCTATAGGGGCCCGAAGCCCGAAAACCTTTAGCACAGTCTATAGGTCATATTTATGAAGGGATTTGATTGTAACTTGGTAGGATGACTCCAAATAACATATAGATGAGAACGTCCCTTGGCCGCGTTCATTTCAGCCATGACAGTTGCCTGAGCCCAAAACCCGAAAACCTTTAGCACAGTCTACCGGTCATATTTATGGAGTGATTTCTTTGTAACTTAGTAGGTTGATTCCATTTTATGTCTACATGATAATGTCCCCTTTTGGTTGCGTTTGGGGAACTATGATGGCTCTAGGGGCCTGAAGCTCGAAAACCTTTAGCACAGTCTGCAGGTCATAATTATGAAGGGATTTCATTGTAACTTGGTAGAATGACTCCAGATAATGTCTGGATGAGAACGTCCCCTTTTGGTCGCATTCATTCAGCTGTGACAGCTGCCCGAGCGTAAAACCTTTAGCACAGTCTACCGGTTGTATTTATGGAGGGATTTCTTTGTAACTTGGTAGGTTGATTCCATATAATGTCTAGATGATAACGTCCCTTTTTGGTCACGATTGGGGAACTGTGATGGCTATAGGGGCCCGAAGCCCGAAAACCTTTAGCACAGTCTGCAGGTCCTAATTATGAAGGGATTTCATTGTAACTTCGTAGGATCACTCCAGATAATGCCTAGATGAGAACGTCCCCTTTTGGTCGCTCTCATTCAACCATGACGGCTGCCCAAGCCCAAAACCCTAAATACTTGAGCATAGACTACAGGTCATATTTATGAAGGGATTTCAGTGTAACTTTGTAGGATGACTCAGTATAATGTCTAGATGAGGTTTCCCCTTTTGTTTGCGATCTGTCAACCATGATGGCTTCACAGGCCCGAAGCCCAAAAACCTTTAGCACAGTCTACAGGCCGTATTTATGAAGGGATTTCATTGTAACTTGATAGGATGACTTGTTTTGGAATAATTTCACTGTAACTTGGTAACTTTGGTTGACATACATTAACTGTTAGGGCCTCATTAACTCACCCCTCAATTCTTTAGTACAGTCTACACCTCAAATTATTTTTATTGAAAACATAGCATACATGGAAGGAACAGAAAATTCTTGTTGTATTTCATAATCCTTTCATAAACATTGCACATTTTCCTTTTCATCAAACACAACACACAGTCAGGTTAAGCTACAGTGTCATTGACTCTTTAATTCAAAACACCAGGCCAGGATAACCTCTGTTGTGCCAACTCCGTGGCTTGGCTCTTCTTGAATACTACAAAGGGTTCTTTAACCTACACAGAGTAAGCCTCTCTCCGCACAGTGGACAGCCATTTTATGTCCTCTCCTTATAGATCTCCATGGGAGAATCAAACCCACATTTGATGCCGAGAGTGTTCGCACACCTTGAGAACTTTCCCTAGTTAGACATCTGTAATATCCTTAACCTTAATTATACAAGTGGCGGAAATGGCTCGACAGGTTTGAGAATTTTATTATTGCAATGAACATTACCAATAAACCTCGACAGCGAGCGCTTCTGTTACATTATGCAGGTGCCGCAGTGTTTGAAATTTTTTAAACTTTACCCGCCGAAGAGACAAAGGATTATGAAGGTTGTAAAACTGCTTTGACTAATTACTTTAACCCAAAGCAAAATATTAAGTTTGAGAGATATAAATTTTGTTCTTCACAACAGCTTCGTGATGAAACTATGGACCATTATGTCACTAGGTTACGAAAACTTACCAGAACATGTTCGTTTACAGACACAGACGGTGAAATCAAGTCTCAGATAATATTGAGTTGTACATCTGCGGTGTTACGACTTAAAGCATTACGTGAAGATTTAACTTTGCAGCGAATTCTTGAAATCGCTTGAGCATTTCAAATGAGTGAGTCGCAAACTTCTAACATTGAATCTGACAAGAAATTACAGGTTTCTGAATTGCCTTCAGTTAATGATGTCCACACGTTTTGAAAACATCCGAATGTACAGAAAGGCGAGCCCAATAAAAAATCCTGTTTCAATTGTGATGGAAGTTACCCCCATAAGTGGGTTTGTCCAGCAAAAGGCAAAGTGTGTCAAAGTTGGGGGAAAATGAATCATTTTCAATCTGTGTGCAAATCAAAGCAAACAGGAAAAAATTCAACTTCTAGGAAGTCCAAGTATCATGTGAAATGGGTTAATGATGATTCGAGTGACAATGATTCAGGTTATGTATTTACAAATACCAAAAGACCGTTGAAGCAAAAAGGTCCATGTGTGGTGATAGAAATTTGCAGTTCAGGTGTTAACTTTATGATAGATTCTGGTGTTTCTGTTAATTTCGTTGATGAAACAACCTTAAATACTCTACCCCAAAAGCCTGAATTATCATCTGCTCCTACCAGACTTTTTGCGTACTCATCAGACGTCCCTCTGCCAATAATTGTTACATTTAAGAGAAATGTATCGGTCAATGATTCTTGTGTCATGTGCGCATTGCATGTTGTGAAAGGTGATGGTGGAAATTTGCTTGGTTAGGTAACGGCACATGATTTAGGGCTAATCTCTGTTTCAACAGTATACATTTCACAAACTTCCAAATCCGATGAACTTGTTGTCAAGTACGGGGGTTTATTTGATGGACTAGGAAAATTGAAAGGGGCGCCTGCTGTTTTGCTTGTGGATGTATCGGTAAAGCCTGTCGCACAACCTCATCGACGTATTCCATTACATTTATACAAGAAGGTTGAAACAGAATTACATTATTTACTTGAAAATGATGTTATTGAGAAAACGGAGGGTTCAACTCCCTGTGTTTCTCCTATTGTTGTCATACCCAAATCTAATTCTAATGATATCAGGATTTGTGTGGATATGAGACTCCCAAATACTGCTATCCAATGTGAGAGCCATATTTCATCCACACATGATGATATAATAAATAAGGTCAGTGGGGCCACAGTTTTTTTCAAAGCTTGATTTGGTCAAAGGTTACCATCAGATAGAATTAGCTTCTCATTCGAGATACTTGACAACATTTTTAACGCATTTGGGTTTGTACAGATACAAGCTAATCACTTGACAAGAAGCCAGTCTATTGTGAGTGATGTTGGACAGCTCATGGACTGCATGAGCTGAACATTGTGTTATGGTAGTTGATGTGTATCTGGTCAGGGAATGAGTATCAAATAAACGAATGAACTAGATGTATTTGTAGTTGCTGTCTTTTCTAATATTTAACCCTGAAAAAACATTGTTACAAAATCGACTTCAGGAGCTCTGGCTACAAAGAGGTCTTTAACCTACACATAGTGTGCCTCTCTCTGCACAGTGGACAGCCATTTTATGTCTATAGATCTCCATGGGAGCATCAAGCCCACATTTCATGCCGAGAGTATTCGCACACCTTGAGAACTTTCCCCAGTCAGAAATCGATTTTAGGAGTTCTGGCTACAAAGGGGTCTTTGACCTACACATAGTGTGCCTCTCTCCGCACAGTGGACAGCCATTTTATGTCCTTACATTATAGATCTCCATGGGAGCATCAAGCCCACATTTAATGCCGAGAGTATTTGCACACCTTGAGAACATTCCGTCAGTCAGAAATCGATTTCAGGAGCTCTGGCTTGAGTGACCAGCTCACTTATCCACCACACTCTGTAGTTAGCTGTAGTATAACCTCAAGTCCAAAAACTTGTATAACCACCAGCCCCAAAACTTGTATAACCACAAGAAAAAACTTTGATTCAATCCTCTTCCAATAATAATACTGTTCTCTGAAATAATGCAACTTGTTGCAAAGCTCTCTGATAGAGGTTTTTAAGAAACTATGTTAAGAAGTTTGTGCTGTCATTGGCAGGGGTCAGCCTGGCAGCGGATTTTATGGAGAAGTGACTTCTCCCTCCAGAGACTTTAGAGAGAAGTCAGGAGACAGGAGGGAGAAGTCAGTGGACATGAGGGAGAACTCAGAAAAAAACATAAAACGTATATGACATCGTGACAAAATAAATGTACCTAGAGGGCACAATTGTGGAGAAAAAAAGAAAAAAATGTTATATAAACATACATACACAAACAAAACTTAAGTCATGTAGGTTAAAATCCTCCCCCTCCCCTACATAAAATTGTGTCGTTCATGGTTTCTGAATACCCTAACTCTTTCCCTAACAGTGATGACTAGGGTTACCATGCCATTGATTTTGTGTTTGCCTCAATGCAGTGGATTTGAAATTTAGCATTACTCATGGTGAGAGTGTTCTTCTCTGTTATAGAAGGTATATTCTATTAAAAAAAAATATTGAAAGTATTTAAAATAAATTTCAAGTTCACATAAGAAGCTGGGGCATTCATGGTTTCTGAATGTCCTAATTGAATTGAAAAGCGTAGTTAAAAATGTTTTCGATATCCTTTGTAAATTAAGTGTCATTAACAATTTGAGTTAATTTATTTCTAAGGTAAATGACAAAATATTTCAGTTGTCTCCCTTACCTGCTGCGCTGTGTGATGATGCACTGTTCATAAAAATGATAATTTCTGCCAACCATCTTACATTGACACGTGCGATTGGTGCTATAAGGCCTGCCATGTTTATCCATCCTAATATGTGTCATTTCTATCGTAGCCTTATTGCATTTAACCCCCTTCCAACACAAGTTTCAAAGAAAAACTTTCAATGCAAATTTCGGGGTGAATTTCAGTGCAACCAATTTTTCAGTGGAACAGAGCGTAACCATAAACAATTTCGACATTTTTATGGATGAACTGTCTCCTACACATTTTTTGGGGTTTTGAAACAGTGGTTAACTTTAATAAATTCTAATTAACACGATGCATGTCATGTGCGATTCGTTTTTGCTGGAACTTTTGTTTTTAAATAGCATTTTGTGCTGGTTGCTATCAGTTGGGGCGTATTGTTCGAACGACTTCGCCATAGCAACTCTTTTCAGAAATATAAAATTGGGCTAGTTTAGGCTATTTTCAGAGCCGTATGATGGATTTTAACAGCAGTCGTGTTTACTTTTTTGGTGAATGCGGAAGCGTTTTTTTTGGGGGGGGGGAAATAAAACATAAGAAAATACAGTAAACTGCCATGTCTCCAAGGAAGTTTTGGAGGGCGACTTGAATTTCGCCCCCAATGTAAGCCAAGGAGGAATGACAAGGCGACTTCTTTGCCCCCAGTCGCCCACTCGGCTGACCCCTGCTCATTTGTGTTAAATTAGGATAAAATTTCATGTGTGGTTATATTACCTCTTGAGTCAGCTTATATTGTACTTTGACCCTCTGTCTTCCAAGAACAATAAGGGGGTGGGGAGGGCTTGGTGGACATTCCTTGTTTCTATCTGTGAATTGTCAAAGATGAGTACCTGTACATTGATAAATTATGCACAATCTTTTATTAATCCTGAAAACTAACTATATGTAAGGGTAACAAGTAATTCATGTTTTTTTTAAAAAAATATTGCATTTGCAGTTAATGATCGAGATTTTGAGAGAGTACTTTTTGGTTTTGTGTCACCTTATTAGCTAGTCTAGTATTTCAGAAATGTTCCAATGAAATAGTTAACCATTTTCAATCTTTTTACAGGCAAAAGATAAAGATAAAGATAGTCAACAAAATGATAGTGAAGATATAGCATTGGCTAGAGAAGCTCTGGAAGTTTTAACCATTGCCTTGGCTCTTTGTCCTGCAGCATTAGAAACTCTAAATAAGGACAAGTCTTGGCAGACATTTATCATAGATTTGTTAATTTTTTGTAAAAATAGGTGAGCTCATTTCATTGTTTGCAAATGTTTCTGTGCATTTCCAGCCAAATGTAAGAAAACAAAATTGACTGTAAGCTATTGTTGGATTGTTTCATAAATGTTAAGGGCCACTTCTCACTATGAGAAAAAATTCTCACGTTGATAAACTTTGTGGACTCAGAACAAATACAAGTTGAGAGGTACAGTGGAGCCCACTTAATTGGATACCTCCTACTCCTAATTGAATAACTCTTTAAATTTAATGTAATTTCCAAGCACCAATCCTCTCTCCAGTGCAAATGTGACCCATTAACTGTTTGTAGGTTATAATTGATTGTAATTCATCAGTTAAATTTGACCTTGTTCTTTCTGAACCTGTACTTTGATTGGTTGAGAGCCGGTTGGCTCTGTGCTCTAATCTAAGGTAAATTCGCTCTTACCATGCTCTAATTGCCAGAAGCGGGTCAATTAGATAATGTATGTATCCACACAACAATGCTTGACTGATCCTATCACAGATCAAACACAATCCGGAGTTGTTTTCTATGACAATGTTTGTTGGCATCTCTGCTTTGAAGTTCACCCTGTAAATTTGATCATGACAAATAGACGAGATCAAAAATCACATTTTTTTTATTGTTTTTCTTCAAATAAAACGTGTTTGGATAATTTTTTCACTTCTAATGATGACAGGAATTACAATGGAGATAAACGTCTCTTGTTTCGTTAGACATTCATGAATTATAGTCAAATTCACGAATGTCTAACTCAACAAGAGACGTTTATCTCCTAAATAAAAAACTTGTGCTACATCAAAGAATTAATTTGATAACCACTGAATTCTCTGTTTATAGATCTATTTGGCCTCAGTACATCCAATATTGGCAGTCAGTCTAAACAAGATATAATAGAATAAATGCTCATTTTAACACTGGAATGTAGGAAAATGACCAAATTTATGTTAATTGTGTCTGCCTGTTAATTGACTATTTTTCACCAGCAAAGTACCTATTTAATTGACAGGGTTCTACGATACTAATCAAATTATGCTTTGCAGAATTTTATAGTCTTGTCTGCCTGTGACATCTGTGTCTGTCTGCATCCATGACTTGGTAAGAAAATCCATTCCAGCCACAAGACTACAATTTGTTATCTGTTGGAAATATTTTGAAAAAAATCCCAGATATTGAACAGTTTAAGTAGATAAAAAGTAGCCATGAAATAAAGGTTTCTCATTTTGTTTTTTGGCGGATTTTTTTTCCGGAAAGTTGGGGTGGTTCAGATTTTAAAATCATGTGAATTTATATTTTGCTGTTTACTGTATAAGACAAATAAAGAACCAGGGTTGCTCACAAGTACCTGCATCATTTGGAGTATTTCGGGAAAATGAATATTGTTTGTCTACTGTATTGATTAGTAGAAATGTTGTAGAACTGCCTGGACCTCAAACATTGAAGTGAAAAAAAAATAAGTAGACTCGACATAAAGGGTTCTCAGTTTCTGAAGGTTCAGATCTTGAATCCATTGAGCTGCTTTTCTGTTATGTGTAGAGGGATCGGAATACTAATCAGGACTTTTTTGTAAATTTTCATCTCGAATATTCAGTATATTCAGTATTATTAAATCTTATTCATCTCTCATGGCTTACATCATGTTTTTGACATGCTGTTGTGTAAACAAACATGTTCAATGTAACTCAGGCAAGATGAGGTATAAAACATTTGAGATGGATCATAGTTATTGCTACACATACTCTAGTTCCCTGTGGGAACCCCGGGAAGTAAGCAGCACTTGTTTACTGTGGTAAACCAGTTCCGCTTTACTAGTAAAATAGGACCCAGTCACCAATGCTTGGGGTGAAAGTCCTCTAAAATGGGCAACATGTTGATCAACGATTGACTAAACTTGACTTCATCTCCATGTTGTGTCACGATTAGCCATGGTGCATAAATATGTGCCGTTAACCACCAATAAACAATAAACAAACACATACTCTAGTAATATCAAATAAATGAACAAGAAATAAAAACCTGATTATGTATCCTGTCCGAAGACATAGGAATCAATAAAATGAGACACAGTGGAGCAACCTCGTTTGTTTAATGAAAAAGTTACTGTTATCTGGAATCTTAGCAGTAGGTTGAGAGATACATTTAAGCACTGTTCAAATAATTTGTATTGAGAAGTACATGAACTCTGTCATAACTTTCATATTTCAGGATGGTAAGAATATCTGCTGCTGAACAGTTCTTACTGATGGCAACAAGATGCAGTTATTCAGGACACAGACCCCTTATATTTTTCATCACACTTCTTTTTACCGTCTTAACAGTAAGTTCATTTGAATTTCATTTAGTATGCTCAAGGTTCATTTTTAGTTTAACTTGACAAAGTCAAGATAAGCTATTGCCATCACGCGTGCGGACGTCTGTGAGTCACTGAGTCTGTGAGTCTGTTCACATTTTCCTTTAGCACAGGCTACACCCCATAGTTCTTATCCGATTGTCACGAAATTTCATATGCAGGTTTGAGGTCATGTCTAGATGAGAACATCCCCTTTTGGTTGCGATCGGTCAACTGTGGTGGCTGCCCGAGCCCAAAACCCGAAAACCATTAGCACAGTCTACAGGTCGTATTTATGAAGGAATTTCATTGTAACTTGGTAGGATGCCTCTGTATAATATCTAGATGAGAACGTCCCCTTTTGGTCATGATCTGTCAACTGTGATGGCTGCCCAAGCCTGAAACACAAAAACTTTTAGCACAGTCTACAGGTCATATTTAATATGGAGGGATTTCATTGTAACTTGGTAGGATGACTCCGGATGATGTCTAGTTGAGAACTTCCCCATTTGGTCACAATCTGTCAACCGTGACGACTGCCCGAGCCCAAAACCCTGAGCACAGTCTACAAGTCGTATTTATGGAGGGATTTCTTTGTAACTTGGTAGGTTCACTCCATATAATGGCTAGAGGAGAACGTCCCCCTTTGGTCGCAATTGGTCAACTGTGACGGCTACAGGGGCCCGAAGCCCAAAAACCTTTAGCACAGTCTATAGGTCATATTTAAGAAGGGATTACATTGTAACTTGGTAGGATGACTCCAGATAATGTCTAGATGAGAACGTCCTCTTTTGGTCGTGATCATTCAGCTGTGACAGGTGCCCAAGCCCAAAACCCGAAAACCTTTAGCACAGTCTACAGGTTGTATTTATGGAGGGATTTCATTGTAACTTGGTAGGTTGATTCCATATAATGTCTAGATGATAACGTCCCCTTTTGGTCGTGATTGGTCAACTGTGATGGCTACAGGGCCCCGAAGCCCAAAAACCTTTAACACAGTCTACAGGTCATATTTATGAAGGGATATGATTGTAACTTGGTAGGATGACTCCAGATAATGCTTAGATGAGAACGTCCCCTTTTGTTCACAATCATTCAACCATGACGGCTGCGCAAGCCCAAAACCCGAAAAGCTTTAGCACAGACTGCAGGTCATATTTATGAAGGGATTTCATTGTAACTTTGTAGGATGACTCCGTATAATGTCTAGATGACGTCCCCTTTTGGTTGCGATCGGTCAACCATGATGGCTAAACAGGCCCGAAGCCCAAAAACCTTGAGCATAGTCTACAGGCCGTATTTATGAAGGTATTTCATTGTAACTTGATAGTCTGACTCGTTTTGGAATAATTTCACTGTAAATTGGTAACTTTTGTTGATATACATTAACTGTGAGTGCTGCATTCATTAACTGTGAGACCCACATTAACCCACCCCTCAATTCTTTAGTACAGTCTACACCTCATATTATTTTTATTGAAAACATCGCATACAGGGAATGGAAATTAACATATTCCCAATTATCACAATTCTTGACTTATTTCATAATCCTTTCACAAACATTGAAGATTATCCTTTTCATCAAACATAACACACAGACAAGTTACGCTACAGTGTCATTGACACTTTCGTTATACATTTACATTTTAAACCATGAATCTTCTAGTGCAAATCATGTTGCCAATAATTAAGATTTTGAGCTAAACATTGACTTTTCATTATATGTCTGATAAATGGTGAAGGCAACAATAGGCAAGGAAGACAGTTTCTATATATTTGGACAACTTCTTTGTCATCGTATTGGCAGAAACTTTCCTGTTCTTCACAGAATGAAATTTACAATATTATGTTTTAACAAAGTTTTGTTGAATTTCCTGTAATGAATGTCATTTCCCACCCTCCATTCCCATACCCACTTCTTTTGTTAGCTCACCTGTCTGAAAGTCGGGTTGCGCTATCGTCATCCATTACCTTTGCGGATCAGTTTTCTTCTTCCGAACCATTGCTCTAAGCCAAACCAAAACTTGACATAATTATCTTGGGGTGGGGGCGATCATCTTCCAAGTTTGTTCAATAGAAGTAGCTAAGTCCATTGCCCCAAAAATCTGAACTTATTGAAAAAAAATCTCGTTAACCACCAGTCAAATGCTTTGAAATTTAATGTGCAGCTTCCTAATATGCTCAAGGTTCAAGTTTGTTCAAAGAAAGTTTCTCTGGAAATATTTGAGCTTATGTTGGTTGAGGCAAGATTTTTGGCTGTGTGCTGGAAGTGAGGGTTGAAAGACAAACATCATTTTCAAAACCTTTTTTGGTCGCTGTCCTTGCAGTGTACACACATGTACAAGATGGCACTTCCTTTTTGCATCTGTGTTTCTGATCCCTCACACTAATACCTTTATTCCTTGTTGACAACTTGATCCAAGTGAGTATTTTAGGCTCGCTTGAGCCTTTGGTATTTTGTGAGGCTTGATTATCAACTAATTTGCTATATATTTTTTGTACAGACAACAGCAAAGGAGAATGCAAAACAGGCACATGAATACTTCCAGTTGCTCTGCAGGTATGTATCTTTTGAACTGTAGATTTTAATGTTTTTTTCTTGACAATCTTGTTTTGTCCTCTGTCTGTCTCCACAAAATGACAGTTAATTATTTTTGTTTTTTTTTAATAAATGTAATTTAATGGATAGAAGAAGATTCAGATTTTTATTCACTGTTCTTTGTCGCTTATTTCAACAAAACATTAGTTTTAACTTTTAAAGGCTTGAAGATGATGACACATTTTTGCTATATTTTCTCAAACTTTATCATGGTTGTAGAGTTTCTAGGCCAGTTTTAGCTGCCTGTATTGGCAGCAAGGATTTGCCAAGAAATAACCTCTCTGGTATGTAAAATTTTTCGGGGGTCTATGAAAACAGCCAGTGTCCATCCATGCGTTTTTGTGTGTCTGGCCCACTTTGGTTTCCTGATGATAACTATAGTTATAGTTGGCCAAATCTAATGAAATTTGATCTGTAGGTGTATCACCATAAAATACAGGTCAAGTTCGAATCGGGGTGCAGTCTGAAAAGTTTTCTCAGAGTTATGCCCCTTTTCGACTTCAAAAATTAATTTTTTTAGCTCAACTTTGGCAAAGCCAAATTTGAGCTTATGCCATGGCTAGTCGTCCGTCGTCCATCTGGCCGTCTGTCCATCAACAATTTAATACGGCTCAGGCTAGAGGCCGTATTTATGAACCGATCTTTACGAAACTTCTTGGGTACCTTTGTTATGACCGTGGGACGAGAACAAGTGTTTTGGGGTCCGATCCGAAATTCAAGTTGGCCGCTGGCGGCCATTTTGTACAGACTTAGGTGAAATGAGATTTTTGCGTAGATCTTCCATATGAAAGCGCTGATTTGAATAATTTTTTGTATGAATGTTTAGTACAATGGGATACATTACATATAATACAGGTTTTTTTCTCGTGCGTAAATTATGCAAATTAGACTAACTTTAATTTATTTAGTGTTACTTTCAACACTGTAAGTGCAAATGCCAATACGGCTCGGGCTAGAGGCCATATTTATGAACCGATCTTTACGAAACTTCTTGGGTACCTTTGTTATCACCATGGGACGAGAACGAGTGTTTTGGGGTCGGGTCTGAAATTCAAGATGGCTGCTGGTAGCCATTTTGTACAAAATTAGGTGCAATCAGATTTTTGCACAGAACTTCCATATGAAAGCACTGATTTGAATAATGTTTTGTGTGAATGTTTAGTACCATGGGATACATCACATATAATACAGGTTTTTTTCTCGTGCATAAATTATGCCAATTAGACTAACTTTGAACTATTCAGTGTTACTTTCAGCACTGTAAGTGCAAATGCCAATACGGCTCGGGCTGGAGGCCGTATTTATGAACCGATCTTTACGAAACTTCTTGAGTACCTTTGTTATCACTGTGGGACGAGAACGAGTGGTTTTGGGTGCGGTCTGAAATTCAAGATGGCCACCAGTAGCCATTTTGTAGTTTATTTAGTGCAATCAGTTTTTTGTGCAGAACTTTTGTTTGAAAGTTCTGATTTGAATAAATTTTTGTATGAATGTTTAGTAACATGGAATACATCACATGTAATACGTTTTTTTTTCTCGTGCAGAAATTATGCAAATTAAATGAACTTTGATTTTTTCAGTGCTACTTACACACAGTAAGTACACATGTCAATACGGCTCGGGCTAGGTTCTGTATTTATCAACCGATCTTCACGAAACTTCTTGGGTACCTTTGTTATCACCTTGGGACGAGAACGAGTGTTTCTGGGTGCGGTCCAAAATTCAAGTTGGCTGCCAGTGGCCATTTTGTACCGAAATTATGTCCAATCAGTTTTTTGTACACAACTTCAATACGTCTCAGGCAAGAGGCCGTATTTATGAACCGATCTTTACGAAACTTCTTGGGTACCTTTGTTATCACCATGGGACGAGAACGAGTGTTTTTGGGTGCGGTCCAAAATTCAAGATGGCCGCCAGCAGCCATTTTGTACCAAAATTAGTGCAATCAGTTTTTTGTACAGAACTTTTGTGTGAACGTTCTGATTTGAATAAATTTTTGTAGGAATGTTTAGTAACATGGAATACATCACATATAATACAGGTTTTTTTCTCGTGCAAAAATTATGCAAATTAGATGAACTTTGATTTGTTCAGTGCTGCTTATACACAGTAAGTGCACATGTCAATACGGCTCGGGCTAGAGTCTGTATTTATGAACCGATCTTCACGAAACTTCTTGGGGTACCTTTGTTATCACCTTGTGACAGGAACGAGTATTTTTGAGTGCCTTTGTTATCACTGTGCTATGAGAACAAATATTTTGGGGTTCAGTCTGGGACTCAATGATTTCTTTTCTAGTTTAGCATCTAACTGTCACCCCACCTTTACAATACTTTACATCTATATATTTATACCCCCGCAAACAAAGTTTGGGGGGGGGGTATATAGGAATCACCCTGTCTGTCCGTCTGTCCATCCTTGTAAGCGCAACTCCTCCTAAACCGTTTGAAGAATTTTCATGAAACTTTACACAATGGAAGAACTCCATATGAAGATGTGCATGAAGAAATATAATTTTGTTCTGACATTTCCAAGGGGAGATAATCTAACTTATACCATCTGTCCATCTTTGTAAGCGCAACTCCTCCTAAACCGTTTGAAGAATTTTCATGAAACTTTACACAATGGAAGAACTCCATATGAAGATGTGCATGAAGCAATATAATTCCGTTCTGACATTTCCAAGGGAGATAATCTAACTTATACCGTCTGTCCATCCTTGTAAGCGCAACTCCTCCTAAACCGTTTGAAGAATTTTCATGAAACTTTACACAATGGAAGAACTCCATATGAAGATGTGCATGAAGCAATATAATTCCATTCTGACATTTCCTAGGGGCGATAATCTAACTTATACATTTCAGTCGCGGAGGGGGGGGGGGGGAGTATCACTTTGTGAGTTTGCTCACAGTACCTCTAGTTGTTACAGGCTGCGGTCAGCATTTATGCACAGTCTGTTACAATACTTTACATGTACCTTTGTTATCAGGTCATTACCTAGATATTTGTCATTGCTGTGTCACATACTATACATGTACATGTCTAAAACAAGTTGAGCTACAGTGTCATTGGCACTTTCATTTGGCTTCCTGATGATAACTTCAGTGATAGTTGGCCAAATCAAATGAAATTTGGTATGTTGATGTATCAATGTAAAATACAGGTCAGATTCGGGGTGCGGTTTGACAACTTTTGCCAGAGTTATGCCCCTTTTTTGACTTAGAAAATTCTTTTTTTTAGCTCAACCTGACAAAGTCGAGCTGAGCTATTGCCATCACTTCTCGTCTGTTGGCGTACATATGTATGTACCTCTGTCCGGGCATACATGTACGTCCACAATTTCCTTCGGCACACCTCGCAGGTCGCATTTATGATCAGATCGCTTTGAAACTTGGTATGCTTGTTTGGTTTGACCTCTAGATGGTAGCTATCGATTGTCTTCCATTTCCATCAAAAAATGTTGCCGCTGGCAACATTCTTAGAACTTAGTTTAGTCAGACCTCAATATTTCCCTTTGGCACACCCTACAGGCCCCACATTTATGATCGGATTGCTTGGAAACCTGGCATGCTTGTTTGGGGTGACCTCTAAATGGGAGCTATCGATTTTCTTCCATTTCCATCAAAAAATGTTGCCACTGGCAACTTTCTTAGAACTCAGTTTATTCAAACCTCAATATTTCCCTTTGGCACACCCTACAGGGCACATTTATGATTGGATTGCTTTGACATCTGGCATTCTTGTTTGGTGTTACCTCTAGATGGGAGCTATCGATTTTCTTTGATTTCCGTCAGAAAATGTTGCCTCTGGCAGCGACCTTCGATTAACTTCATGCAGTTATGCATCAATATTTCCCTTTGGCACACCCTGCAGTGCACATTTTTGACCAGATCACTTTGAAACTTGGCATGCTTATTTGGTGTGGCCTCCAGATGGGAGCTATCAATTTTCTTCCATTTCCGTAGAAAATCTTGCCGCTGGCAATGTTCTTTGAACTCAAGTCAAACCTCAATATTTCCCTTTGGCACACCCTATAGGGCACATTTATGATCGAATTGTTTTGAAACCTGGCATGCTTGTTTGGGGTGACCTCTAGATGGAGGCTATCAGTTTTCTTCCATTTCCGTCAAAAAAAAGTTGCCACTAATTGGATCGCTTGGAAACTTTGTGTGGGGTGATATCTCTATGGGAGTTATCGATTTTCTTCCATTTCTGTAAAAAAATGTTGCCACTGGCAACGACCTTTGAACTTAGTTTAGTCAGGCTTCAATATTTCCCTTTGGCACACCCTTCAGGGCACATTTATGATCGGATCTCTTTTAAACTTGGTATGTGTGTTCGGGGTGACTTCTGGATGTGAGCTATTGATTTTTTTCATTTCCATAAAAAATTTATTGTCGTTATCACCAGCCTTTGAATTTACTGCATTTGTGCAGCAACTTATTACTTTTACACTCTCTGCAGAGTATATTTATGAATCTCTATAAAAGAGAAAAAAAAAAAAACATTTCCACAAGCAATGACCTTCAAACTTAGTGCATTTGTGCATTAACATCTTCCTTTGACATGCCTCAGAGGGCGCATTCATTATCAGGTTGTTTTGAAACTCTGTATGCTTATGCAGAGTAACAAAGATAGGAGCTATCGATTTTCTTTTCATTTCCATCAAAAACTGTTGGTTTTAGCAACAATCTTTAATTTATTGCATTTGTGCCTCAACATTTTTCTTTGACATGTCCTACAGGCCACATTTATCATAGGATTGTTTTTGAACTGGGTGTGCTCATTAGGCGAGAACTTCAGATAAGAGCTGTTGATTAGCATTCATTTCTGTGAAAAAAGTTGCCATTTACAATAACCTCTGAACTTTCTGCATTTGTGTATCAACATTCTTCCTTTGGCCAGTCTTACAGTTTACATCTAAAAATGCAGGGATTACTCTGACATTGTGCACACACAATGCTGTTATTTTGAAATTTCACCAAATAACATTGGTATCAATGATCTTCAATTTTGCCATTTCACTTATAACTTACCAAGTTCAAGTTTGTCAAGTTGAGCTACAGTGTCATTGATACTTTCATTTGGTTTCCTGATGATAACTTGGTGTTGACCAATTCAGATAAATTTGGTATGTAGGTGTATCAACATAACATACAGGTCATGTTCAAATCAGAGTTTGGTCCGACATTTTTTGCCAGAGTTATGTCCATTTTTCGTCTTCAAAAAATTAAAGTTTCTTCAGTTCTCGAATTGCACTCTTTTTTTGAGGGACGTGTGGCCGGGCGGCCTTTTATTGTATATTCATTCCCAGAGAAATGGAAAGTTATAAATGTAATTTAATGGACAGAAGAAGATTCAGATTTTTATTCTCTGTACATTTTTGCTTATTTCAAGAAAGCATTATTTTTACATGTGCAAACTACAAAGCTGTGAACAGTAGCTCTAGTAGTAGATTTCCAAGTTGCCAGAGTCACAGTCACATGCTGTGTCTCATTCTGATAATATTTACTATAATTTGAACTGGCAAATTTTTATTACCAATTTAAATTTAAAAGCAGAAACAATGCATTTTCAGTTCGTTGTTTGCAGCAGTTTTCATCAATGTCTGTAACCCTGCGTGTTCGAACTTGGAATCAATGGGCACCCTAATAGTAAGATACAGTAATCACCTATCCGACATCCTGTAATCCGTTTAAAACGGGTGTCGGGAGTCAAGACAAAACAAACCGTGTCCATAGCCGAAATGGCCCAGACTGGTTTAGGTTCAGAATGGCACAGATTTTGAGATGGAACAGCGTCAACAGCCCAATATTTTTATACTGTACCAATGACCCAGACATAGCTGGTGCTAACTCTTAAAAATATAGGGCCAAACACAAATTTTGCCCCCAATCCCCAAAATTTTCATCTAAAACCAAAGAAAACATGTCCTGAATGGCCCTCCATACTTCACCTCTACTGCGCATGCGCAGTGTCAAGGACGTCCCGAAATTGGCGCCATTAATCATTCTTTGTTTGGCCCTTCATCAGTTAACATCTGACTGATCTTTGTGCTTGTAAATCTCAGTTTAAATGATGCCAGACACATAAATATTAGTGAAATGGTGATTCTAAGGAGGATATAGAAGGAGGAGAGGAAAAATGAGTGACAGAAAATTATCAGGGCTGTAACTTGAAATTTTTTAATGAAATTATGTTAAGTTACCTATTTTCGAGGCAACAGCCTGTTGTGGTCATTCTTGTTATCAAGTTACACTGCTTGTTCAGTGTTTTTCTCTCTCCCTTTCCTTTAAGTCCCCTCTTGCTATTCTCCCATGCTTTTGGCATATTTTCTGTAATATTATTACTAAAATTTCTTGGGAGTTTTAGCTGGATAACAGAATGAATTCTGTTCTTTTCCCCATGTTTACGTCTTCACCTATGGGTGGTTAGGTGTAGTGTTCTGCATCTACCATCTGATGTTCTGCAGTTTCTTCCCTGGAAGTCTCTGTTTTGCATCAGATAGTGTATTATTGGTAACTGATTTCGGGCCAGGGTGCCTGGAGTCTTGATCTGGTGTTTTTACACTTATTGTTTACATTTCCGACAGCCCTCTGTGTGAGGGGGGATTTCTTGAAAATAATATCTTGATGTTAATTTAATCATAACTAGATACATTATTATTGTTCGTAAGTGTTGCATAAATTGTTCTAAATATTTTTAGAATTTTTGTCCACACTAATGCTTGGGATCCATTGGGGCTCAACGTTACTTTTCAGAAACTTGGGCTGTTCTGAAAAAATATTTTTTCAAAATTTTTTGATTTCAATTATTTTTTCTATGTTAATGGATCATGTTATTATGTATTTTGATTGTCAGGGGTTGGTGCGAGTACTAGGACTTTGTTTTCTTTTCACAATGAAAGGATATTGTTCAATTGTAATAAGAGGAAATCTTCCTCTGACTTTCATAATCATTGTATAATGTAGTCAGTGTACTCGCACTAACTCCTGTTCTGTATGTGTTAATTTCGATGACAGCATGGGAAGCGTGTGTCACGGTATGTTAGTGGGGAATTGGCCATTCCGGTCCTTTCCCTGCAGGGTCACTCTACTTTATCAATCTCTATTTCAGACGATCATGATCAGGGTGATGTATCCGTGATGTCTTCCAAAAGTGTGCCTCCGTCGTCACAATTAATGAAGAACTAGCGGAAAAGTGCTCATGTAAATACGTCAATTGCCTAAGAGGACCCTAGTAGGTTCGACGGCCTTTGACGTCCGCTAGCTCGCCCGGTGTAGCGTCCATTCATCGAATGGTTCGGCAGCCGGGTTCGTCCGTTGCTGTCTAGACGGAGTTTTGGGTGATGCAAGCACTATAAATCAATCAAATGCACACCCAGTGACGGCGGATTAGAGGAGAGAACGGAGGAAGCCTTTTAGTCCGGTTCTTAGCTCGTCCAGGTCCATCCGGACTGCGAGCGAGAGAGGCCCCTCTCTCGTACAACAACATCTGGCCCCAGATGTTGTGGTACAAAGTGTTTCGCATTCGGAGCATACGTCCACCGCTCGGGACGCTCCGATATATAGTCAGTCCGGAGAGACTGTCAATAAGGCTTCCTCATCCTCATGGTAGCGCACACGTCCACTCTTGGCTACAGTTGGCTACGTGACCTCGGATATCCAGTCAGCTTCGCCAATCAGAGAATCATCGGCGACCAGGTCACACCATCCGGTAGCCAGGGACACAAGACCTGCAGACTCCGGATGTTCGCATAAGAAAGTGTGCGGGAGTCAACGTACACGGAGCTTCCAGCGGCAAAGCATCGTAAGACCGCTACTGCACAGGCCTCGGTGACGGACGTGCTATCCCAAATAGCACAGCTTATCGCAGCATCCCAGCAACGACAGAATCTCTGTCGCATTATGTATTATCCGACGATGCTGGGTCGGGACGCTCCACGGAAGCAGGTACGGACGTCCGAGAATTTCATCTGGTCCGACTGGATACCGAAAGGGATTCGGAGGATTTCGAGCTTTCCCTTTCGGAACAACATAAGCTGCTGTGTATGTCATCTGACTTTATCTTCTAGAGGTTCTTTTGTCGGACCAGAATGCTGCGATGCCGGATAAGAAACTGATAGCGTCGGTGGACACAGAAATTTTTTGGTTCGGTTCAGGGACATCGTCCCTCAGTTCCGACATAGTCCAATAATGTCACACAACTTTCGAATTATTGAACGATGCTGTATATATTATTATATGCTTGCTATTAACAAGCATGTCTGGTTTCTTGTTCGCAAAGTTACTGAGATGTCTTTCAAAGTGTGCCTCTGTCGTCATAGTTAATGAAGAGCTAGCGGCAATATGTGCTCATGGAATACGTCAATCGCCTAAGAGGTCCCTAGTAGGATCGACGGAGTTGACATTCGCTAGCTCACCCGGTGTAGCGTCCATTCATCGAATGGTTCGGCAGTCGGGTTCGTCCGTTGCGGTCTAGGAAGGAGATTTGGGTGATGCGAGCACTATAATAGACTTTAGAGTACACACCCAGTGACGACGGATTAGAGGACAAATCGGAGGAAGCCTGTTAGTCCGGTTCCTAGCTCGTCCAGGTCCGTCCGGGCTGCGAGCGAGAGAGGTCCCTCTCTCGTACAACAACATATGGGACCGGATGTTGTGGTACAGACATTTCGCATTCAGAGCATATGTCCGTCGCTTGGGACGCTCCGTTATATTGACAGTCCGAGAGACTGTTGATAATGCTTCCTCATCCTCAAAGCAGCGCACATGACCGCACATTGGCTACGTGACCTCGAGTATCCGGCCAGCTTCGTCATTCAGTGATTCCACGGCGAACAGGTCACGCCATCCGGTAGCCAAGGGACACGAGGCCTATACACTCCGTTCACTCGCATAATAGAAGTATGCACGGGGTAACGAACACGGAGCTTCCAGCGGCAATGCATAGTAAGACCGCTTCTCCACAGGCCTCAGTGATGGACATGCTATCCAAAATAGCACAGTTTATCGCAGCATCCCAGCAAACGACAATTCTCGGTCGGATCAGGAATAATCCGACGGCGCTGGGTCGGTGCGCTCCGCTGTTGCGTCAGGTTCGGACGACCGAACACTTTATAGGGTCCGACAGGATGGCGAAAGGGATTCGGACGATTTCGAGCTTTCCCTTTCGGAACAACAGAAGCTGCCATACATTTCTTCCAGCATTATCTTCCAGAGGTTGTTCCGTTGGACTACATTGCTGCGATGCTGGATAAGAGACTAATAGCATCATTGGATACGGAGTTTTTGATCGGTTCAGGGACATTGTCCCTGACTTACCGACACAGTCCAATAATGTCTTTAGAACATTCGAATTATTTAACGACGCTATATATAAGCTTGCTACCAAGCATGATAGTCTAGTTTCTTGTCCGCAATGCTCTGTTCTGCCTTTTTTCAATTCTAGGAAATAATTTATATCGGCAGAACAGGGCATACCGAGAGTTCATATGCGTCTAGACGGCAGTGCTGAAGACTGGAAATTATCTTTTTCGCCGTCTGTCAATTCCAACCACGATGTTGGAAACGACAATGTTGTCTAATAGACTTAACTTAGACGCTTTATCATACGTAGACCACCTTACTGAGGCGTTAACATTACGTCTTCAAGAGAAAGAATTCCAGGATATGATCCTCAATGTGATTTCTTTCAAGGGCAGTAGTTTTTCCACGTATAACTTCGCCCTTCAGTGGCAACCTGGAGTTGGTTAGACGTGACGCAGCCCTAGTTACATCCACGCGTGTGGATAGTAAGGTGAAGAACTCTCTCAGAGTCGCTTCGGTCTCGGAGAAGCTTCTCTTCGATGGCAACTTTTCAGCAATTTATGAATTGCTCAGTATACACGTTCTCTTGTCTATCAAGTGTAGCAAGAGATTCAGACTGGGGCAAACATTCGGTGGTTGACTCCGTGAGTGCCACTGCAGTTGCCGGATCCGAGTTTTATGATTATGACGGAATATTGATCCCAACGGATTCGAAGTGCCAGGGTCTTTGGGTTCCGCAGTTTCTAGGCAAGCACTTAACTTCCAGGAAATGATGTTATTTAGGCTTGCACTATGTCATTGAATGAACATTATTCAGAAACGCATGTCCAAATCCTGTTCATTAATACGACAGTAGTTGCGTATATCCGGAACCAGCAAGGCACTCATTCGATTCCGTTATTCAATTTAACGGAAAGAATCCTTCTGTTTGTTATAGTACACCAAGTTCTGCTTCGGTCCGTCATATTCCGGGTCGTCTGATTATATTACCAGACTCCTTTTCACGTAAGAGTCGCTTGTTGCCGTCAGAATGGACTCTCATCAAACAAGTACTCAATCAGATTTGCTATCAATGGGAGCGCCCAATGATAATTTATTTGCGACACAACTCACTATTCAATTGCAGACGTATGTGTTTCCATGTCCGGATCCCTGAGCTTATGTTGTTAATGCTCTATTGATCTAGTAGGACGGAATGATAGGATATGCGTATCCTCCAGCACTGTTGATTCAGCAAGTATTGCTAAGATAAACATCCACAATACAATTCTGTTGATAGCATCTCTGTCTTCACAGAGACCGTGGGTAAATTTACTCAGGTGTCTACTGTGGGACTTACCGCGAAAACTTCCTCCATGAGAGGATCTTCTTTCGCTGGGGAAATCGTGTCAACTCCATCACAACCCGCAAGGTCTCAACCTTCACGTATTCCGTTGTGTGGTCCTTCTTGCACGGCAAGCATTGTACAGGACGAGTTATGGACGCGATTTCTTACTGTAGGAGAACCTCTTCTTCGCTATACGATGCGGCTAAAGTGGAGGCTCTTCCGTCATTAGTGTAGGGATCATTATGTTGATATTTTTGATCCCTCCATACTAGACATTGCAACTTTCTAGTATACTTGTTTGACAAGATCAACTGCAGCCCGTTACTATTAATTTATAGGTCTATGTTATCTCATACCTATGCACTCGATGATAGTTTACAATTGAGTCTTATGTCTCTTTATCTAAGTCAGTTAGAAACTTTTCGATAAATAGACCTAGAATCCTTAGATTAAATTCCTATACGGAATTTAGCTTCGGTTCTTATTTAGCTAAGTAATCATTTGAGCCTCTGGAAACAGTAGTTTTCAAATTCTGACCTTTTAAGACAGTTATTAGCTCACCTGACTGAAAGTCAGGGTGAGCTTTTCTGATCACTTTTCGTCCGTCGTCCGTCGTCTGGCGTCCGGCGTGAAGGTGGTGTTTGGGTCTTTTTCTTCCAAACCACTGGCCGCATGTTAATGAAATTTCATGTGAGTAGGGGTTATATAGCGGCATTTTGATTTTTGGGCAAATTAGGTTTCGGCTCATATTGAGCAGAGGGGTGGGGCAAAAATGCTCCAATTCTTAAAAAATCTTCTTCTCAAGAACCAGCAATAGCAGAGACTTGATATTTGGTATGCAGCTTCCTTTTGAGGTGTAGACTCAAGTTTGTTCAAGAGAAGTTTGTAGGTCTATACTTGGCGATGTTATGGGAGGAGCAAAAATTTTGGCCCCACCCCAAATTTCTATTTTTTAAACCGAGAGGCCAATTTGAACCAAATTTTATGTGAGGGCTTATTGGGTCATAAGTACCTAATTTATGCAGAAATTTTTTTTCCTGTAGCCCCGTGGGAACCACAGGAGCTAAAAATAGAAAAAAATTAAAACGCCTATATCTCAAAAACTGCACGGCAGTGAGAATTTTTATTTGGTGTGAAGCTTTCTTGGGACCAACAGAAAGGATTGGTAAAAAAAAATTGCTATCGGTTTTATCATAGGGTACTTTTTCGGGACTCTGAAAAAGTGCTGAGTCAGTATTTTTTAACACAGTAGGCAATGGGAAAAAAATAAAGAATTGTTTTCTTCCAAACCACTGCTCTAAAAGCTTTCATATTTTACATATAACATCTTTGGAACATTGATTCACATATTTGTAGAAATCAAATTCCTCGGTCCATATTTGGGTTCCCTATGGGAACCCAAATGTTCAAATTAGTGCAATATGAGGGATATATTTTAAAAATCTTCTTCTTCGGATCCACAAATCAGAATCTTTTGATATTTGCTATGCATCATCCTTAGGGTGATGAGATTGATGTTTGTTCAAGCCAAGTCCCTGAGTTAATATTTGGACTCCCTTTGGGAACCCAAATTGTAACTTAGTGCAATACGAGGTATATTCTTTTAAAATCTTCTTCTTCGCATCCACCGGTCAGAATCTTTTGATATTTGGTATACAGTATGCTTAGGGAGGTGAGATTCAAGTTGTTCAAGTCAAGTCCTTCGGCTCATATTTGGTCTCCCTGTGGGAGCACAAATTATAACTTAGTTCAATATGAGCAATATTCTTTAAAAAAAATTTTTTTTTCAGATCCACCAGTCAAAATCTTTTGATATTTGATGTACAGCATTCGTAGGGGGGGGGGGGGGGGGGGGGGGGGGGGGGTTGGGGGGCTGAGAGTGAAGTTTGTTAAAGCCAAGTCCCTTGGTTCATATTTGGGCTCACTGTAGAAGCCCAAATTATACCAAAATTTTTATTTTCCAAACCAAGAGGTCGATTTGAACCAAATTTGATATGAGGGCTTATTGGGTCACAAATACCTAATTTATGCCATGAATTGTTTTCCTGTCCCCCACGGCAACTACAGGAGCTGAAAAAATTTTTTTTTTTTGAATGCCCATATTTCCAGAACTACATGGCACTGAGAATTTTTATACAATGTGAAGCTTCCTTAGGGCCGGGAGAAAGGAATGGTGAAAAAAATGCCATTGGTTTTATCATAAGTACTTTTCCAGGGCTAAAAGTGCCGAGTCATCATTTTTTAACACTGTAGGTAATGGGAATAACGTTGAATAATCTTCTTCTCCCAAACCACTGCTTCAGAAGCTTTTGTTTTTGGGTTCCCTATGGGAGCCCAATGTATAACTTAATTCAGTATGAGAAATATTCTTAAAAAATCTTTTTTTTCTGATACTCCTCTCAGAATCTTTTGATATTTGATTTTTAGTTTTCTTAGAAGCGGCAAATTGAAATTTGTTCAAGTTCTGGTTTATTGATAAAATTGGGCCCAGTAACCAATTCCTGCGTTGAAAGCCCTGTAAAGTGGGCAGTAATAGGCATAAACGATTGACCAAACCTGATATTATAATTATGCCTCTGTAATGATGTAGCCTTAGAAAGTGACCTTAAATTCCAATAAATAAATAGATAAATTATTGAGTACCCAATATGGGGATCTAACATATGAACACTCTGGGTTACTAAGTAGAGAAAACACTTTTATGTTGAAAAACTGATAATAACCACAAGGCAGAATCCCTTGCTATTTTGGTGATATGACTCGGCCAGTATCAGGTGAGCGCCCTCAGGCCCCGTGGGGCCTCTTGTTCTCTTAGTCTTCTCTTCTACTGAAGAGTCAGTGAGCTTCATGCACTATCGGTGGACGATTCTCACTTTCGTAGTATCGGAAACACTATTTCCTTTACTACTAATGTTGGATTTTTGGTTAAGAATCAGGCTCCTAATAAATATCCGGAACCTATTGTTATTAAGGTCCTTCCGTCTTCGTACGGGCATAGGCCTTGACTCTGTCCGGTTAGAGTTTACGTATTTATAAACAGATATCAGTTTATTAGTAAGGACGTAAGCTTCTTCTGTCTTTGATGCCTAATAGAAGGACATTACGCTCCATTCTATTGCTAATGGATTCAATTAACTATCGGTACTGCTTATGGTATATCATTAACTCAGCAGTTTGTGCTTGAGATTTCGGCTCATGAAGTAAGAGCTCTTTCTACATCTTGGGCTTATATTAATAGTGTCGCTATTATAGATTTTATGAAGGCTGCACATTGGGCTCAGCCATCCACATTCATGAATTTTTATCTCAGAAATATTGAGTCCTTTTCTGGAGACCTCCATTGTTAGGTCTATTATCAACTGCTCAGAATGTCATTCACTTAACAGTTGCTACTATAGCTAGGTAGGCTTTCTGTTCTGGCAGTGACTCTGTCCTGCTGCCCTCTTCGTTCTGGGCTATTTGACCCAGGGCAAGGGAAAGGCGTGGGGGGGGGGGGAGGGTGTTCCCTTGGGTCACCTGTTTTATTATGAAAACAAGGGGATACCTCCTCCAGAGTTAGTAATTCTGAGCTGTTACTGGGATGGTTTTTAAGTGATAAGTTTATGTTTTAAAAATTCATTCAAGTCATAGTTTTTAAAGTATAGCTTTTGACTGCTTTTGAATATATCACGTGTCAAACGGGCGTTATTATACAATCCTCAGACACTTTTAAGGAGTATAAAGAGTCTCTATTCTCTAGACTAACTTTATTTATTGGCTTACTTTAAAAATTATTAGTATAAGGATTATACTGGATATTAATAGAGTACATGGATGTTATGATGCTCAATTATGGAAGGTGTTGTGTCTTTCTAATTTATCATAAATAAGAAAGATACATGTAAGGCCTAATACTCCTTTTCCCCTCGAGGGGATGACTCTATTTTATATAATTGAGCTTATTGGAATTTCCTCTATATCCTAGGCCCTCCAGCCTTTTTACTATTCAGCTGTGTCTGGGTCATTGGTACAGTATAAAAATGTTAAAAAATTTATAGTAATTTATATATTTTTTATACTTACCAATGACCCAGACGGGGATGGCCCTCCCAGGAGTTGGGAACTCATACCTCCCTGCTGAGTACATAGCGCTTACCAGGCACTGGTTATAAGAATGATTAATGGCGCCAATTTCAGGACGTCCTTGACACTGTGCATGCGCAGTAGAGGTGAAGTATGGAGGACCATTCAGGACATGTTTTCTTTGGTTTTAGATGCAAATTTTGGGGATTGGGGGGCAAAATTTGTTTTTGGCCCTATATTTTTAAGAGTTAGCACCAGCTATGTCTGGGTCATTGGTAAGTATAAAAAATATATAAATTACTATAAGTTTTTTAACTTTCAAGACAGAATAGCCCACATTTATGTATTCACTTCAAGTTCACGTGTGGCTTAGCCGCTTGGAAAACCTTAAAATTTTTGTGAAAATGTTTAATTCACCCCTCCCATCCTTTTGCACATGTAGCATTATTAAATAATAATTTTAAAAATAATTATATTGTACACCCAATCACAAACTTGTTCAATACCTTTTTACTTCCAACGTTATGGAAACATCCAATTAACTCTTTTCTGCCCATGTAGATTCCATCGTGTTACTCGTGTATCACATTCACATATAATAACTACGAGTATCGGAACCGTCGGCTCTGAAGGATGGGAATCGTACCGATTAAAAGGTCGAGTACCGCTGGTATCGGTTCCAGTACCGATTGCAAACCCTGGGTGAACCTCAGACTATTTGGGTGTTTTAATTTTTGTGCGCTCCTTAAAAATTGACAGGTGTATTTCAAACTTCACATGGTGCTTGCGCATGACTCAAGGGTGGTTTATAACCTTGACCCAAAATTATAATTCCATGGTCAACGTCACAGACCCTTTATGTGTTCATTGTCTGATCCATAAATTTGATTCAGTGGATAAGTGGGCAGCAGTGGTAAAAGCGGTAAGCTAAATTTCACTTTTTACTTGTTTTGGGGTTGTGATACAGCCTTGAATACTGGAAGTGATTCTTAAGCACCAGTAAATAAATATCAAATCCCTTGGAGTGTTTTTATTGGAGTCATAATGCATTTCCATTGAAAAACTGCAGACTTTTCCAAACTGAAACAAATTCAACACTACATCATTTTTAGCATTGAAATAGTTATGCCTTGGCATAAGACAAGAATCATAATGATGCATATAATAAGAATTAAGGCTATAAAAAAAAGAACCTCTGTTTCTTTCTGCGCGCATGGTCATTTTTGGTGCGCATGCAACCTTTTTATGACACCAAAAAAATTTGAGATATTGTGCTCATTTCGGTAAATCGATATCGATGCGTTCGCAAATTTTAAATTCACACACTTCAAGCTTTTTCTACATCATACCTTAATAAAGTGGGTGGGTTTTAGCAATATTCACGACAGAAAGTGTTTTATTCTGTAAAAGGTAAGTCATAATGACAGCAAGAAGGAAGGTGTCTTTCAGTCTGACAACAAACAGTCACAAAGGGGAATGGTCGATTCGCACCACGTTTGATTCACACCAAACCTCAGAAAGTCTGCAAAGTCAGGTGCTATGTTGAATGGAACACAGTCTCCTGGCATTTATTTTTAGTAACATTTGTATTGTAAATTGCCCTCATTGGGAATTTGTGTACTGTTATTTGAAACCGTTACGAGATTCCCAGTTAATTTAAATAAATGCATTTGAGATGCAGGATAATTGGATAACTAATAGTAACCGTTGCTTGATATAAAAGTAACAGTCATAGTTGAAAATAAATTGCATATAGGCAGGTATGTGCGGTCGAATTGGTTAATAAAAACACGCAAACATTCGTTTTGTATTTCATTTTCAGATTTAAAAAAAATATGATTTATGGATGAACTGCCCGTTCAAATGGGTTGTGATAATTTTGAATATAATGGGGAAAAATTGCGACTCACGATTTTATTAGGCAGGTTGTGAAAGGATTTTTTTTTTTTTGTAAAATAAATCTCTGAAAGTTGGCACTTCGACATTTGATTTGTCCCAGAGACGTTTCAACCCTAGACGTTTCACCCACGAGGCGTTTCGTGACTTTCATCTTGTGTTATAATTTTCACGTTTCACTGAAAAAACAAACATTCAAACCCCACTTCATTTACGACCCAACACCCCTGTGGTGAATAACCAATATATTTGCGAAATTTTGCGTGGTCCACCAGGCGTTTGGATGGGGGTCAAATTACCACAAACAACCTCTCGGGGAGAAAATAAAAAGAAAAAAAAAACCCGCCCGCCCGCATGCTTTTTTGGAAAAAATGGCCTGAGAAACAGACAGTCAACTTTGTATGGCCTAATATGATATCAGTAATAGTCATGATATGATTGTTTTTCGTTTTATTGACAGGTTATTAAATTTTGCCTGTTCCAATGAAGCTGCATTACCCACAGCAGAGGTGCTTCTCAATAATGAAATAGCCTGGCTGAAGAAGATAAGAGTGAGTTTTCCATTTGTGATCCTGACATTGCACATCAAATAAACAATGCTCAGCAACAAAAGTCACAAAGGTTTTTTCAGTTTTCTTGTGCTTTGTAAATGCTGGTGTCTTTTCAAAGAATATACTTTGATCTCTTGTGGCAATACAAATTGAATATTTACAATGTATTTTAGTTATTGATAAAAAAACAAATACCGAGATTAAAAAGTTGATGCCATGTAACTAGTTTTTGTGCTAGGTAAACACTGTGACATGTGGTGAAGTGAAAGCTGTTATGCTATTACTATAGTCAGAGCCTCACAGCTTTCATGCTTTCACACATGATCGATTGGAGGCATTGTCACATTCATTGACTCAACGCCATCATATGGGGGAGGGAGGTGCAGATTGAGTTTCGATATTTTTCACCAAGATTTCAGCACCAATGGTATAGAGATTTGTGTTTGGAATTGAAATTTTAGGCACTTAATGGAAAGTGCTAGAGAAACACATTTGGGTAATTGCTGGTCTCATTTTGCCAAAGTATGGGTTCATTATATGTATGAAGGGGATATAAGAATTGATTCCATCCAACCATCCTTTAAAGAAAGCCATTCATAATAGTTTCCCAAAATTTAATAAATTGCCTTTGGGCGATGATATCATGATGGGGATTGCAAACCAGTTGTGCCCAAGTATTTCTTTCAGAATTATTGCCCTTGCTGGACTTGGATGTCACAGGATTGGCCATCCAATTGCGTTACACATGAATTTGTGTGTTTTTGTCCTTTGAAATAATATCTGAACCCAACTCTAATACTTAGGAGCCCAAATTTTAACTTAGTGCAGTGTGAGAAAATTTCTTTAAAACTTTTCTTCACATCCACCTGTCAGAATCTTTAGATATTTGATATTTATTATTCTTATGAGGATCAGATTCAAGTTTGTTCAAATCAAGTTCCTCTGTTCATATTTTTACTTCTTATGGGAGCTTGAATTTTTACTCGGTGCAAGGTGAGGAGAATTCTTGAAAAATCTTTTGATATTTGGCACTTAACAACCTTGGGAGAGAGGTTGTGGGGGGTGGGGTGGGGGGGGGGGTGGTGTTTATCAGATTCAGATTTGTTCAAATCAGGTCCCTGGGTTCATAAACAAAAATGTTATTTTTAGAGTAACCTTAGGAAAATTGAATATTAACATACTTTCATGAAAATAAGTATTTTTATACTGTACCAATGACCCAGACATAGCTGGTGCTAACTCTTAAAATATAGGGCCAAACACAAATTTTGCCCCCCAATCCCCAAAATTTGCATCTAAAACTAAAGAAAACATGTCCTGAAAGGCCCTCCACACTTCGCCCCTACTGCGCATGCGCAGTGTCAAGGACGTTCCGAAATTGGCGCCATTTATCATTCTAAGTTTGGCCCTTCATCAGTTAACATCTGACTGATCTTTGTGCTTTTAAATCTCAGTTTAAATGATGCCAGACACATAAATATTAGTGAAATGGTGATTCTAAGGAGGATAGAGAAGGAGGAGAGGAAAAGAATGTGTGACAGAATATTATCAGGGCTGTAACTTAAAATTTTTTAATGAAATTATGTTAAGTTACCTATTTTCAAGGCAGCAGCCATTTTGTTGTCATTCTGATTATTTAGTTACACTGTTTTTTCAAGTGTTTTCCTCTCTCCCTGTCCTTTAAGTTCCCCCTTGCTATTCTCCCATGCTTTGGCATAGTTTCTGTAATTATTATTACTAAAATTTCTTGGGAGTTTTAGCTGAATAACAGAATGAATTCTGTTCTTTCCCCATGTTTACGTCTTCACCTACGGGTGGTTAGGCGTTGTGTTCTGCATCTACCATCTGATGTTCTGCAGTTTCTTCCCTGGAAGTCTCTGTTTTGCATCAGATAGTGTATTTTTGGTAACTGATTTCGGGCCTGGGTGCCTGGAGTCTTATTTTAGTGTTTTTACACTCATTGTTTACATTTACAACAGCCCTCTGTTTGAGGGGGGGATTTCTAAAAAATAATATCTTTATGTTATTTTAATCATAACTAGATACATTATTATTGTTCGTAAGTGTTGAATAAATTGTTTAAAATATTTTTAAAATTTTTGTCCACACTTAGGCTTGGGATCCATTGGGGCTCAACGTTACTTTTCAGAAACTTGGGCTGTTCTGAAAAAATATTTTTTCAAAATATTTTGATTTCAATTATTTTTTCTATATTAATGGATCATATTATTATTATGTATTTTGATTGCCAGGGGTTAGTGCGAGTACCAGGACTTGTTTTCTTTTCACATTGAAAGGATATTGATCAATTGTTTTAAGAGGAAGTCTTCCTCTGACTTTATTATCATTCTATATGTGGTCAGTGTACTCGCATTAACTCCTGTTCTGTATCGTATGATTTCGATGACAATATGGGAAGCGTATGTCTCGGTATGTTGTTGGGGATTTGGACACTCCGGTCCTTTCCCCGCAGGGTCACTCTACTTTATCAATTTCTATTTCAGACGATCAAGATTAGGGTGATGTATCTGTGATGTCTTCCAACAGTGTGCCTCCGTCGTCACAATTAATGAAGGGCTAGCGGAAAAGTGCTCATGTAATACGCCAATTGCCTAAGAGGACCCTAGTAGGTTCGACGGCCTTTGACGTCCACTAGCTCGCCCGGTGTAGCGTCCATTCACCGAATGGTTCGGCAGCCGGGTTCGTCCGTTGCGGTCTAGAAGGAATTTTGGGGTGATGCGAGCACTATAAAATTAACTTAATGCATACCCAGTGACGGCGGATCGGAGGGAGAACGGAGGAAGCCTTTTAGTCCGGTTCATAGCTCGTTCCGGTCCATCCGGACGGCAAGCGAGAGAGGCCCCTCTCTCGTTCAACAACATCTGGCCCCAGATGTTGTGGTACAAAATGTGTCGCTAGCGGAGCATACGTCCGTCGCTCGGGACGCTCCGTTGTATAGGCAGTCCGCTGAGACTGCTAAGGCTTCCTCTTCTCGTCAGCGCACACGACCGCACCTTGGCTGCGTGACCGCCGATATATTACCAGCTTCGCCGATCAAGGATTCTTCGGCGACCAGGTCACACCATCCGGCAGCCAGGGATTCGAGACCGATGGACTCCGGACGTTCGCATAGGAAAAGTATGCGGGAGCCATCTGATGCGGAGCTGCCCTCGGCGAAGCAGCGATAGACTGCGCCTCCGCAGGTCTCGACGCCGGACATTCTTGTGCACATAGCACAGCTTATCGCAGCATCCCAGCAGCCGACAGAAACGGTGTCGGATCGAGAATTATCCGACAGCGCTGGGTCGGTAGCCGGGGACTCGAGGCCTGCAGACTCCGGACGTTCGCATAGGAAGTGTGCGGGAGTCAACGTACACGGAGCTTCCGGCGGCAATGCATCGTAAGTCCGCTACTGCACAGGCCTCGGGAACGGACGTGCTTTCTTTAATAGCACAGTTTATCGCAGCATCCCAGCATCAACTGAATCTGTCGCATATATTTTATCCGACGATGCTGGGTCGGGACGCTCCGCGGAAGCGGGTACGGACGTCCGAAAGTTTCATCCGGTCCGACGGGATACCGAAAGGGATTCGGAGGATTTCAAGCTTTCCCTTTCGGAACAACATATGCTGCGATGCCGGATAAGAAACTGATAGCGTCGGTGGACTTAGAAATTTTTGGTTCGGTTCAGGGACATCGTCCCTCAGTTCCGACATAGTCCAATAATGTCACACAAACTTTCGAATTATTGAACGACGCTATATATATTATTATTTTATGCTTGCTATCCAAGCATTTCTGGTTTCTTGTTCGAAGAGTTATGGAGATGTCTTTCAAAAGTGTGCCTCTGTCGTCATAGTTAATGAAGAGTTAGCGGCAATAAGTGCTCATGGAATATGTCTATCGCTTACGGAGTGACATTCGCTAGCTCACCCGGTGTAGCGTACATTCATCGAATGGTTCGGCTGCCAGGTTCGTCCGTTGCGGTCTAGGAAGGAGATTTGGGTGATGCGAGCACTTTAATTACTTTAGTACTCACCCAGTGACGGCAGATTGAGGACAGATCGGAGGAAGCCTGTTAGTCCGGTTCCTGGCTTGTCCAGGTCCGTCTGGGCTGTGAGCGAGAGAGGTTCCTCTCTCGCCCAACAACATAGGGGACCGCATGTTGTGGTTCAGATATTTTACATTCGGAGCATATGTCCGTTGCTCGGGACGCTCCGTTATATTGACAGTCCGAGAGACTGTCTTTAATGCTTCCTCATCCTCACAGCAGGGCACACGACCGCACATTGGCTACGTGACCTCGAGTATCCGATCAGTTTCGGCATTCAGTGATTCCACGGCGAATAGGTCGCGCCATCCGGTAGCCAAGGGACACGAGGCCTATACACTCCGTTCGCTCGCATATTGGAAGTATGCACGGGGTAACGATCACGGAGCTTCCAGCGGCAATGCATCGTAAGACCGCTTCTCCTCAGGCCTCAGTGACGGACGTGCTATCCGAGTTAGCACAGTTGTTTCGCAGCATCCCAGCAATTGACAGTTTCTCGGTCGAATCAGGAATTATCCGACGGCGCTGGGTCGGTGCGGTCCGCGGTTGCATCAGCTACGGACGACCGAACGCTTTATAGGGTCCGACAGGATGGCGAAAGGGATTCGAAAGATTTCGAGTTTTCCCTTTAGTAGTATCGGAAGATGCCTTTCATATCTTCTGGCATTTCTTCCAGTGATTATTATTTCGGACTTCATTGCTGCGATCTTGGATAAGAGACTTATAGCGTCATTGGACTCGGATTTTTCGATCGATACAGGGACATTGTCCCTGTCTTACCGACGCAGTCCAATATTGTCATTACAACATGTGTTTTATTTTTCGACGCTATATATATTTATATATACAAGCCTGCTACTAAGCATGATAGTTTAGTTTCTTGTCCGCGTTGCTCATTTCTGCCATTTTATCATTTTTACAAATAGTTTATTTTGGCAGAGCAGGGCATACCGAGAGTTCATATGCGTCTAGACGGTGTGATTAAAGACTGCATATATTCTTTTTCGCCGTTTATGTCTTTTCCAATTTCAATGTTGGGAACGACATTATGTATAGTAGACTTAACTTAGACGCTTTATTATACGTAATCCGCCTTACTGAGGCGTTATCATTACGTCTTCAAGAAAAGATTTACGGGATATTATTCTCAATGTAATTTCTTTTGAGGGCAGTAGTTTGTTCACGTATAACTCCGCCCTTCAGTGGCTGATTGGAGTTGGTTAGACGTGACGCAGCCCTAGCTACATCCACACGCGTGGATAGTAAGGTTAAGAACTCTCTCAGAGTCGCTTCGTTCTCGGAGGAGCTTCTCTTCGACGGCAACTTTCCGGCAATCCATGAATTGCTCGATTTATACGTTCTCTTGTCTATCTAGTGTTACAAGAGATTCAGACTGGGGCAAACATTCGGTGGTTGACTCAGAGAGTGCCGCCGCAGTTGCCGGACCCGAGTGTGGCTGTTATGACGGTTGCCAGTCAAACAGATTGGGATATATACTGATCCCTACGGATTCGAAGTGCCAGGGTCTTTGGGTTCCGCAGTCTTTTAGCTATCAGTTTAACTTCCACGGAATAATGTTTTTTAGGCTTGCTTTATGTCATTGCATGAACATTATTCAGAAACGCATGCCCAAATTCCTGTCCTTTAATTCGACAGTAGTGGCGTATCTCCGGAACCAGGGAGGCACTCTTTCGTTTCCGTTATTCAATTTAATGGAAAGAATCCGTCTGTTGGTTATAGTACACCAAGTTCAGTTTTGGTCCGTCATATTCCGGGTCGTCTGATTGTTTTATCGGACTCCCGTTCTCTTACGGGTCGCTTGTTGCTGTCAGAATGGACTCTCAACAAACAAGTATTCAATCAGATTTGCTATCTATGGGAGCGCCCAATGATGATTTATTATGACACAGCTTGCTAATCAATTGCAGACGTATGTGTTGGCTTGTCCAGATCTCTGAGCTAATACTGTTAACGCTCTATTGATCTATAGGACTGAATGATAGGATACGCGTATCCTCCGGCGCTGTTGTTTTAGCAGGTATTGCTAAGATAAACAACCACAATACATTTCTGTTGATAGCATCTCTATCTTCACAGAGATCATGAGTAATTTACTCTCTTGTCTACTGTGGGTCTTAACGTGAAATCTTCCTCTATGTGAGGATCTTTTTTCACTGGGTAAATCGTGTCATCTTTATCACAACCAGCAAGGTCGCAACCTTCATGTATTCCGTTGTGTGGTCCGTATTACATTGTAAGCACTGTACTGGACGAGCTTTGGACGCGATTTCTTACTATAGGAGATCCTCTTCTTCGCTATTCTATGCGACTAAAGTGGAGGCTCTTCCGTCGTGGTGTAGGGATCATTATGTTCATATTGTTGATCCCTCCATACTACTCATTGCTATTTTTTAGTATACTTGTTTCACAAGATCTACTGCAGCCTGTTATTATTTAGGTTATAGGTTTATGTTACCTCATACCTATGCACTCTACGATAGTTTACAATTGAGTCTTTTGTCTCTTTATCTAAGTCAGTTAGTAACTTTTTGATAAATAGACTTAGAATCTTTAGATTAAATTCCTATACGGATTTTAACTTCGGTTCTTATTTAGCTAAGTAATCATTTGAGCCTCTGGAAACAGTAGTTTTCAAATTATGACCTTTTAGACAGTAATTCTGTTGGTTTCTCTTTTACTGTAGAGTCAGTGAGTTTCATGCACTATCGATGGATGATTTTCACTTTCATAGTTTCGGAATCAATACTTCCGTTACTATTTAGGTTGGATTGTTGCATAAGAGTTAGGCTCCTATTATTCGGAACCTATTATTTTAAGGTCCTTCCGTCTTCGTATGGGCATAGGCCTTTACTCTTTCCGGGTACAGTTTATGTATTTATAAACAGATATCTGTTTATTACAAGGGCGTAAGCTTCTTCTGTCTTTGATGTCTAGTAGAAGGACGTTGCGCTCCATTTTATTGTTAATGGATTCTATTAACGATCGGTACTGCTTATGGTATATCATTGACTTAGCAGTTGTGCTTAAGATTTCGGCTCATGAAGTAAGAGTTCTTCTACTTCTTGGTCTTACATTAATAGTGTCGCTATTATAGATTTTTGAAGGCCACTCTTTGCGCTCAGCCATCCACATTCATGAATTTTATCTTAGAAATATCGAGTCAATTTCTTGAGGCCTCTTTTGTTAGGTCTATTATCTACTGCTCAGAATGTCATTCACTTAACAGTTGCTACTATAGCTAGGTAGGCTGTCTGTTTCGGCAGTGTCTCCGTTCGGCTGCCCTCTTCGCTCTGGGCTATTTGACCCAGGGCAAGAAAAAGGGGGGGGGGTGTTCCCTTGGGTCACCTGTTTTACTATGAAAACAAGGGGATACCTCCTCCGGAGTTAGTAATTCTGAGCTGTTATTGGGATGGTTGTTTAGTGAGAAGTTTAAGTTTATAAAATTCATTCAAGTCTTAGTTTTTAAAGTATAGCTTTTGAATATTGCATATGTCAACGGACATGATTATGCAATTCTCAGACACTTTTAGGAGTATAAGAGTCTCTATTCTCTAGACTTACTTTATTATTGGCTTACTTTAAAAATTATTAGTATAAGGTTTATATTGGATATTATTAGAGTACATGGATGTATGAAGCTCAATTTTGGAAGGTGTTGTATCTTTCTAATTTATCATAAATAAGAAAGATACATGTAAGGCCTATTACTTCTTTTCCCTACAGGGGATGACTCTATTTTATTTTATTGAGCGTATTCCATTTTGCTCTATGTCCTTGGCCCTCCAGCCTTTTTACTATTCAGCTATGTCTGGGTCATTGGTACAGTATAAAAATGTTAAAAAATTTATAGTAATTTATATATTTTTTATACTTACCAATGACCCAGACGGGGATGGCCCTCCCAGGAGTTGGGAACTCTTGCCTCCCCGCTGAGTACATAGCGCTTACCAGGCACTGGTTATTAGAATGATAAATGGCGCCAATTTCGGAACGTCCTTGACACTGCACATGCGCAGTAGGGGCGAAGTGTGGAGGGCCTTTCAGGACATGTTTTCTTTAGTTTTAGATGCAAATTTTGGGGATTGGGGGGGCAAAATTTGTGTTTGGCCCTATATTTTAAGAGTTAGCACCAGCTATGTCTGGGTCATTGGTAAGTATAAAAAATATATAAATTACTATAAATTTTTTAACTTTTCAGTGGGTTGGTTTGACCATTTTGTGTGAGATTTATTAATAGAAAGTATGGTGCACTATTAATATTTTGTAACATTACTTCAGGATTTAGCATTGAACCACGATGATGCCATTATTGAAGAAGCACTACTAGAAGGTCATCTTGGAATAACCAGAGAACTTTTGGCTTTCCAATCACCAGAAAAGAAATTTTTCCTTGGGTCTGAAAAAGGAGGATCTAATTTACTTAAGGTATTTACTACATTTACCACATAGCACCTAATTCTGACTTCTAATCCTTTATACTGCAACAGAAAAGGTCCCCCAACCAAGCCAGGAAATAAGCAGACTATCATCTGCAAAATGAGGTCCCCAGAAGGTGAATTTGGTGATGCTCCCTGCACAACATCACTAAATTTACCCTCTGTGAACCTCAGTTTGGATCAAGGTCTCAGGCCTGAACAGAAAGAGGAACCCACAGGATAAATTGGCCCACTGTATGGGATAGTAGCAGCAAATTCACCCTCTTGGGACCTCATTCTGCATATGACAGATTGATTATTTTCAGGCCTGCGCCCAACTTGCAATCTCTGGATAAACTTGAAAGTTACATTTTGAGTACCTTGGCAGTTTTTAGCTCACCTGACTGAAAGTCAGGGGGAGCTCAAGTGATCACTTTCTGTCCATCGTCTGTCCGTCCGTCCGTCGTGAACTTTACATAATCAACTTCCTCTCCTAAACCCCTGGGCCAAATTGAACCAAATTTGACATCCATTGTCCTTATCATATGCCCATTCAAGTTTGTTCAAATAAAGTTGCCACGCTCAATAGGGAGGTGGTGGGGGAAAAGAAAAATCTATTTTTCATGAACCAGTGGGTACAGTGGCTTGATATTTGGTATGGAGCTTCCTTCTGAGGTGTAGTATCAAGTTTGTTCAAACGAAGTTCGTGGAGCCCCACCCAAAATTTATATTTTCTGAACCGATGGTCCGATTTGTATGAAATTCAGCATGTGGTATTATTGAGTCCCAAGTACTTGATTCATGCTAAAAGAAATTTCCCATGTTCCCTGTGGGAACCCTAGGAGATAAAAATAGAAAATATTTTCAAACGCCCATATTTCCCAAACCACACGGAACAGAGAACTGTTTGGGTTGAAGCATCCTTAGAACCAGTGGAATCGATTGATAAAAAAAATTGCCATTGGTTGTGTTAGGGTGCTCTGTAGAGGGCATTGAAAAAATGCCGAGTCCGCATATTTGCAAATATTAAAAAAAAATTCTTCTTGAGAACCACAGATCAGAATCTTCTTATATTTGGCATACAACATTCGTAGGGGGTCAAATACAAGTGTGTTCAATTTAAGCAATTCAATACAGGAGCCCAAATCTTAACTTAGGGCAATATGGGAAGTAAGCTTTAAAAATCTTCTTCAGTACCACTGGTCAGAATGTTTTAATATTGGGTAATAAACATCATTGTTACAAGGGTCAGATTCAAGTTTGTTTGAATCATGTCTCTCAGTTAATATTCAGGCTCCTATGGGGGCCCATATTTTTTAATATAGTGCAATATGAGGAAATTTCTTTAAAAATCTTCTTGAGATCCACCAGTCAGAATCCTTTCATATTTGGTATATAGCATCTCTAGGCAGATCAGATTCATGTTTGTTCAAATCTAGTCCCTTGATTTATATCCGTGTGAGAGCCCAAATTTTAGCTTAGTGCAATGTGAGAAAATTTCTTTAAAAATCTTTTTCTTCAAATCCACCAGTCAGAATCTAAATTCTATGCAAGCTGTTATTCTTCACTTAAGTTTAAGTGAATCTTGTAAAGGAACAGTGACTACAGACCTTCTGGTTTGTCATGTCAGGTCATCAATACCTCATTGTCACAGCTCTGACCAAGTTACTACTGATGCCTTCAAACTCATTGAAACAACAGGCTATCACCAGCAGAGGTAATCCAAACCCGATTATGTCTGACAAATTATTTTCATACTCAGTAGACATTGTTAGCATTGCTTTTGTCATTTCAAGAAAAAATAAACATCACTGAATTCATTTAATATAGGTGCACGAATATTACTATCAGCATTAAATTTCAAGTCTGCATGCCACATCTGGTCTGCATCAAGTGGCCAAGTGTCAGATGTTATTTCTTCCCACTATCAAGGAGTCAGGTGTTAGATGAGCTAATTATAGATAATTATCAAGTTCCATATATGTGTGTGGAATTTGTCATGGAACAGAAATTACCTTGTCTTATTTCATAATCCTTTCATAAGCATTGAACATTATCCCTTTCTTCAAACACTACACACCGTCAAGTTAAGCTGCAGTGTCATTGACACTTTCATTTAGGTTTCTATGGGAGTTTGTTCAATTTGAGTCCCTGGGTGAAATCCATTCCTTAGTGTTTTTCCATAAAATTTGCCTTGCATCATTTCATTCCTTTGTAGTGCTGATGAACCATGTCTTAACTGAATGTGACCCCAAATACTTCTTTGAACCACTTTGTCAGGTGAGCGATTAAGACCCTTGGGGCCTCTTGTTTCAAGACATGTCTTGGCTGCCTATATAGGCAGTCAAGACATTGCCTAGAAACAGCTGAAAAACCAAGGTTGTATACAGTCCAAGTGTATCAAAAATGCCCCAAAATCTGCTGGCTCCAGGGTTAACCTGCACCTGTTAGGCTGCATTGATTCAACAAAACATGGTTGTTTTCTCTGCCTGCAGTACTGTGATCACAAAAGTGGTCTCTTTACTGACTGGATTGTGACCTGGTTAGCAGAACACACCAGTGGGTCATGATTTCATAAATAAATTATGTGAAATGATACTAAATTAACAAATGAGATTCAGTATTCTCATTATTTTTTTTTTTAGACAGGTAAGGTAGCATTGTGGGGAGGAAAACAATTGGGTTGTATTCCAGGTGAAATTTCTGTCCACTTTTGTAATCACCGTCATGTTTTTATGAAAATTGAAACAAGGATAAAAGTAAAGTAGTATTTCATATTGGTGTTGCACATGGTGACCCATGTAATTAATGGTTTGTGACTTTCTCATGAGCTGCTAATCAATGCTGCAGGTCCGATAATGAAGTGTGACACCAAACAAATAATGTTATTATTAATTATTATGAGTGCAGATGCAAATGTGTAGATCAAAATATTTTTCTCTAAAAGCCCTTGAGACTGCAGATGGTTTTCACACTTGACACCAGAAACTCCTTGCATAACATCAGAGCTGCCTAGCTCTGTTCACCAAAGTTGTCATTATACCCCCCGCAAGCAAAGTTGGGGGGGGGGGGGGGGGGGGGGGGTATATAAGAATCACCCTATCTGTCCATCCATCCGTCTGTCCGTCCAGGCCAACATTGGAAATTTAGGGGATATTATTATTAGGGGCTACCTCCAAATTAAGGTAGTGATAGGGTTAGGAGTGGGGTGGGGTTAGGGGTAGCTCCAGAGTAAGGCTTAAGGTTGGGGAGGGTTAGGTCCCCTGGGGGGGGGGTAGGGTTGGGGTCGGGGGGGGGGGGTAGTTTTAGTAGCCTCTAAACCGAAAAATAGCTCCTAATCCTATTGGTTTGGCTAGGGTGGGGTTGGGTCAGGGGTGGGGTGGAGTTAGGGTCAGGGGTAGCCCCAGAGTAGGGCTTAAGGTTGTGGGGGTTAGGTCCTGGGGTGGGTGGTGGTTAGGGTCTGGGGTGGGCTTTTAGTGTCAGGGTGGGTTAGGGTTAGGGTGTGGTTTTTGAGTGGAGGGGTGGGGTTAGGGTTAAATATAAGTTCTAGGGTGGAGGGGGTGGGGTTCTGGGTAAAATAAGGTTTTGGACATACAAAATGTTTTTTTGGTAGCCCATAAACCCGAAATGTTGGAGTGTCCGTCCATCAGTCCGTCCGTCTGTCCATCCTTGTAAGCACAACTCCTCCTAAACCGTTAGAAGAATTTTCATGAAACTTTACACAATGGAAGAACTCCATATGAAGATGTGCATGAAGCAGTATAATTCTGTTCTGACATTTCCAAGGGGAGATAATCTAACTTATACATTTCAGGCGCGGGGGGTATCACTTTGTGAGTTTGCTCACAGTACCTCTAGTTTACATTTTACTAAGTTTTTTATTTTTCTTCCAAAACATAGTTTATAACTCATGATTTTTAGCTCAACTTTGGCAAAGCCAAATTTGAGGTATTGCCATGGCCTGTCGTCTGTCTGTCTGTCATGCCATCAACACGGCTCGGGCTAGAGGCTGTATTTATGAACTGATCTTTACGAAACGTCTTGGGTACCTTTGTTATCACCGTGGGACGAGAATGAGTGTTTTGGGGTCTGGTCCGAAATTCAAGATGGCCACCAGCAGCCATTTTGTACTTTAGTTAGTGCAATCAGTTTTTAGCTTAACTTGACATAGTCAAGATAAGCTATTGCCATCACGCGTGCGGAAGTCTGTTAGTCTGTGAATCTGTGAGTCTGTTCACATTTTCCTTTTGCATGGGCTACACCCCACAAGTTCTTGTCTGATCATCACGAAATTTCATATGCCGGTTTGGGGTCATGTATAGATGAGAACGTCCCCTTTTGGTCGCGATCGGGCAACCAGTATGGCTGCCCGAGCCCAAAACCCGAAAACCATTAGCACAGTCTACAGGTCGTATTTATGAAGGGATTTCATTGTAACTTGATAGGATGCGTCTGTATAATGCCTAGATGAGAATGTCCCCTTTTGGGCATGATCTATCAACCGTGATGGCTGCCCAAGCCTGAAACCCAAAAACTTTTAGCACAGTCTACAGGTCATATTTAATATGGAGGGATTTCATTGTAACTTGGTAGGATGACTCCTTATGATCTCTAGATGAGAATTTCCCCATTTGGGTGGGATCTGCCAACAGTGACGACTGCCCAAGCCCTAAACCCGAAAGCCTTTAGCACAGTCTACAGGTTATATTTATTGAGGATTTTCATTGTAACTTGGTGGGTTGACTTCAAACAATGTCTCAATGAGAAAGTCCCCTTTTGGTCCTGATTGGGCAACTGTGACGGCTACAGGGGCCCGAAGATCGAAAACCTTTAGCACAGTCGACAGGTCATATTTATGAAGGGATTTCATTGTAACTTGGTAGGATGACTCCAAATAATGTCTAGATGAGAACATCCCCTTTTGGTCTCGATCATTCAACCTTGATGGGTGCCTGAGCCCAAAAACCTTGAGCATAGGCAAAAGGTCATATTTATGGAAGGATTTCATTGTAACCTGTTAGTTTGACTCCATATAACGCCTAGATGATGACGTCCCCTTTTGGTCGTGATTGGTCAACTGTGCCGGCTTCAGGGGCCCGAAGCCCGAAAACCTTGAGCACAGTCTACAGGTCATATTTATAAAGGGATTTCAGTGTAACTTCGTAGGTTCACTCCAGATGATGCCCAGATGAGATTGTCCCCTTTGGTTGCAATCATTCAACCATGATGGCTGCCCGAGCCCAAAGCCCGAAAACCTTTAGCACAGTCTACAGGTCATATTTATGAAGGGATTTCATTGCAACTTGGTAGGTTGACTTCATATAATGTCTAGATGAGAACGTCCCCTTTTGAACATGATTGGGCAACTGTGGCGGCTACAGGGGCCCAAAGCCCGAAAACCTTTAGAACAGTCTACAGGTCATATTTATGAAGGGATTTCATTGTAGCTTGGTAGGATGGCTCCAAATAATGTCTAGATGAGAACATCCCCTTTTGGTCGCGATCATTCAGCCTTTATGGCTGCCCGAGCCCAGAGACCTTTAGCATTGTCTACAGGGCGTATTTATGGAAGGATTTCATTGTAATTTGTTAGGTTGACTCCATATAATGCCTAGATGATGACATCCCCTTTTGGTCATGGTTGGTCAACTGTGATGGCTACAGGTGCCCGAAGCCCGAAAATCTTAAGCACAGTCTACAGGTCATATTTATGAAGGGATTTCATTGTAACTTTGTGGGATCACTCCAGATGATGCCCAGATGAGAATGTCCCCTTTTGGTTGCGATCATTCAACCATTATGGCTGTCTGAGCCCGAAGCCCGAATACCTTTAACACAGTCTACAGGTCATATTTATGAAGGGATTTCATTGTAACTTGGTAGGTTTGACTTTATATAATGTCTAGATGAGAACGTCCCCTTTTGGACACGATTGGGCAACTGTGACAGCTACAGGGCCAAAGCCCGAAAACCTTTTGAACAGTCTACAGGTCATAATTATGAAGGGATTTCATTGTAGCTTGGTAGGATGACTCCAAATAATGTATAGATGAGCATGTCCCCTTTTGGTCACGATCATTCAGCCTTGATGGCTGCCCGAGCCCAAAACCCCAAAACCTTTAGCATAGTCTATAGGTTATATTTATGGAAGGATTTCATTGTAACCTGTTAGTTTGACTCCATATAATGCCTAGATGATGACATCCCCTTTTGGTCGTGATTGGTCAACTGTGCCGGCTTCAGGGGCCCGAAGCCCGAAAACCTTGAGCACAGTCTACAGGTCGTATTTATGAAGGGATTTCATTGTAACTTCGTAGGATCACTTCAGATGATGCCCAGATGAGAATGTCCCCTTTTGGTTGCGATCATTCAACCATGATGACTGCCCAAGCCCAAAGCCCAAAAACCTTTAGCACAGTCTACAGGTCATATTTATGAAGGGATTTCATCGTAACTTGGTATGTTGACTTCATATAATGTCTAGATGAGAACGTCCCCTTTGGATGCAATTGGGAAACTTTACGGTTCCAGGGGCCCGAAGCCCGAAAACCTTTAGCACAGTCTACAGGCCATATTTATGAAGGGATTTCAATGTAACTTGATAGGATGACTCGTTTTGGAATAATTTCACTGTAACTTGGTAACTTTCATTGATATATGTTGACTGTGAGGGCCACATACATTAACTGTGAGGTCATATTAACCCACCCCTCAGCTCTTTAGTACAGTGTACACCTCATATTATTTTTTATCAAAAACATAGCATACAGGGAACAGAAATGAACATATTCCCAATTATCACAATTCTTGTCTTACTTCATTATCCTTTCATAAACATTGAACATTATCCTTTTCATCAAACACAACAAACAAGTTAAGCTACAGCATCATTGACAGTTTCATTTCTGCAGAACTTCTGTATGAAAGTTCTGATTCGAATAAATTTTTGTCTGAATGTTTAGTAACATGGAATACATCACTTATAATACAGGTTTTTTTCTCGTGCAGAAATTATGCAAATTAGATGAACTTTGATTTTTTCAGTGCTCCTTACACACAGTGAGTACACGTGTCAATACGGCTCGTGCTAGAGGCTGTATTTATGAACTGATCTTCACGAAACTTCTTGGTACCTTTGTTATCACCTTAGGACGAGAACGAGTGTTTCCAGGTGCGGTCCAAAATGTTAAATAAGCAGAGACTTACTTAATTTCTTATTCTCTCAGTATAAACTTCAACCACCATAATCACAGGATTTCAAACACACATACAGGAAGTCTCTCTTGATGACATCACCAGGAGGCAGTTAGAGGGTGTGCTCCATTCAATGATTCTGAATGCTCCTGTGTGTACTCTATCCAATACTAATGGTCTACTCAAAATCAATTGTTTGTACAAGTGTAAAGTTACTAACAAACTCCCGTTATTTTTTTTTTTTTTTTTTTTTACGTCTGCATACCATAAACTTATTTACAGTCTATGTACATCTATCTTCCTTTAATGCGGATTACATGTCAAAATCAACTTTTCCACGCTGGAAAGGTGACAAAAGATGCACACCTGATGCACCTCTCTTTGTGAGGCAATTAGCAAGTTGCATCTTTCCCGGAAGCCATCGCACACATTCTATTTCTTGTTTTTCCAGTGATTGTTTTATGGCTCCAATATCGATCCTTAGGCGTTTGTTATCTACAAGGTGTGTTGAATGAACAGCTTCCACCACACTCTTGTTATCAACATAACACTGAATTGGAAGGTTAATGTCTTCACTGAATAATTCTATAATCAAATGTTTAATGTAAATAGATTCTTCTATGCCTTCGAGTAAACTGATAGCTTCAGCTGCCAATGTTGAGCGACAGACCCTTTTTATTTTTCTACAGTTCCATGAAATAGGAAATGACAGTTTCTTTTCATTAACAACAAAAATGACATAACCCATTGAACTGCTAATGCCATCTGCAAAATTTCCGTAGGAAGCATCTGTGAAAAGAAAGAGAGTCCAACTGTCGTATTTAGGGTGTCCAATATATGGAAATAGTATCTTTGATTCATCAATTTTGATTTTTCCTATAACTTTGATTGCTCTCAACAAGTTACCGACAGTACCTTTTTGAAACTTGGTACTAAGGTCAATAAGATCAAAAGCAAAATCAGGTCTTGTACCCTGAACAATCCAATTTAAACATCCTACAAGTGATCTCAATTCTGTATATTCAGCAGAAGTTAATTCGTCATTTTTCTTTAATGACCTTTCTGGTGATACTTTGTTAATTTCAACTGCATCAACATATTTATTCTGATCAAGATAAATTCCTTGATTAACTTGCGTAATTCTAAATCCAACGTATGAAAATTTAATTTCATCCTGTTTTCCAGCACAGAATCGTTTTCTAAGACCATTCATTACAATGGAATCAAATTCACTATTCCCTGCATGAAGAAAGTCATCTACATGACTGACCATGAGTCCTTGAAGTTGTCTTTTGGAATCTTTTTTAAAGAACAGAGAGGGATCTAGCAATGAACGTATACATCCCAAAATACCTAATTCTTTTGCTACACTTTCATAAAATTGTCTTGCTGCATCACTTAAACCATATAAACATCTTTTAAGTCTCCACAGTTTTCCATCAGATTCAGCTTCTTTTGGTGGTATAATGAACACATTTCTTTCTAGCTTATTTCCTTGTAAGAAAGCAGATTTTATATCAGTAGTTTTAACTGTCCATTTCATATTCACTGCAACACCTAAAAATAATCTTAAGGATATTTTATTAACAGTTGGTGAATCTTTTCTAACATCACTGTCCTCTTCAAAACCCCTAGCAACTAAACGAGCACGAATGTCAGTTCCTTTGTAACACAAAACCCACCTGGTTGAAATTGCAGTCTGTCCAACATTTTCAACTTCATCATATGTATCAAAAAATTTTAATTTTTCGAGTTCTACTATTTTTGCATTCAAACATTCTGGATCACTCCACTTTTCTTTAGGAACAGCAGTCATGTAAACTTCATCAGAACTAATGTCGAACTTCCACTCAACAGCTTGTAAATTTACACTTTTTGTTACATCTTCTTCCTGGAGTTTCACATTAAACCAATACTTATTTGACCCTGTAGATTTTCCAGCTCTGCTCAATATCTCCGCAGATGTCCAGTTACCATGAGGTAATTCACGAAATTTAATCACTTCCCCAGGCTTTAGTTTGGGAACAGTGTCACATTTGGCATGATTTTCTGAAGAATTTTCTTTCTGATCATCAAGACAAGCATGTTCAGAAAGAGAATCAGCACTTTCCATATGTTCAACCAAATTCTCACCACCCATCACTTCGTTCACTGTTTTCTTCTCCTTTTCTTTTTCAGGATGCAAAATACCAGAGTCAATGTAATCTTCTTCATTACTACAAGTTTTCTGATCAATATTATCATCTTCAAAATAATCATTAGCTTTCAAAAGTCTATTAGGAGAAACTCTAACAAAACTTCCACCATGGCGCACAAATATAACCTTTCCATCCTGGAATACAACCTTTCCAGGGCCCAGCCATCTTTCTTTTCCATTACGCTTGTAAAAAACTCTGTCCCCATTTTCAAAAATTTGTTCAGATGCACGTATTTTACTTCTCAAAGCTCTACGGATTTTCTCTTCAGCTTCTGTTTGAATAAATGCTCTGCGGGCAGAATGAAGTGCATTTAGGTGTTTGGCAAAAATTTCGCTAGTGGTACATCCATCCAATGCTGCTACATTTTCAGTCATAATGTTAGGTACATTAGGATTTATTCCAAAAACAAGTTGGTAACTGCTGTACCCATTCCACATTTGAAGAGAATTCCGTGCCATATTAGCCCAACACAATAAAACATCATCTCTGGTATTTACATTATCAGCTTTTAATTTTGAAAGCATCGAATCTGTTATAGAATGCACCCTCTCACACAAACCATTTTGGAAAGGGCTATATGCTGCTGTGGTACATATTTCAATGTTTAATATAGATGCAATTTCCCGTAATTCATCAGAATTGAACTCTCCTCCATTATCATGAAGTACAGACTTCATTACTCCAAAAGTTCCAATCCAATGTTGAATCAATTTATCTGCTATTTCACTTGTTGATTTTCTTGCAACAAAAACAGACAATGTCAACCTAGACCACATATCAATAATATGGAGTATCCACTGATTATTCCATTGCTTTAAATCGATGGCTACTTTGTCATTAAAAGATTTTGCCAATGGAAGGGCCACAACAGGCCTTGGCGGAGTAACTGCATAAAGTTTACAAATGTCACATTTTTCTCGAATTTCATTCAACATGTGTTCATAATTTTGTTTCCAGACTCCTGCGTCTTTCAATAATGAAGCTAAGCGTTTAGTTGTGGTATGAGCAAACTGTCTATGTAGCTTGCGTAAAACACCAAAAATCTCTTTATCACTCATATCTGAAAGTTTTACACTGAATATTTCATTCAATTCATCCACTGCTTGTAAACAAATACAATAATGACCAGAAGATGTCATGTCTAAAATAACCTCTTTTCCTAAAATAACTGCTGTATCATTCATCATGTCAAGTTTAACTTCGGCTCGTTTCATGGCATCCTTTGACAATAAAAGAGGAATGTCAGAATCCACCACATCTGTAATAATAGTAACTTTTTGTCCTACCATTGTAGCAGGGAATGAGCATTGGCCAAGAGATTTTAACTGCTTTCCCCCTCCAAATTTGAAAATTCGAACTCCTTCTTTCCATTCAATCTTCTGTTTATCACTTTCTGATAAAGTCTCAATATAATCATTTATCCAGTCTTGTCCACATACAGTACTTGAACATGCAGAGTCAAGAACAGCACAATTACGAGCTTCTGATCCAAGTAGTCTTATGTCCTGATTATCTCCTGTATACAAAACTACATGTTCTTTATGTGCAGATTTACTTGTGTCTTCCACATTGTATGCATGTTCCTTCACATTTTTTGACTTCGCCATATTTTCCCAGCTGTGGGGACAAGCCTTTAATAAATGTCGAAATGATCCACAAGATATACACTTTATCGGCTGTCCATCTGATCCAGTAGGATTGATGCTACGAAAATTACTTGTATTGTAAGTTCCATTTCCACGTTGGGCACCACGAATGTTTTTATATCTTCCACGTCGTGGATAACCAAATGATGTACTGCTAAAAACTGCCGATTCCTCAGTAACAAAAGCTGGTTCTACTTTAATTGCTACACCTGAAGCTGATGCTCCTTGTCCAATGGACTCTCCTTTGAATTTTTTTAAAGATTTCTTAGTCTGTTCATAGAGAGTTCCTTTTTCACTATAATTCATGCCCGTCATCACTAACATTTTTTCATCTTTGCTGATATTAGCCCGTTTCAAAAGTTTAAATGCCAAAATTTCTGAAGGTAACTCAAGTCCGTTTTTGGAATTTTCCTGTATTTTTGATAAAAATTTGAAATATAGTCATTAACAGATTCATTTTCACCTCTCACGTAGTCTTCAAACAGTTCAAATTTCTCCCAGCTATCCTCTAATTCATCCTTTCCAAGATGTTTGTCAAGAAATGAAATGAGAACATCAAGTCCATTTTCTTGACTCAACTTTTCAACAGTAATTTCATCAAAGACTTTTTCTCTAATTCTAGATTCATCTGCCTCAGGTAAGGTTAATGCTACAGCAATAGCTTGTTTCTTCTTTGCAAGATCTGTTATTTCTCTCCATGCAATTAACTCTGTCTTGTAACACTCATAATTATTTGCACCTCTCAAATTTGGTGGATTCACTTTCATGGACATTTTGCACAAGATCAAATCAGAATTTTCTACTGTAAGAAAACTTCTTCCACTGCAGAATGTAATCACAATATTGAAGAGATGATGCTCTGCTACCAAATGTTAAATAAGCAGAGACTTACTTAATTTCTTATTCTCTCAGTATAAACTTCAACCACCATAATCACAGGATTTCAAACACACATACAGGAAGTCTCTCTTGATGACATCACCAGGAGGCAGTTAGAGGGTGTGCTCCATTCAATGATTCTGAATGCTCCAGTGTGTACTCTATCCAATACTAATGGTCTACTCAAAATCAAGTGTTTGTACAAGTGTAAAGTTACTAACACAAAATTCAAGATGGCTGCCAGTGGCCATTTTGTACCGAAATCAGGTCCAATCAGTTTTTAGCTCAACTTGACAAAGTCAAGCTGAGCTATTGCCATCACTTCTCGTCCGCCGGCGTACGTACGTACGTACGTTAGTACGTACGTCCACAATTTCCTTTGGCACACCTCACAGGTCGCATTTATGATCAGATTACTTTGAAACTTGGTATGCTTGTTTGAGGTGACCTCTAGATGGGAGCTATCGATTTTCTTCAATTTCCGTCAAAAAATGTTGCCGCGGCCAACGTTCTTAGAACTTAGTTTAGTCAAACCACAATATTTCCCTTTGGCACACCCTACAGGGCACATTTATGATTTGATTGCTTTGAAACCTGGTATGCTTATTTAGGGTGACCTCTAGATGGGAGCTATCGATTTTCTTCAATTTCCGGCAAAAAATGTTGCCACGGCCAACGTTCGTAAAACTTAGTTTAGTCAGACCTCAATATTTCCCTTTGGCACACCCTACAGGGCACATTTATGATCAGATTGCTTTGAAACCTGGTATGCTTGTTTGGGAAGACCTCTAGATTGGAGCTTTCGATTTTCTTCAATTTCTGTCAAAAAATGTTGCCGCGGCCAACGTTCTTAGAACTTAGTTTAGTCAGAAGACTCAATATTTCCCTTTGGCACACCCTACAGGGTACATTTATGATCGGATTGCTTTGAAACCTGGCATGCTTGTTTGGGGTGACCTCTAGATGGGAGCTATCGATTTTCTTCAATTTCCGTCAAAAAATGTTGCCGCGGCCAACGTTCTTAGAACTTAGTTTAGTCAAACCACAATATTTCCCTTTGGCACACCCTACAGGGCACATTTATGATTTGATTGCTTTGAAACCTGGTATGCTTATTTAGGGAGACCTCTAGATGGGAGCTATTGATTTTCTTCAATTTCTGGCAAAAAATGTTGCCACAGCCAACGTTCGTAGAACTTAGTTTAGTCAGACCTCAATATTTCCCTTTGGCACACCCTACAGGGCCCATTTATGATCAGATTGCTTCGAATCCTGGTATGCTTGTTTGGGGAGACCTCTAGATGGGAGCTAACGATTTTCTTCAATTTCTGTCAAAAAATGTTGCCGCGGCCAACGTTCTTAGAACTTAGTTTAGTCAGAAGACTCAATATTTCCGTTTGGCACACCCTACAGGGTACATTTAAACTTTACATTATCGACTTTTCACAAACTCCTGTGCATATTCCTTATATGTCAATTCAAGTTTGTTCAAATAAAGTTGTCATGCCCACAGGGGGCACCACAAGGGTCATAACTGATAACACCCATAAATTTTTTCAAACATTCAAAAAAATCTTCTTCAGATCCACCAGTCAGAATCGTTTCATATTTGGTATACAACTTCTCCAGTGGGGTCAGATTCAAATTTGTTCAAATAGAGTCCCTGGGTTAAGATTTGGGCTATCTATTGGAGCCCGAATTTTAACTTGGTGCAATACATGGAATATTCTTTAAAAATCTTCTTCAGATCCACTAGTTGAAATCTTTTGATATTTGGTATACAACATCTCTAGGGGGGTCAGATTCAAGTTTGATCAAATCGGGTTCCCGAGTTAATATTTGGGCTCTCTTTTGGAGTGTGAATTTCAAATTGGTGCAAGATGAGAAAATTTCTTTGAATATCTTCTTCAGATCCACCAGTTGGAATCCTTTCATATTTGGTATACAACATATCTAGGGGGGTCAGATTCAAGTTTGTTCAAATCAGGTACCTGGGTTAATATTTGGGCTCTCTATTGGAGTGCAAAGTTTAATGTAGTGCAGTATGATGAATGTTTTTTAAAAGTCTTCTTCAGATCCGCCAGTCAGAATCTTTTCATATTTGGAAAACAACATCTCTAGAGGGGTCAGATCCAAATCTGTTCAAATCGAGTCCCTGGGTTAATATTTGGACTCTATTGGAGCCTGAATTTTAACTTGGTGCAATATGAGGAAATTTCTTTTAAAAATCTTCTTCAGATCACCAGTCAGAATCCTTTCATATTTGGTACACAACATCTCCATGGGGGTTAGATTAAAGTTTGTTCCAGTCAGGTCCCTGGGTTAATATTTGGGCTCCTTACTGGAGCCCAAAGTTTAACTTAGTGCAGTATGAGGAATGCTCTTTAAAAATCTTCTTCAGATCCGACCACCAATCAGAATTGTTTCATATTTGGCATATACCATTTCTAGGGGGACATTTTCAAGTTTGTTCAAATCGGATCCCTGGGTTAATATTTGGGCTCTCTTTTGGGAACCCAAATTTTGACTTTGTGCAATATGAGGAATTTTTTTTTTTAAATCTTCTTCTTTAGACCCTGTAGGCAAAATGCTTTCAAATTTGGTATACAACATCTCTAGGAGGGTCAGATTCAAGTTTGTTCAAACTTAGTCCCTGGGTTTTAACTTAGTACAGTGCAATATAAGGAAATCTCTTTAAAAATCTTCTCCTTCAGATCCACCAGTCAGAATTCTTTCATATTTGGTATTCAATATCTCTAGGAGGGTCAGATTCAAGTTTGTTCAAATCTGGTCCCTGGGTTGATATTTGGGCACCCTATTTGAGCCCAGAGTTTAACTTAGTGCAATATGAGGAAATTTCTTTCAAAACCTTCTTCGGATCCACCAGTCAGAATTCTTTCATATTTGGTATATAACATCTCAATGGGGATCAGATTCAAGTTTGTTCAATTTGAGTTCCTGGTTTAATATTTGGGCTCTCTGTGGGTGGGTGGAGTGTGGGGACAGCAGGAGGGAGCATGTTAGGTTCAGCTTTGTTTGAATCCATTCCTTAGTGTTTTTCCACAAAATTTGCTTTTCATGACTTCATTCCTTTGTAGTGTTGATGAACCATGTCTAACTGAATGTGACCCCTTCTTTGAACCACTTTGGCAGGTGAGCGATTAAGGCCTCTTGGAGCCTCTTGTTTTTAAAATTTTGGCTCAAAAATTAAAAATTTAAGAAAGATAATAAAATACTGGCAATATTACGTAACGCATTTCTTTAAATATTAGGCTGATGCTATATGCTGTCATAAACACACCATAAATTCAAATCAGAAAAATAAGGGGAAAAACCTGGAACATGAGCACAGTTTCAGCTGTTGGATCACTGTGATAAGGAAATATACACTGGATAAAAATTTGTCTATAGGCTTATCAAGCACTGAAAACCAAGTTAGTGGGATCAAATGGAGGGGCCCATGGGGTTTCTATCGTGCCCAGTACTCCCACCCCCATCCAATTCCTCCAGTTGGCTCCTCCCCTGCACCCCACCCCTATTGAAATTTTTTTTGTTGCATTTCCTTTCCTTGATACAAGTACAGCACATGGAGTCTCAAAATCGTCAGAATTTGTCTCCTAATCCTGAGGTTGGGAGATGGGATCAAAAATCAGGAGCCTCTCGCCAAAATCATGAAACTGAACATGTCTCCTGTCCAGGTCATTTGTCTATTTTCAACAGGTCCTCCGCACGGTAGCATCTGTTCCGAGGTCATAAAAGTTGGAAATAGACCTTTAGGGGTTAAGGCTTGGCTGGCTGTATGGACAGCAAAGATTTGACCAGAAATCACTGCCAGGTAAAACAGACATCCTCTGATTATGGTGTTGTGTAATAGAATAGAATATTTATTGCATGCTGTCGAGTTAGGAATTGGTGGCTGGAGATTGGGGGAAAAATTGATTAAATGGCATTGTTATAGTGACCAATCACTGGACCATGTAGAGAACTAGAAAAATCCCTGTTGAGTAGTTTAGGTGAGAGTTTTTGCTGCTTAACATGTGTCACTTAATGCTGGGGCTCTGGAGCAAAAAATTATACCCCAGTTTCTCCAGTTGAAGTGAGGAGATGTAATGTCCAAGCCATAAGGCATGTTGATTGTATCCTCCATGGGAACCCCAGAAAGTGAAGCAATACTTGTTTATTGCAGTAAACAAGTTCTGCTTTACTGGTAAAATCGGACCCGAAACCAATGCCTGGTAGGGGTGGGGGAGGGGGGGGGGGGGGGGGAGTCTAAAGTGGGCAGCATAGGTTTACATGATCATCTAAACTTTACTTCATACCTATTTTGCGGTCATGATGTAGCCAAAGATGCTGAAAGTGACCTTGAACACCAATAAATAAATAAATCTGTTGAATGTCCATGTGCCTTTAACACTTCACGCAACAATTAGCCTGAGAAGCTTGATTACTGTGGCTAACAAGTTCTGTATTACTGGTATAACAGGACCCAGTAACCTATGCTTGGTGTAAGAGTATTCTACCATGGGTAGCATAGGAAACCCTGTTAGATGAACTTGACTTCATATGCACTTTGTGGTCAAAATATTGCCATAAATGCTGAAAATTACCTTAACCCTTAATGGTCTATTGACGACTTTGGGCAGTTTTTACCTCAGGCCTGTAAAAATTGAAATTTTACTTAACCCCAAATTGGTTAAGCAAATTTTTTCGCTCAACCCATTTCAGTTTTTTTTTCAGGCTATCAATTTTTACATTCATACATGTATAATATCTAATAAGAATCTAATAAAGATGTGTCAAATCACAAATTGTTTCTGTTTTATATATTTCACAATGTGTAAATGCAAAATAAATTCTATTTTTAATGACTATACATGCATGTAGTGGGTGATGAACAGAGGAAAGATTGATGGGAAGTTAACCATGCTTCTTATCAGATAAGTAATTGAATTCACCCGAATAATTTGAACCAACTGATAATACACCAAGTCAGCTGATCAAGTGAGTAAATGATTTGATGAATATATGAATGATAATATTGATACATTGAATGAAGCAATACAAGGATATCAACCTTTTAAGTTTGAAAAACTCAAAATAGTGAGATTTGTACGTGGCGAAGCTTGTTTTTCTATACAAGACAAAAACTGTAATTCCCCCACCCCCACCCCCTGCCCCCCACCCACCCCACCCCCATCCATTACTTTTAAAATTCATGCTAAAAAAATAAAGAAATAAAATATTGTCAATGTTGTGGGAACATATACAGTTTCGTCTAACTGATTGATAAAAATTAGCCACACAAAATTTGTTCCCGTCAACATGGCTGCCTGAGGCATTCTTTGATACTGGTTGGTGGATTTTCAAAAATCTTCTCTGAAACTGCAAGGCCAAATGTTGTTGAAACTTCACATAAATGATGACTGGGACCCCCTCTACCAACGATCCTCATTTAATGTTGATCGGGTTACAATTGCGACTTATAGTTACTATAGAAACCCTATGGGAAATCACATTTTCATCTTCTCTGGAATGACTGAGCTGACGTGAACCAAACCTAGCAGGGATAGTCTATGGGAGGTCCTCTACAAACGATCCCCATTTTGTTCACGTGGGTTTGAAAACATGGCCGCCAGAGGCATTCTTTGATTCTGATTGGAGGAATTTGAAAACTCTTCTCCTCTGAAACCACAGGGCCAAATGTTTTGAAGCTTTGCATGGTTGATGACTTGGACCCCCTCTACCAATGATCCTCATTTAATGTTGATCGGGTTGCAAACATGGCTTCAATTGTGGCTTATAGTTACTATAGAAACCCTATGGGAAATTACATTTTCATCTCTGGAACTACTGAGCCAATGTGAACCAAACCTGGCAGGGATAGTCTATGGCAGGTCAGGTCCTCAACAAACGATCCTTATTTTGTTCCCGTGCATTGAAAAACATGGCCGCCAGAGGCATTCTTTGATTCCATTTGGTGGATTTTGAAAAATCTTCTCTGAAACTACAGGGCCAAATGTATTGAAACCTTGCATGGTCGATGACTGGGACCCCCTCTACCAACTATCCTCATTTAATGTTGATTGTGTTGCAAACATGACCAAAATTGCGACTTACAGTTACTATAGAAACCCTATGGGAAATCACATTTTCATCATCTTCTCTGGAACTACTGAGCCGATGTGAACCAAAACTTGAAAAGACTGGTCTATGAGAGGATGGAAATATGTGGCCACCAGAAACTATATTCTAATGATTAACCCAATGCATCTCCTGTCAGCATGAAGATGGGTACTATCAGCAAAATACTTGTTTTTAGCTCACCTGACTTTCAGTCAGGAGAGCTATAGTGATCACTCACTGTCCGTCGTCGTCCGTGAAAATGGTGTTTGCGTCTTCTCCTCCCAAACCTCTGAACCAATTTAATTGATATTTGAGATAATAGTTTGTTATGACATCGCAATTTGATTTTGTTCAAATCAAGTTGCCTCGCCCGTGGGTAGGGCCACACCCAAAAACTGTGCTGAAATCTTAAAAAATCTTTTTCTCATGAACCAGCAGTAGCAGAGACTTGATATTTGGTGTGCAGCTTCCTTTTGAGGTGTAGACTCAGATTTGTTCAAGAGAAGTTTGTGGGGCTATATTTGGCCTCGTAATGGGAGGGGAAAGAATATTTGCCCCTCCTAAAATTTCTATTTTCCAAACCGAGAGGCAAATTTTGACCAAATTTGATATGAGGGCTTATTGGGTCATAAGTACTTAATTTATGCAAAAAAAAATTTTCACGTCTCCCCATGGGAACCGCAGGAGCTAAAAATAGAAAAAAATTAAAACGCCCATATCTCCAAAACTATATGGCACTGAAAATTCTTTTTTGTTGTGAAGCTTCCTTAGGACCAACAGAATGGAATGGTAAAAAAAAAATTGCCATCGGTTTTATCATAGGGTACTTTTTAGGGACTTTGAAAAAGTGCTGAGTCAGCATTTTTTAACACTGTGGGTAATGGGAAAAACATATAAGACTACTTTTCTCCCAAACCACTGCTCTAAAAGCTTTCAAATTTCACATATAACATCGTTGGAAGATTGTTTCACATATTCATTGAAATAAAATCCCTGGGTTCATATTTGGGCTCTCTATGGGAGCCCAAGTGTTTAAATTAGTGCAGTTTGAGGAGTATTTTTTAAAAATCTTCTTCTTCAGATCTACCAATAAGAATCTTTTGTTATTTGGTATGCAGCATCCTTAGAGGGGTGAGATTCAAGTTTGTTGGAGCCAAGTCCCTGGGTTCATATTTAGGCTGAAAATTTGGGGTCCTGTTGCAGACTTTTTAGCTCATATTGACAAAGTCAAGCTGAGCTAATCTCGTCGCTCTCCGTCCGTCGTCCGTCAACACCATGTTTTGGTCTTCTCCTCCAAAGCCACTGGGCCAATTCAAGTGAAAGTTTGTGTGAGTGATGGTACCAAAGGGGCATTTCATTTTTGTTCAACTCAGCATTCCCAGCCCCATAGGGAGGGAGTGGGGGAAAATGCTCCAAAATATTTTAAAAATCTTCTCAAGAACCAGTGTGTACAATGACTTGATATTTGCTATGGAGCTTCCATATGAGGTGTAGAATCAAGTTTGTTCAAACGAAGTTCGTGAAGTAATATTTGGCTTTGTAATAGGAGGGGTAAGATTTTTGGCCCCGCCCAAAATTTCTATTTTCATAGTTTCTGAACCGATGGTCTGGTATGAACCAAATTTGGTTTGTGGTAGTATTGGGTCATAAGTACTTGACCTATGCAAAAAAAAAAAATTCCTGCATCCCCATGGGAACCCTGGGAGCTAAAAATAGAAATATTTTCAAACGCCCATATTTTCCAAACCCCACGGAACAGAGAGCTTTTATTTGGTATGAAGTATCCTTATGACCGGTAGAATTGAATGGTAAAAAAAAAATGCCATCGGTTATGTTAGGGTGTTCTGTAATGGGCATTGAAAAAATGCCGAGTCAGCATATTTGCAAAAATTTTAAAAAATCTTTTCTCCAGAACCAATCATCAGAATCTTTTGATATTTGGTATACAGTATTAATAGGGGGGTCAGATAAAAGTTTGTTGAAATAAAGCTTATTGGTTCATATTTGGGCTCTCTGCAGGAGCCCGAAGTTTCAACATAGGGTAATATGGGGAATATTCTTTAAAAATCTTCTTCTTCAGAACCACCAGTCAGAATCTTTTAATATTTGGTATACATCATTGTTATGAGGGTCAGATTCTAGATTGTTCAAACCAAGTCCCTAGGTTAATATTTGGGCTTCCTGTGGAACCCCAAATTTTATCTTTGTTCAATATGGAGGGTAATTTAAAAAAATCTTCTTCTTCAGATCCATCAGTCAGAATGCTTTGATATTTGGTATGCAACACCTCTATGGGGGTCAGATTCAAGTTTGTTCAAATCAGATCCCTAGGTATATATTTGGGCTCACTATGGTAGCCCAAATTTTTACTTAGTGCAATATGAGGAAATTTCTTTAAAAATCTTCTTCTTCAGATCCACCCGTCGGAATGCTTTTATATTTGGTATACAACATCTCTAGGGGGGTCAGATTCCAGGTTGTTCAATTCGAGTGCCTAGGTTAATATTTGGGCTCCATATGGGAACATGAAATTTAACTTAGTACAATATGAGGGAATTTCTTCAAAAATCTTCTTCAGATTCACTTGTCAGAATGCTTTCACATTTGGTATACATCATCTCTAGGGGGGTCAGATTCAAGTTTGTTCAAATCGGATCCATAGGTTAATATTTGGGCTCGCTATGGTAGCCCAAATTTGAACTTAGTGCAATTCAAAGAAATTTCTTTACAATTTCTCTTCTTCAGATCCAACAGTCAGAATGCTTTCATATTCTGTACACAACATCTCTAGGGAAGTCAGATTTAACTGTGTTCAAATCAAGAGCCTGGGTTAATATTTGGGCTCTCTATGGGAGCCGGAATTGGCCATTTTGCTGAAGAATTAAAAATTTTGTATTCAGTACCCTCTAGAGGTACTAAGATTAATCCACATAGGTTGTATCAAGGGGCTTCATAGGGGAGCTCTACATTTTACTTATGATCAACTGAAGAAAAGGCATGATGCCCAGATTATTTTTGTCACTCCTGAGGGACTCAAGGATTGATAGTGTAGCCTATGGAGATGGCTTGCTTAATGTAGACTCATTCTTGGACTCTGTTTAAATTGTGTTCTGTACAAGATGAGCGCTTCAGGCCCCGTGGGGCCTCTTGTTTTGGTTTTTTATGCATTTCGGTCAATTTTAAGACAAAAAAAAATTTTTTTTTTACACTGAAATTCGGCCCCCTGGGTTCATATTTGGGCTCAGTATAGGAGCCCGATTTCGAATGCATTTCAGACAAATTTCTTAAAAAATCTTCTTCTCCAGATTCAGCAGGCAGAATCTTTTGATGTGTGGTATGCGGTGGATCTGATTGAAGTTTGTTCAAATCGGCTCCCTAGATTCATATTTGGGCTCACTTTTGAAGCTCGAAATCGAATTTAGTGCATTTCAGGCAAATTTCGTCAAAAATCTTCTCCAGATCCAGCAGGCAGGATCTTTTTTCATATTTGGTATGCAACATTGTGGGGTGGATCTCATTCAAGTTTGTTCAAATCAGCCCCCTGAATTCATATTTAGGCTCAATATAGAAGCCCGAATTTGGGCTCGGTATAGGAGCCCAAATTTGAACTTAGTGCATTTCAGGCAAATTTCTTTGAGAATCTTCTTCTCAAGATCCAGCAGGCAGAATCTTTTGATATTGGGTATGCACCATGCTTAGGGGGGTGAGATTCAAGTATGTTCAAGCCATGTCCCTAGGTCCATATTTGGACTCACTGTGGGAGCCCGAATGATAACTTAGTTCAAAATGAGGAACTTTCTTTAAAAATCTTCTTCAGATCCAGGGGTCGGAATGTTTTGATATTTGGTATGCAGCATCCTTGGGGGGGGGGGGGGGGGGGGGGGGGGTGAGATTCAAGTTTGTTCAAGCCATGTCTCTAGGTCCATATTTGGACTTACTGTGGGAGCTCGAATTGTAACTTAGTTCAAAATGAGTAATTTTCTTTAAAAATCTTCTTCAGATCCAGCAGTCGGAATGTTTTGATATTTGGTGTGCAGCATCCTTAGAGGGGTGAGATTCAAGTTTGTTAAAGCCAAGTCCCTGGGTTCATATATGGGCTCCCTGTGGGAGTCCGAATTATAACTTAGTTCAATATGAGGAATATTCTTTAAAAATCTTTTTTTTTTAGATCCACTGGTTAGAATCTTTGGATATTTGGTATAAGCTTTTTAGCTCACCTGACTGAAAGTCAGGGTGAGCCTTTCTGATCACTTTTCGTCCGTCGTCTGTCGTCCGTCGTGAAGGTGGTGTTTGGGCCTTTTTCTCCCAAACCACTGGCCGCATATTAATGAAATTTCATGTGAGCAGGGGCTATATAAGGGCATTTTGATTTTTTGTCAAATTAGGTTTCAGCTCATATTGAGCAGAGGGATGGGACAAAAATGCTCCATTTCTTAAAAAATCTTCTTCTCAAGAACCAGCAATAGCAGAAACTTGATATTTGGTATGCGGCTTCCTTTTGAGGTGTAGACTCAAGTTTGTTCAAGAGAAGTTTGTCGGGCATTATTTGCCTTCGTTATGGGAGGGGCAAAAATTTTGGCCACGCCTAAAATTTCTATTTTCAGAACCTTCAGGTCGATTTGAACCAAATTTGATATGAGGTGATAATGGGTCATAAGTAGTTGATTGATACAAAAAAAAATTTTCTCATTGCCCCGTGGGAACCTCGGGAGCTAAAAATAGGAAAAACTTTAAAACTGCCATATCTCCAAAACTACACGGCACAGGGAATTCTTATTTTGTATAAAGCTTACTTTTATCTAGTAGAATAGAGTGGTTAAAAAAAATCCCTATCGGTTTGATCACAAGGTACTTTTTTCAGGACTTTGAAAAAGTGCTGAGTCAGCACTTTTTAACACTGTAGGCAATGGGAAAAACATTAAAAAATCTTCTCCAGATCCAGCAGGCAGAATCTTTTGATATTTGGTATGCAACATTGTAGGGTGGATCTGATTCAAGTTTGTTCTAATCGGCCCCCTGGGTTCATATTTGGGCTCAGTACAGGAGCCCGATTTCGAACTTAGTGCATTTCAGGCAAATTTCTTAAAAAATCTTCTTCTCCAGATCCAGCAGGCAGAATCGTTTGATATTTGGTATGCAACATTGTGGGGTGGATCTGATTCAAGTTTGTTCAAATCGGCTTCCTGGATTCATATTTGGGCTCACTATAGAAGCCCGAATTCAATCTTAGTGCATTTCAGGCAAATTTCTTAAAAAATCTTCTCCAGATCCAGCAGGCAGAATCTTTTGTTATTTGGTATGCAACATTGTGGGGTGGATCTGATACAAGTTTGTTCAAATTGGCCCCCTGGATTTATATTTGGGCTCACTATAGAAGCCCGAATTGGAACTTAGTGCATTTCAGGCAAATTTCTTAAAAAAATCTTCTTCTCCAGATTCAGCAGGCAGAATCTTTTGATATTTGGTATGCAACATTGTGGGGTGGATCTGATTCAAGTTTGTTCAAATCAGCTTCCTAGATTCATATTTGGGCTCACTATAGAAGCTCGATTTTGAACTTAATGCATTTCAGGCAAATTTCTTTGAAAATCTTCTTCTCAAGATCCAGCAGGCAGAATCTTTTGATATTTGGTATGCACCATGCTTAGGGGGTGAGATTCAAGTTTGTTCAAGCCAAGTCCCTAGGTCCATATTTGGACTCACTGTGGGAGCTTGAATTGTAACTTAGTTCAAAATGAGGAATTTTCTTTAAAAATCTTCTCAAGATCCAGCAGGCAGAATCTTTTGATATTTGGTATGCACCATGCTTAGGGAGTGAGATTCAACTTTGTTCAAGCCAAGTCCCTAGGTCCATATTTGGACTCACTGTGGGAGCCTGAATTATAACTTAGTTCAATATGAGGAATATTCTTTAAAAATCTTCTTTTTTTTTTTAGATCCACTGGTCAGAATCTTTGGATATTTGGTATAAGCTTTTCTTAGGAGGAGCAGATTGCAACTTGTTGAAATCAATTCTCTGGGTTGATATTTAGGCTACCATGTCAGGTGAGCGCCCTCAGGCCCCTTGGGGCCTCTTGTTTTTAGGAGGAGCAGATGCAACTTGTTGAAATCAATTCTCTGGGTTGATATTTAGGCTACCATGTCAGGTGAGCACCCTCAGGCCCCTTGGGGCCTCTTGTTTGAGAATCTGGTAAGGGTTGGTTCCAGTTTTCTCCACTGAGTCAAAATAATTTGTAGCATAACTGCAAAAAGTATACTGCTGCTCCTGCACTAATAAGATCAGAATCTGACATCATTTTCTGGAAAGTTATCAGTGTGAGCTTTCCAGAAAATGATGTCAGCTTCTGGTCTTATCAGTGTAGGAAGAGAAAGATACATAGTTTATAGTGGTTATCCTACAACTTATTTTGACTTGTTCTGTAAACAAGTTTGCAGCTGTGCATGTAATTATGTTAATATTACTCATGTTTCTAATCAGAAATACTGATTGATGACCGGTGTTTTGTATACCATCATGTAGAGCTGACCAGTCAACAAATTATTTGAATAAAATGTTGTTTCCTGTAACCCTTTACCTATCCAAAGTTGTTTTAAAGAGAGTACTGTCTGAAAAAATTGTGATTTTCAAAATATTTAACCTTTTACTGATTTTTTTTTTAAACAGAATTCATAAATGTGTGGATTTCAATTTCTTTGAAACTACAAGGCCAAATGTTTTGAAACTTCATGTCAATGATGACTGGAACACCCTCTACCAAAGATTCTCATTTAATGTTGATCAGGTTGCAAACATGGCTGCAATTGTGGCTTATAGTTACTAGAGAAACCCTATGGAAAATAACATTTTCATCTGCTTCTCTGGAACTACTGAGCCGATGTGAACCAAATGTTACAAGAATGGTCTATGGGAGGTACTCTAAAAACGATCCTCACTTTGTTCCCGTCCGATGAAAAACATGATTCTGGTTGGTGGTTTTTCAAAAATCTTCTCCTCTGAAACTGCACGGCCAAATGTTTTGACACTTCACATAAATGATGACTGGGACCCCCTCTACCAGTGATCCTCATTATACCCCCGCTTCGAAGAAGTGGGGGCTATATAGGAATCGCCCTGTATGTCCGTACATCTGTCCGTACGTCCGTCCGTCCGTCCGTCCGTCCATCCGTCCGTATGTCCGTCCGTACGTCTTTCCGGACATGAAATTCTTGTGTGCGCAACTCCTCCTACATTTATCAATCAATTTGGACAAAACTTTTCACACATCATCACTACTAAGTGAACATGCGCATATTCCAAGATTTTTTATCTGTGACAATTTTAACCAGGTTATCTCCTTTTAACTTAGATTTATTATGTCTTTCCGTTCGAACAAATTCTTGTGTGCGCAACTCCTCCTACATTAATGAACCGATTTTGATGAAACCTTTCAAACATCATCTCTACTAAGTGAACATGTGCATATTCCAAACTTTTTGATCGGCGACAATTTTAACCAGGTTATCTCTCTTGAACTTTGATTTAATTTGGGTTTCGGCATGAAATTCTTGTGTGCGCAACTCCTCCAACATTTATCAATCAATTTGGACGAAAGTTTACAGACATCATCACTACTAAGTGAACATGCGCATATTCCAAAATTTTTGAGCTGTGGCAATTTTAACTAGGTTATCTCCCTTTAACTTAGATTTATTATGGGTTTCTACATGAAATTCTTGTGCATGCAACTCCTACATTTATCAATCAATTTGGACAAAACTTTTCAGACATCATCACTACTAAGTGAACATGCGCATATTCCAAGATTTTTGATCTGCGACAATTTTAACCAGGTTTTCTTCCTTTGACTTAGATTTATTGTGTCTTTCCATCCGAACAAATTCTTGTGTGCGCAACTCCTCCTACATTAATGAACCGATTTTGATGAAACCTTTCAAACATCATCTCTACTAAGTGAACATGTGCATATTCCAAACTTTTTAATCTGCGACAATTTTAACCAGGTTATCTCTCTTGAACTTTGATTTAATATGGGTTTCTACATGAAATTCTTGTGTGCTCAACTCCTCCTACATTTATCAATCAATTTGGACAAAACTTTTCAGACATCATCACTACTAAGTGAACATGTGCATATTCCAAGATTTTTGATCTGCGACAATTTTAACCAGGTTATCTCCCTTTGACTTAGATTTATTATGTCTTTCTGTTCGAACAAATTCTTGTGTGCGCAACTCCTCCTACATTAATGAACCGATTTTGATGAAACCTTTCAAACATCATCTCTACTAAGTGAACATGTGCATATTCCAAACTTTTTGATCTGCGACAATTTTAACCAGGTTATCTCTCTTGAACTTTGATTTAATATGGGTTTCGGCATGAAATTCTTTTGTGCGCAACTCCTCCTACATTTATCAATCAATTTGGACGAAAGTTTACAGACATCATCACTACTAAGTGAACATGCGCATATTCCAAAATTTTTGAGCTGTGGCAATTTTAACTAGGTTATCTCCCTTTAACTTAGATTTATTATGGGTTTCTACATGAAATTCTTGTGCGTGCAACTCCTCCTACATTTATCAATCAATTTGGACAAAACTTTTCAGACATCATCACTACTAAGTGAACATGCGCATATTCCAAGATTTTTGATCTGCGACAATTTTAACCAGGTTATCTCCCTTTGACTTAGATTTATTATGTCTTTCCGTTCGAACAAATTCTTGTGTGCGCAACTCCTCCTACATTAATGAACCTATTTTGATGAAACCTTTCAAACATCATCTCTACTAAGTGAACATGTGCATATTCCAAACTTTTTGATCTGCGACAATTTTAACCAGGTTATCTCTCTTGAACTTTGATTTAATATGGGTTTCGGCATGAAATTCTTTTGTGCGCAACTCCTCCTACATTTATCAATCAATTTGGACGAAAGTTTACAGACATCATCACTACTAAGTGAACATGCGCATATTCCAAAATTTTTGAGCTGTGGCAATTTTAACTAGGTTATCTCCCTTTAACTTAGATTTATTATGGGTTTCTACATGAAATTCTTGTGCGTGCAACTCCTCCTACATTTATCAATCAATTTGGACAAAACTTTTCAGACATCATCACTACTAAGTGAACATGCGCATATTCCAAGATTTTTGATCTGCGACAATTTTAACCAGGTTATCTCCCTTTGACTTAGATTTATTATGTCTTTCCGTTCGAACAGGTTCTTGTGTGCGCAACTCCTCCTACATTAATGAACCTATTTTGATGAAACCTTTCAAACATCATCTCTACTAAGTGAACATGTGCATATTCCAAACTTTTTGATCTGCGACAATTTTAACCAGGTTATCTCTCTTGAACTTTGATTTAATATGGGTTTCTGCATGAAATTCTTGTGTGCGCAACTCCTCCTACATTTATCAATCAATGTGGACAAAAGTTTACAGACATCATCACTACTAAGTAAACATGCGCATATTCCAAAATTTTTGAGCTGTGGCAATTTTAACTAGGTTATCTCCCTTTAACTTAGATTTATTATGGGTTTCTACATGAAATTCTTGTGCGTGCAACTCCTCCTACATTTATCAATCAATTTTGACGAAACCTTTCAAACATTATCACAACTAAGTGAACATACGCATATTCCCAAATTTTTGATCTGCGACAATTTTAACCAGGTTATCTCCCTTTAACTTGGATTTATTATGGGTTTTCAAATGGGATTCTTGTGTGTGCAACTCCTCCTACATTAATGAACCGATTTTGAATACATGTTGCACATTGTAAATGTGTTTTTCCAAATGTAAACCATATATGTGTGGCCTCTTTAAGTATTCAGTGCTGTTCTGTGGAAGGCCACATGCAAATACAAATTTCAACAACAAAAAATGATCTTTATGTATACATTTCCTTATGGCCTTCGCCTACATGATCAGAAGTGCATTCCTCTAAAAACCCAAAGCGGGGGTATTAATCACCTTCAGTGATAGTTCTAGTTTTATCTTGATCGGGTGGCAAATATGGCTGCAATTGCGGCTTATAGTTACAAAACAAACCCTATGGGAAATCACATTTTCATCTTCTCCTTTGGAACTTCTGAACCAATGTGAATCAAACTTGGCAGGCATGGTCTGTGGGAGGTTCTCTACAGCTGTTACTAATTTTATTCCTGTTGGATGAAAAAACGTGGCTGCCAGAGGCATTCTTTGATTCTGATTGGTCGATTTTGAAAACTCTTCTCCTCTGGAACGACAAGGGCAAATGTTTTTGAAACTTCACATGATTGAGGACTGGGACACCTACCAATGATTCTCATGTAATGTTGATGTAATGTTGCAAACATTGCCACAATTGCAGCTCATAGTTACCATGGATACCCTGTGGAAAATCACATTTTTATATGTAGTTCTGCCAGGTGAACGATTACAGGCTCCTTAGAGCCTCTAGTTCTCAATTCCCAATTCACAGTCTAAAATTTTCCAATCTTGGTCCTCACATGAACAACATTTAATGTACAACTGGTGTCCTGAACTGGGTGATCCTAAGTCCTCAGAAAAACATTGGTTTTCTGAGGCCTTACGGCCATCCAGTTCAGGACACCAGTTGTGCACTGAATTATAAGTGCTTACCTAATGAATCTTATAAAGTGTCTGTTTTCAAAGGCAAATGACAAGTTTTTCTCTAACTGGTTGAGTGCTAGAAGCCACTATCAGGGCTCTACTAAAAAGTGCGAAAAGCAACTTTAGTGGCTTTACACTGTATTGATTACCTCGTTTACTCAGCAGTTGAAACATAAAAAATGTTCATTACAATTTATCAGAGTTCCAAAAGGCACTCCAATAAATAGTAACAAAACAATTGTTTATGAACAAAATGTTAATATACTCTCCCAAAAAAGAAAGTGTGCATGCTAAAAAATAACACTAAAAAAAGATATATATCATTTTCATTCATGGAAATTTTATTCAATCACAGATGAATGAATTTGTAATCAACACGAGAAATTTCATTACGCTACGACGAATACTCTTGGTGCCATGGAGAGTCAAAGACACTAAGGGTCAAACACAAAAGTCACACACTCAATATCTGGTATGACCTCCATCTGCATCGACTACTGCTGTGCATCTACGCCTCATGGAAGCGAACAAATTAGCATGGAAGTGTTGTGGGATGTTGTTCCATATTCTGATAAGCTTTCTTTGGAGGTCCACAAGCGTTGACGGTGCATGGGGATGCCGGCGTAGCTGACGTTTCATTTCATCCCATACGTGCTCAATGGGTGAGATATCGGGTGAATTTGTGGGCCAGGGAAGAACATCCACTTGTTGTTGCTGCAGATACTATTGAACAACACGAGCTGTGTGGGGTTGGGCGTTGTCCTGCTGTAGAATGACGCCGGAGCTGTGACGTTGCAGAAATGGGACAACAACAGGTGTAAGCACTTCATCACGATATCTGGCTGCATTGAGATTGCCATCAATAATGACCAGCTCAGTTCTGTTACGGGCAGTGATGCCACCCCACACCATGAGAGACCCTCCCCCATAACGGTTTCGCACCACGACACATGGATCTGCGTAGCGTTCGTTTTGACGTCTGTACACTCTCTGGCGGCCATCTGATGATGAAAGATGGAAACGACATTCATCTGTGAATAAAACACGTCGCCACCAGTGTAAGGGATGCCTGAGATGTTGTCTACACCACTGCAGTCGAGCACGACGATGACGTAACGTCAAAATCAGACGAATTGCAGGTCTTCGAGGACGTAAGCCGTATTCTCTCAGCTGGTTGATTACTGTTTGAGGATGTATCCGTCTCAGGTTAGGTATGTTCCTGGCTGTCGTCATTGCCGTTTGTTGCCGGTTCCGAAGATGGACGACACGGATGTACCGATCTTGTGCAGGGGTGGTAACTCGGGGTCTCCCGGAGCGGGGTCGGTCTTGAACGTCATCATGTTGTGCATGTCGATGGACTAGCCTGTCTACAGTGTTACTGTGGCAGTTCAAATGCTGGGCAACCTCTCTGTGTGTTCTGCCAGGTCTAATCATACCCAGGGCAAGGAGACGTTGATTCATTGTCAATCTTGGCATGCTAATGTGGAGTCGTTTTAACAGCAGCGCAAGTTTGAATGTGAACGATAGGAAGGCCTTACTTTAGTGTTTAAATACCCAAGGATTCACAATGCTGCATGAATTTTCAGACTCTCCACGTGCAAAACATGCCTTTTCACAAACGTGCAGCAAACGTTAATGCAATTTTAACGGGGAAAGCTGTTTTTGTGTTCAATATAACTTATTCATGAACAGGTTAACACTTTTTACACCTACGAAATTATTTTTTTGGAGTTTGATCAATTTCTGCAATGCACACTTTCTTTTTTGGGCGAGTATACAATGGGGTGCCTTTCGCTTGAGGCATGGTACCCTTGAAAAAAAATACTCATGCAGCCTTTGAAAAATAGTTTAGCACTCTACCAGATAAGAAGAGTAAAAGAACAGTTTGATAGTCTACAGAGACTGCATGGGGTGATCATGACTCCATGTGACCGTTGGCTTCAAAACTTACTTGTAGTATACATTAGTTGGTTAGGTATCAGTCTTAAATCTTCTTTGTTCAATTTGAATGTAAAATTCCTTAGTCTTTGTATGTTTCTTACCCTCCTGAACAAATTCCCAATTGGGGGTGCTCCCATGACACACTTTTTCTCTGTGGAATGGGCCCAGACCCTTTCTCAAAGAGGACAGCAGAATCCCTGAGTTTTAATTGGGCACAGTAAGTAAGTTAGAAAGTTTCACAGTTACTGCTTTCTGGTTCTAGCCAGGTAGTCTTGACTTAAATGTACTCTGTTCCATTCATATGTAAAATTCCTTTGTATTTGTGTTTCTTACTCTCTTAAACAAATCCGTAATTGGTGCTCCCATGATGCACTTTTTCTCAAGGGAATGGGCCCAGGATCCTTTTCTGAAGAGGACAGAAGAATCCCGGAGTCTTAATTGGGTACAGTAAGTAAATTCGAAAGTTTCACAGTTACTACTTTCTGGTTCTACCCAGGTACTGTTGACTTCTTTCACCTCTTATACTGTTTCATATGACTGGCAAATGATTTTTTTAAACCCAATTGAACAGCTTGAATATTGATAAAAGAACTAATCTGATTGACTGAATTATTACATTAAAAAGTTACTGTTATATACGGAGAATGAATTGACACTAAAACTCTGCAGAGAGGATTTTTCATTACAATGCTGAAACTTGGCTCTACTTTTGAGAATAAATTGACACTAAAACTCTGTAGAGAGGATTTTTCCTCACAAGGCTGAAACTTGGCTCTACTTTTTTTCACAGTTTGAGATTTATCTGCTGTCTTTTAGTGTAAATTCTCTCCATTTGAATGTTGATAGTGACTTTCCAAGAGTATTGCTGTACTGAATGAGTTGTTCATCTGCAAAAAGCATATTTGCAAGAAGGTTTTTTTGCATTTTAAATGTGAAATTATATTTGCAGCAAACATGACAGTTTATTGTTCCATTTATTGTTATGAACTCATTATTTTTGCACTGAACAGAAATTTATTAATGCCCACTGAGAGTGAAGCATAAATAAAAGATAACAGTACATGTAACATCTTTTTTTTTAGGAACTGGTTGAAGATTTTGTTTTTCCAGCATCCAAGATTGTGTCTCAGTGTCGAAAACAGAATGACTTTCCCTCAGATCAAGCCGTTGCTATTTGTGGTACACCACAGTCCCTCACAGCAGCATATGATTTGATGGTAGCATTGTGCACAGGTTGTGTACAAAATCTCAAATATCTTGCCTCAGTATTGATAGATATGTTCTATGCAGGTAACTTTACTGATGTGTAAACTGTATATGTCTGCATGTAATATCTTCTATTAGCCAGTGTTTTCTACTTTGCAGAAGCTTGAAATTTATGTCAATTATGGAATATGTTTTTATGTTTTAGCTCACCTGCTTGAAACTCAGGATGAGCTATTAAACCTTTACCCAATGCACATGATGTCAAAATCTTTCAAGAAAACCATATCATGTGGCTGAAATGAACAGGGTTTGCATTTTATTGGGGCTGATCAGCCCAGGCCCCAAGATGAGCCCATAGGGTGCTTCTGTCGGGGCTGTTTTTCCATCATCACCGACAAAAATTTAAAACAAGGTGTGTTTGAAAATCAGCGCTGAGTAGGCCCAGACCCACAAATCTTGAGGACTTATTTCAACCTCCGACCATTTTTCAAAATGCAATCCCTGAATGAACTTGTTCCAATGAGGGGTGGGGGGTGGGGTGGGGGGGGGGGAGGGGTTGCATGATATGGTTTTAGTTGAAATATTTTGAAAAATACATTTTTTTAACTGAGTAATTTCTAAATTACGTGTGCAGATGCAGCCGATTTGTCAGGTAAAAGGTTAAAAAAAAATTCTACTTTTTATCTCTCATCTGTCCCTTCATTTGTCATGAACATTGTACTTGTATCTGAAAATTCTGGGTCATTTTCAAAATATAATGTGATATGAATATTTATTGAGGTACAACTTAAAAGCTTTAATTTTTTTTTAACTAGTTGAGTGCTTGAAGCCACTATCAGGGCTTTAAAAAAATGAGGGTACCTGATCAAAGGCCAACATATTTCTTGCTCATGGTTCATATTCAGTCAAACACATATAATATTTTGTTTATATAAATTTCTCATTTCAAATTATTGAAGGGTGTCTGTGGGCTCTCTCCAATAATTTGTAAAAAAACATTTTTATGAAAAATTTAGACCACCAAAAATAATCTAGCCCTCAGCCAGTTAAAATCCTGTTCTTGTTAACCAATGGATGGAATGAATTCTTAAGGATATAAGCTTCCTGGGCTTCATTTTACATTCCATCTTTGAGTAAAATTGGGTAAAAAAAACTGGAACGTCACTTGGTTAAGTATTCTGAAATTTCCATACATTCAAAAATTCTGAACATTCCACAATTTCATTTCCATGAGTTTGAAAAGGTTTGATAAAAAAACAGCCTTTTTTTTTGCTTTGCCAATTCATATGTAAACAAGTTACATTGTTTTAACCTTTTACCAAATGTAACAGCCGAAACCAGCCTGCACCATTCACAAAAATTACAATTCAATTTTCATTATTTTTGAAAACTTTTTGCCTCAGAAACATTGCTTACTCCAATGAGGGAGTCATAATCTATGTTTTGATGCAAAAAATGAAAAAAATTAGTTAATAATTTTGTTTGCAAATGTTGTCTGCTGTTCATGTTAGGTAAAGGGTTAATAATTACCATCATTAAACAAATAAGATCATACATTAAATAAGTTGTGCAAGTGACTGTTGTTAGAGAAGTTTGTCAAGAAATAAATACCGCCAGGAAAGTTTTCTGACCTCATTCATTGTGATCATATTAAGTATCGATCTTTTAGAAAGAATGCTTTTCACAGTCACACTTGGTAAATTTTTTGCCTTTTTGTATCCTGCCCAAAACTCCTGTGGTCTGTTTAGAATCGATGTCCATGTATCTGTTGGTGCATCCATCCATCATATTAGTTTGTCCTCAAAACAATTTTGACTTGAAATTCCTATACTATACATCATTGGGATGGGATGTGGCACAGGCTATAAACTGATCATGAAAATTTACAGGCTGGCACAAATTAGAAATTAAGATAACAAGAACATGGATTACATGTACCTTCATTTTTTTCACAAGTAACCCTTTCTGATTATTTATCAAGAGAAAGGTGAAGTTATACTGTTACGTGTGCCAGTTTTAGTCCAAGAGATGAGACGAGAAATGTAAACTTCTACAGTTTATATCATAAAATTATTTCACTTATTTAATGAGGTATTGTATGTAATACACCGTTGGAAAGGGCTTACAGCCCTATCCAACAGTGTTTCACATCACAGCATTCCATCTTCAACATCAACACTGAATTTTAGCATTAAAATTATATCATGGTTCTGGAAGAACTAACAAATGAATTCCAAGGGTAATTCAAATATATGTCCTTGTTTTTAGATCACATGAGCACAGCTCAAGGGGAGCTTTACTAATCACTTTTTGTCCGTCGTCCGTCCGGCGTTAACTTTACAATATCGACTTCTAACAAACTACTGGATCAAATTCAACAAAATTTGCTGTGCATGTTCCCTATCATATGTCAGTTCATGTTTGTACAAATCAAGTTGACCCGCCCCTTGGTAGGGCCACGCCTAAAAAGTGTGCTTAAATCTTAAAAAATCTTCTTCTCATGAACCAGCAGTAGCAGAGACTTGATATTTGATGTGCAGCTTCCTTTTGAAGTGTAGACTCAGATTTGTTCAAGAGAAGTTCGAGAAGCTATATTTGCCTTCGTTACGGGAGGGGCAGGAATTTTTGCCCTGCCCAAAATTTCTATATTTTTATACTGACCAATGACCCAGACTTAGCTGGTGCTAACTCTTAAATATTTAGGGCCAAACACAAATTTTGCCCCCCAATCACCAAACTTGGCATCAAAAACCAAAAATTACATGTCCTATGTGGTCCTCCATACTTTTACTCCACTGCGCATGCGCAGTGTCAAGGAGGTCTCGAAATTGGCACCAATTGTCATTCTTTGTTTGGCCCTCACATCAGTTACTACATCTCACTGATATTTGTGCTTGTAAATCTCCGTTTAAGTGGTTGAGTGCTGGAGGCCCATTTTGGGGCTTTATCCTGACGTGTGGGTACCAGAGTTAAAAGGCTTCATATTCTGTGGATGTACTTCAATTAATTTTTGATGTGATATTATTAAGTCTGGGTAGATTTGCCCTGTTACAATTAATGGGAGAGTGTCTTCTGGCACTCTCCCATTAATTGTAACAAGGCAATAATATGTGAACAAAATTTTGACAACCAATAAAAACTTAGCACTCTTCCAGTTAAATGATGCCAGACACATAATTATGAGAGAAATGGTGGATCTAAGGAGGAAATAGAAGGATGAGAGGAAGAAACACTGGCAGGAAATGTTCAGGGCTGTAACTTATAATTTTTTTACAAAATTATTTCATGTTGCCTATTTTCATGGCATGGCCCTGATGTTGTCATTCTTGCTATGAATGTACCATTGTTTGTTCAGTGTTTCCTCTCTCCCTTTCCTTTATTCCCCCCTAGCTATTCTCCCATGCTTTTGGCATATTTTTTGCAATGTTGATTACTAAAATGTCTTGGGAGTTTTGGCTTGGTAACAGAATAAATATTCTGTTTTTCCCCATGTTTACGTCCTCACCCTTGGGTGTTTAGGCATTTTGGTCTGCATCTACCATCTGATGTTCTGCAGTTTCTTCTCTGGAAGTCTCTGTTTTGAGATAGTGTTTAAATTGGTAACTGATTTCTGGCCATGTTTATCAGTGCCTGGAGTCATGTTTCCGGTTTGTGTACATTTTTTGTTTGTGTTGACAACGGTTACTTCTGATAGTGATTACTTGTCTTCTGCTTAGTTCAGGTCATAGCATGATACATTATATTGTCCGTAAGTGTTACATTAATTTTTTGAAATGGTTTAAAAAATTTTGTCCACACTTAGTTTTTAGCTCAGGCTCAAGGGGAGCTTTACTAATCACTTTCTGTCCGTCCGGCGTTAACTTTACATTATCGACTTCTCCTCCTAAACCACTAGCCCAATTTTATTCAAATGTTGGCTAAATGTTTATTACCTAATGCCTATTAAGATTTGTTCAAATGAAGTTGCCCCTCCTCCTGGGTGGTGCCACGCCCCCAAGGGGCACCAAAATCTTTGTAAATCTTCTTCTCATGAACCAGCAGTAGCAGAGACTTGTTATATGGTATGCACCTTCCTTTTGAGGTGTAGACTCAGATTGTTCAAGAGAAGTTTGAGGGATAATATTTGGCGTTGTTATGGGAGGGGCAAAAATTTTGGCCCCGCCCCTAATTTCTATTTTCTGAAGCCGATTTCAACCAAATTTTATGTGAGGGCTCATTGGGTCATGAGTACTTGATTTATGCAAAAAAAAAATTTCCCGCAGCCCCGTGGAAACCGCAGGAGCTAAAAATAGAAAAAAATTAAAACGCCCATATCTCCAAAACTGCACGGCACCGAGAATTTTTATTTGGTGTGAAGCTTCCTTAGGACCAACAGAAAGAATTGGTAAAAAAAAATTGCCATCGGTTTTATCATAGGGTACAGTTTCGGGACTTTGAAAAAGTGCTGAATCGGCACTTTTTAACACTATAGGCAATGGGAAAAACATTAAAAAATCTTCTTCTCCAGATCCAGCAGGCAGAATCTTTTGATATTTGGTATGCAACATTGTAGGGTGGATCTGATTCAAGTTTGTTCAAATCGGTCCCCTGGGTTCATATTTGGGCTCAGTATAGGAGCCCGATTTCGAACTTAGTGCATTTCAGGCAAATTTCTTAAAAAATCTTCTTCTCCAGATCCAGCAGGCAGAATCTTTTGATATTTGGTATGCAACATTGTGGGGTGGATCTGATTCAAGTTTGTTCAAATCGGCCCCCTGGATTTATATTTGGGCTCAGTATAGGAGCCCAAATTTGAACTTACTGCATTTCAGGCAAATTTCTTTGAAAATCTTCTTCTCAAGATCCAGCAGGCAGAATCTTTTGATATTGGGTATGCAACATTGTGGGGTGTATCTGATTCAAGTTTGTTCAAATCGGCTCCCTTGGTTTATATTTGGGCTCAGTATAGGAGCCCAAATTTGAACTTAGTGCTTTTCAGGCAAATTTCTTAAAAAATCTTCTCCAGATCCAGCAGGCAGAATCTTTTGATATTTGGTATGCAACATTGTGGGGTGGATCTGATTCTATTTTGTTCAAATCGGCTCCCTAGATTCATATTTGGGCTCATTATAGAAGCTCGAATTCGAACTTGGTGCATTTCAGGCAAATTTCTTCAAAAATCTTCTTCTCCAGATCCTGCAGGCAGAATCTTTTGATATTCGGTATGCAACATTGTGGGGTGGATCTGATTCCAGTTTGTTCAAATCGGCCACCTGGATTCATATTTGGGCTCACTATAGAAGCCCAAATTCGAACTTAGTGCATTTCAGGCAAATTTCTTCAAAAATCTTCTCCAGATCCAGCAGGCAGAATCTTTTGATATTTGGTATGCAACATTGTGGGGTGGATCTGATTCAAGTTTGTTCAAATCGGCCCCCTGGGTTTATATTTGGGCTCAGTATAGGAGCCCAAATTTGAGCTTAGGACATTTCAGGCAAATTTCTTTGAAAATCTTCTTCTCAAGATCCAGCAGGCAGAATCTTGTGATATTTGGTATGCGGCTTCCTTAGGGGGGTGAGATTCAAGTTTGTTCAAGCCATGTCCCTAGGTCCATATTTGGGCTCACTGTGGGAGCTTGAATTGTAACTTTGTTTGAAATGAGGAATTTTCTTAAAAAATCTTCTTCTTCAGATCCAGCAGTCGGAATGGTTTGATATGTGGTGAGTAGCATCCTTGGGGGTGGGGGGGGGGGGGGGGATTCAAGTGTGTTAAAGCCAAGTCCATGGGTCCATATTTGGGCTCCGTGTGGGAGCCCAAATTATAACTTAGTCAATATGAGGAATTTTTCTTTAAAAATCTTCTTCTTCAGATTCAGCAGTTGGAATGTTTTGATATTTGGCATGGAGCAACCTTAGGGGGCTGAGATTCAAGTTTGTTCAAGCCAAGTCCCTTGGTTCATATTTGGGCTCACTATGGGAGCCTGAATGACAACTTAGTTTAAAATGAGGAATTTTCTTTAAAAATCTTCAGATCCAGCAGATGAATGCTTTTGATATTTTTTATGCAGCATCCTTAGGGGGGTAAGATTCAAGTTTGTTCAAGCCATGTCCCTAGGTCCATATTTAGGCTGATTGTGGGAGCTCGAATTGTAACTTGGTTCAAAATGAGGAATTTTCTTTAAAAATCTTCTTCTTCAGATCCAGCAGTCGGAATGTTTTGATATTTGGTGTGCAGAATCCTTAGGGGTGTGAGATTCAGGTTTGTTAAAGCCAAGTCCCTGGGTTCATATATGGGCTCCCTGTGGGAGCCCGAATTATGACTTAGTTCAATATGAGGAATATTCTTTAAAAATCTTTTTTTTAGATCCACTGGTCAGAATATTTGGATATTTGGTTTCAGCTTTTCTAAGGAGGAGCAGATGCAACTTGTGGAAATCAATTCTCTGGGTTGATATTTAGGCTACCATGTCAGGTGAGCGCCCTCAGGCCCCCTGGGGCCTCTTGTTTTTGTATCCATTTGGGCTCATTGTTCCCTTTGGGAACTTGGGCTCTTCTGAAATTTTTTCAAAAAATTTTTTCTTTTTGAATTATTTTTTCGAAATGTTATAATGGATTATTTTATTATGTATCTTTGTTTTCAAGGTTTGGTGCGAGTCCTATGACTGTTTGTATTTTTCACAATGAAAGAATATTGTTCAAATTGTAATGCGAGGAAATCTTCCTCCGATTCTCATGATCAGTGTATTAATTGTAGTCCGTGTACTCGCACTAACCCTTGCTCAGTGTGTGTCAATTGGGATGACAAACGTTGGAGACGTGTGTCACGGTATGTTGTTAGTGGGGAGAGGTCCATGCCGGTCCTCTCTCCGCAGGATCACTCTAGTTTTTCAATCTCTTTTTCAGAGGAACAAGAACAGGGTGATGTTTCCATGATGTCTTCGAAAAGTGTTCTTCCATCGTCACAGTCAAATGAAGAGCTAGTGGCAAAAGTGCTCATGCAGATACGTCAATTGCCTAAGAGGTCCCAAGTAGGATCGACGGCTTTGGCGTCTGCTAGCTCGCCCGGTGTAGCGACCATTTATCGAATGGCTCGGCAGCTGGTTCTTCCGTTGCGGTCCAGGAAGGAGATTTGGGTGATGCGAGCACTATAAATATACAACGTGCATACCCAGTGATGACGGATCTGAGGATAGTACGGAGGAAGCCTATTAGTCCGGTTCCTAGCTTGTCCAGGTCCATCCGGGCTGCAAGCGAGAGAGGTCCCTCTCCCGTACAACAACATCTGGGCCCAGATGTTGTGGTACAAAACGTTCCTCAGTCGGAGCATACGTCCACCACACGGGACGCTCCGTTATATAGACAGTCCAGAGAGACTGCTCTATTGGCTTCCTCGTGGCAGCACACACGACCGCACCTTGGCTATGTGACCGGTGATATCCAGCCAGCCTCGCCGACCAGGGATACCACGGCGACCAGGTCATGCCATCTGGTAGCCAGGGATATGAGGCCTTCATACTCCGGACGTTCGCATAAAAGAAATATGCAGGAGTCAACGTCCAAGGAGCTTCCAGCGGCTAAATCCGTAAGACTGCAGCTCCACAGGCCTCCGTTATGGACGTGCCATCGCAGATAGCACAAATTATTGCAGCATCCCAGCAACCGGCAGAAACTCTGTCGGATCAGGAATTATCCGAGGAAGCTGGGTCGGTACGTTTCCCTTTCGGAACAACATAAAATTGCCGTAGAGTTGATCCGACATTATCGTCCTGACATTGTTCCCCCGGACCAAAATGCTGCGTTGCCGGATAAGAGACTGATAGCGCCACTGGACACAGAATTCTTTAATCGGTTTAGGGACATCGTCCCTGAGTTTCCGACACAGTCCAGAAATGTCTCATGGACATTTGAACTATTGAATGACTCTATATATAAACTTGCTACCAAAGCGGGCAGGTCCGGTTTCTTATCGGCAAATGCTCTACATCTGCCTTTCATCAATTCAAGGAATAAATTTGAAACGGCAGGACAGGGCATTCCGAGAGTTCCTCTGCGTCTAGAAGACCAGGCCGAAGACCTAGATTTGTCTATACCGTTGTCTATGTCAATTCCAACCACGACGTTGGAAATGACAATATCGTCTAACGGGTAGGGACCTGCGAACCGTTCGAGATTCGGCTCGACTCGAAACCATCGCCAAGATTCGATTCGACTCGATACCTCACCGTCCGATTCGTATTTTTCAAACCGACCTCTGTTCAAACGGCGAATTATATGTGCACTCGCTCGCATCAAGAACACGCCGTCATACGCTAACGATAGTGTAATAAATCGCTCTCTGAACGTATTAGCTCTCCAATTTTGTTGATTATTAAACCCCCGGGCTACCGTACGATCTCTGAGGGTCAGGGAAGATTCGTCCCCGGGTTTTTGAGAATATTCGTCCCCGGGAATATTCGTCCCCTGTAGGGGACGAATGTTCCCACCTGAAGGGGACGAATATTCCCACTGAGCGGGGACGAATATTCCCGGGGACGAATATTCCCAGGGATGAATATTCTCGGGGACGAATCTTCCCGATCCCATCTCTGAAGGACGACGTCATGAGGCTGAGCACGAGCCACGACCACCAAGTGGGTAGAATAAAACTGCGAGTCTATGAGTTCAGAATCAATTGGTCTGGAGTCGAGTATTCTCGCAGTGCGAGAATACTCGATTCCAGACCAATTGATTCTGAACTCATCCAGCATGCAGAGTACCGGTATTGCAGACTATGGAAGCACGAATGTCGCCGTCGCGCTGGTTTCAAGGTTCGAGATTCGACTCCGCTCGATACCAGAGGGATGATTCGGCCCGAGATTCGGCTCGAAGTTTTATCCCCGGCTCGCAGGTCCCTACTAACGGGGCTAGCTTAGACGCATTATCGTTCGCAGATCACCTTACCAGAGCGTTATCATTACGTCTCGAAGGTCAAGAATTCCAGGATGTACAAACCTCCTTAAGAGTTCTGTCGAGGGCCATAGCATTTTCCATGTATAACTCCGCCCTTTCAGTGGTAAATCTGGAGTTGGTTAGACGTGACGCGGCCCTGGCTACATCCACGCGCGTGGATAGTAAGGTGAAAAACTCTCTCAGAGTCGCTCCGGTCTCCGGAGAGCTTCTCTTCGATGGCAAGCTTTCCTCAATCTATGATCAGATGACTAAGAAAGCTTCAGACTCTCTGCTATTTAAATCCGCTTCCAAAAAGTCGGATTCAGCGGAGAAGAGTAGGACAGGCACTTCTGGGGTGAATACATCCAAGCGAATTTCCTATAGAGGTTCCTATGCGTCCTCTAGGTCTTACTTTAGAAACCGTCAAAGCAGTGACTCAGATAGGGGCCGCTATACTGGCCGAGACAACCGGTCAGACGCCCCTAGGTCGACGGGGCGAGCTGTGGAGGATGTGGTTTCTCCTTCCGCAAGCCTCGCAGGTCCAGGAGGTGATGGTATAAACCTCTATCGTGTTCCAGTGGGCAGAAGACTGTCGAGTTTCTCAACCAATTGGTAGTCGATTACGGACGACCCTTGGGTTCGAGGGGTGATTTCGGAAGGACTAAAACTGACCTTCAAAACAAAACCTCCGTTAACTCGAAGTCCAAGATGGACTCAGCTTCCGTCAAATCCGCAGAAGAGAGGCTCACTTCTATCAGAAGTCCAGTCTCTTCTGGGGAAGAACGCGATAGAGGTCGTAGAAAACCAGGAATTTCCAGGTTTCTACAGCCATCTTTTTCAGGTTCCGAAACCAGACGCGCTCGTTCCGTCCAGTCATAGATCTGAGCTGGATAAACAAGCTGAATGTGGCTCCAAAATTCTATATGGAGACCATCCGATCGATCAGAGCGAGTAATCGGGTGAACGACTGTGCTTCGAGCATAGATCTCAAGGATGCGTACTTTCACGTCATGGTACATCTGGCGTTCAGAAAGTATCTTCGCTTCGCCGTCCTAGGAGTCGTGTATCAGTTCCGAGCAATGTGTTTTGCTCTGAATCTAGCACCCTGGGCTTTCACTCGAATAACGAACTCGGTAATGACTCATTTCCGAGCTCATTCGTCTGCGGTAACGTCGGCCTACCTGGACGACATTCTTCAGAGGTACGGCAACGAGTTAACGCTTCAGAACGATGTGCAGAATCTGCTTCTATTACTCTTTCGTCTCGGTTTCATAGTAAACGAGGAGAAGTTGGATCTGGTGCCATCCAAGTCATTCACCCACCTGGGGATGAGCTTCGAGACGCACAACAATCTCGTTCATCTGCCGTTAACCAGAGCAAAATTAATCAGTTGTTACGCTCGCTATTGTCTTCACTTAGACAAAGTTACAGCGAGAGAATTCATGAGACTGATAGGTTTGTGCGGAGCTGCTGCGGATCTTATTCTGATGGGGCGGCTACGCACTCGTCTTCTCCAAATCTTTCTGACTCAGAATTGGAGGGTGAAGATTCATTCGCTCGAAACGGACATCCTCTTGTCAAATCAAGTGAAACAAGAGATTCAGACTTGGGCAGATATTCAGTGGTTAACTCAGGGAGTTCCACTGCAATTGCCGGATCCGAGTTTTACGATTATGACGGATGCCAGTCAAACAGGTTGGGGCGCAACATTGAGCCCAACGGATTCGAAGTGCCAAGGTCTTCGGGATCTGCAGTTCCTAAACAAGCACATAAACATCAAAGAAATGATGTCAATTTGGCTTGCGATACGTCATTGGATGAACGTTATTCAGAATGCACACGTGCAAATTCTGTCCGACAATACAATGGTAGTAGCGTATATTCGGAACCAGAGAGGCACTCATTCCATTCCGTTATTCAATTTAACGGAAAGTATCCTTCTGTTTGTACTAGAACATCAAGTTCTCCTATCGGTCCGTTATATTCCGGGCCGTCTGAACGTATTGGCCAACTCCCTTTCACAGAGGGGTCGCTTGTTGCCGTCAGAATGGACTCTCAACAAACGAGTATTCAATCAGATTTGCTACCAATGAGAGCGGCAAATGATAGACTTATTTGCAACGCATCTCAACAATCAGTTGCAGATGTATGTGTCACCATGTCCGGATCCTCGAGCGTTTGCAGTAGACGCTCTATCGATCTTGTGGGATGGAATGATAGCATATGCGTATCCTCCAGTGCCGTTGATTCAGCAGATATTGCTCAAGATAAAACAATCTCAATACAAAATTCTGTTGGTAGCATCTCTGTCTCCACAGAGACCGTGGTTAAATCTACTGAGGTGTCTGTTGTGGAACATGCTGCGGAAGTTTCCTCCACAGGAGGATCTTCTTTCGCAGGGGAAATCGTGCAGACTGCATCACAACCCGCAAGGTCTCAACCTTCACGTATATCCGTTGTGCGGTCCTTCTTGCACGGCAAGCATTTTACAGGACGAGCAGTGGATGCAATTTCTAACTGTAGGAAGACCTCGTCTTCGCTAAACTATGCTGCTAAGTGGAAGGTCTTTTGTCGGTGGTGTAGGGATCATTCTGTAAATATTTATGATCCCTCCATTCCAGACATTGCAAATTTTCTAGTCTACTTGTTTGATGAGATCAAACCGCAGCCTGTTACCATTAAGGGTTATAGGTCTATGCTATCTGATTCCTATGCACACCATGATAGTTTACTGATTGGATCTAATGTCTCTTTATCTAAGTTAGTAAGAAACTTTTCGATAAATAGACCTAGAACCCTTAGATTAATTCCTAAGTGGAATTTGGCATGGGTTCTTCTTAAGCTAAAGGAAGCGCCATTTGAGCCTCTTGACACGGTGGACTTCAAATTCATATCTTATAAGACAGCTCTTCTCTTAGCCTTCTCTTCGGCTAGAAGAGTCAGTGAGCTTCATGCACTATCTGTGGACGATTCTCACTATCGTAGTGTGGTAAATACTATTACCTTCACTACTAATGTTGGATTTTTGGCTAAGAATCAGGCTCCTAATAAGTATCCGGAACCTATTGTTATCAAGGCTCTTCCGTCTTCAGACGGGCATAGGCCTTGACTCTGTCGTGTTAGAGCTATACGTATTTACAAACGTAGATCTGAGTTTATCAGAAAGGGAGGGGAGCGCGGTGGCTCAGCAGGTAGAGGTGCAGACTGCAAGCCGAGAGGTCCTCGGTTCGAATCCCACCTGCGACAACCGCGTTGTGTCCTTGGGCAAGACACTTCATCTCCATTGCCCGCGTGGGGGCACGATGACGCCGTGTACTAAGGCATACTGCACATCGATGGTACGCATGTCTTCAACCAGTCTAACCCTGCCTATGCTGCAGTGCGGAGTTACGATGTTGGGGAGCTGGCAGCTGCTCGTCGTTGCTCGGTGGTTCTCTCCGGGTACTCCGCCTTCCTCCACCTGTAAAACTGTCACGGTCATGATTAGCCATTGTGCATAAATATGTGACCTTAAACATCAATAAATAAATAAATATCAGAAAGGGACATAAGCGTTTCTTTCTGTCTCTGCTGCCTAATAGAAGGGACATTATGGTCCATTCTATTGCTAGATGGATTTAATTAACTATCCGTACTGCTTATGATAAATTATCTTCAACTCCGCAGTCTGTGCTTAAGATTTCAGCTCATGAAGTAAGAGCTCTTTCTACATCTTGGGCTTATGCTAATAGTGTTGCTATTACAGATCTAATGAAGGCTGCATATTGGTCTCAGCCTTCCACTTTCACGAATTTTTATCTTAGAAATATTGAGTCCATTTCTGGAGATCTGCATTGTTTAGGTCCGTTATCTGTTGCTCAGAATGTCGTCCACTAAACAGTTGCGACTATAGTTATGCAGGCTTCCTGTTCCGGCAGTGACTCTGTCCTGCTGCCCTCTTCGCTCTGGGGTATTTGATCCAGGGCAAGGGGAAGGGGAGGGGGGCAGGTGTTCCCTTTGGTCACCTGCTTTATAGTGAAAGGCAAGGGAATACCCCCTCTGGAGTCAGTAATTCTGAGTCGGTATGGTTTTAAAGTGTAAAGCTAATGTTTACTCATCCATGTAATATTTTTAAAGTGTAGTTCGGTGTGAAGCATTTGTATATGTCATGTGTCATACGGACGTTAATATACAATCCTCGGACACTTTTAATGAGTATAAAGAGTCTCATTTCTCTGGACTTCCTTTATTTATTGGCTTTCCTTTAAAAATAATTAGTATAACGGGTTATATTGGATATTAATAGTGATCATTGATGTTATTGTGCTCAATTACAGAATGGTGTTGTGTCTTTCTTTTTTGATGCAAATAGGAAAGATACATGTAAAGCCTATTTCTCCTTTTCTCCTCGAGGGAGGGGATAATTCTGTTATATGTAGTTGAGCCTATTGGATTTTCCTTTATGTCCTAGGCCCTCCAGCCTTTTTTCTATTCAGCTAAGCCTGGGTCATTGATCCAGTATAAAAATGTTAAAAAATTTATAGTAATTTATATATTTTTTATACTTACCAATGACCCAGACGGGGATGGCCCTCCCATGAGTTGGGAACTCATACCTTCCCGCTGAATACATAACGCTTACCAGGCACTGGTTGTAAGAATGACAATTGACGCCAATTTCGAGACCTCCTTGACACTGTGCATGCGCAGTGGAGTAAAAGTATGGAGGACCATATAGGACATGTAATTTTCGGTTTTTGATGCAAATTTTGGGGATTGGGGGGCAAAATTTGTGTTTGACCCTAAATATTTAAGAGTTTGCACCATCTAAGTCTGGGTCATTGGTAAGTATAAAAAATATATAAATTACTATAAATTTTTTAACTTTCCAAACCGAGAGGTAGATTTGAACCAAATTTGATATGAGGGCTTATTGGGTCATAAGTACTTAATTTATGCCAAAAAATTTTTTCAAGTCGCCCCATGGGAACTGCAGGAGCTAAAAATAGAAAAAAATTAAAACACCCATATCTCCAAAACTACACAGCACTGAGAATTCTTATTTGGTGTGAAGCTTCCTTAGGACCAACAGAATGGAATGGTAAAAAAAAAATTGCTATCAGTTTTATCATGGAGTACTTTTTGGGGACTTTGAAAAAGTGCTGAGTCAGCATTTTTTAACAGTGTGGGTAATGGGAAAAACATTTAACACAATTTTTCTCCCAAACCACTGCTCCAAAAGCTTTCAAATTTCACATATAACATCTTTGGAAGATTGTTTCACATGTTTATTGAAATCAATTCCCTGGGTCCATATTTGGGCTCTCTATGGGAGCCCAAATGTTTAAATTAGTGCAGTATGAGGAATATTCTTTAAAAATCTTCTTCAGATCTTCCAGTAAGCAATAAGAATCTTTTGATATTTGGTATGTAGCATGCTTAGAGAGGGGGGGGGGGGATTCAAGTTTGTTCAAGCCAAATCCCTGGGTTCATATTTGGGCTGAAAATTTGGGGTCCTAGTCTGGACTTAGAAATTTTGGACCAAAATCCGGAAATGAGGTTTTTTTTGTTTTTTATGCATTTTGGTCAATTTTAAGAAAAAAAAAAAAAAAATTTTTTTTACACTGAAAATTTGGGGGCCAGGTGGGACTTCGAAAATTTGGGATCAAAATCCGGAAATTAGTTCTTTGGTTTTTTATGTGTTTTGGTCCATTTTAAGAAGAAGAAAAAAAAATTTTAGTCTGAAAAAATTTTGTTTGGGACTTCGAAAATTTCTGAACAAAAATAAAAAAAAATCTGTTTTTTTATGCATTTATCTCAATTGTGGGACGTACAAGTGCAGGAACTGAAAATAGAAGGAAAATCCTGTGTATTGTGTGGGCAAATTAGCTTCGTCTAGTTGGTATATGCTTTTCTTAGGAGGGGCGTATGCAGCTTATTCAAGTCAAGTCCCTGGTTTGATATTTAGACTACCATGTCAGGTGAGTGCCTTAAGGCCCTCTGGGGCCTCTTGTTTGTATAAAGTCTGAAAATGTGGGAAAACAAAGAAAGGGTTGCCTCATTTGTTTTCAGGTGAACAATAGGTGAATGAAGCAATCATTTGCCCAGTTTGTACATGCCTGATCCATTAGGTATTTCAACGTGGATATTGGGGTGGCTAGAGGAGATGAGGGTACTTTAAATTTAATCAATCTTCAAGCTGCTTGTCAAAATGTGTTTGTGGTTCACATAAAAAGCTCTTTATCATGATGCCAGAATAACTTAATCAGAAACTATAGCTGTGCTGAAAGTTTCATTTTATTAAGAGAGCTGTGAAAAATTGAGATCTGAATGTGAAAACAGACCATCAATATCAATTGCAATTGCTTGTGTCATTCAAAACTCAAATTTCATGAATACATTATCATGAGACAATATTATCAAATCAGAATGGAGCCCACTTAATTGGATATCTTTTAAATGAAGAACACTGTTAATTGAATATAATGTAATCTTTATATGTTTAGAAATACCCCTCATAAAAAATTGTAAAATGACCCTTGTTTTTGACCTGTTTGGCCTCAGTACTTTCAGTCTAGGCATTTAAACTATCACATAATGTTTCTCTGCGAGCTCCGTCAAATAAAATGAAAAAAAATATAAATGCCCAATTTATCTAACAAATACAGGAAAGAGACCAAAGTATTGGTTTCTTGCTTGGAGTTGATAAAGTCACTAGTCTGATCTTTTTGTATTTGTACAGGTGATACTCACTTGAATGAATGGGAATATCTTCCACTTGTTGGTCCAAGGCCATACCAAGGTTTTGTTGGTTTGAAGAATGCAGGTGCCACTTGTTACATGAATTCTGTTATGCAACAGGTAAATGGAATGCAAGATTAATCTTATTTATTACTACACATGGAAACAGTCATACCTGCCTCATAGTCATGTTGAACGTCTTTGTCAACAGATTCATTGCTAGAAGCCCATGATTCTGTTCTGTTTGAAAAATGATGAAACTCCATATAATATCATAACATAACCTGTTTATGAATCATTAAGATTTATTGAGCATTGCTTATAAATCTTCATTCTAAAAAAAATTCTAACTTAACATTGATAACTTTATTGTTATGGATGAAACAGTTACATACTTCATTAAATATTGCTTTAAGGACACTGGAGACACAAAAGGTCTCAAAATTTTGTTACTATCACCTCTTAGAGTTGGGGATATCAAGAAGGTGAAGGGGATGGACATCCTTGGGACTCTTGTAATGGCAAAGGCAAGTATCTTAGATCCCTTGAAGACCTCTCCTGTTAAAGCTTATATTAATTTGCAAAAGGTTTTTAATTGCTTATGATTAAACTTCTATCTTTGGCTAGATTACATGTATATTAAAGTACCTTAGACCCCTTTCAGACCTCTCATGTTAAAGATTATAATAATTTGCGAAAGTTTTTTTGATTACTTCGATCTTTGGCAAGAGTGCATTTTAATATAATTGATCAAAATAACCGATGAGTGTAATGTAAAAACAACATATTGATTGTATGGCTTGTTGGATATAATCTAGTCTGATGAGAACTGCAGTTGGAATGATGGATATAATATGGTGAAAATTTGTATCGTGTATCATAGACAACTCAGGAAGTGAGGAGAGATTGTTTCCTGTGATGAACAAGTTATTTTTACTGGTAAAATAGGACCCTGTAATATATGCGCAGGTGAAGGTCATCTAGGAAGGGCACCATAGGTATAAACATCAGTTGAACTTGACTTGATTTTTCTGAAGTCATGATACAGCCACAAATGCTGAAAGTAACATTTCACATCAACAAATACAAATCGCAAATGCATGTGTATTTCATTCAGTGTATGAGAATAATCAAATTTTAGAAATATTTCTGTTTGTGGCTATGTCTCCTCTCATTGACATATCCTGATATGTTATTAACCCCAATCACACTGATGTCCAAACATCAAAATTTCATGCTGAAATGTTTTCCTATAGTACGACAAGGAATTGGAGCAATTCATTCTTGTTTGACAGAGCACATTGAGCTCTGTCAAAAAAGATTGATTTGTTTCAATTCCCAGTAACATTATTGAAAAAATTGCTTTGTGAAATTTTGGAATTTTGTTAAGTGTGCAAGAAATTAATGAAACATTGGTTTCTCTCCCCACTTCCTGTGCAAGATATGCATGTCTTATGTGAGAAGGCCATGTGAGATAGATATCTATCTCACATGACCCACGTGATCGGCTAATTACCATATTTAATGAGTGCATGGAGTATTTAATCATCACACATTCTTCCATAAACAAACAACATGGCGTCATGTTTTGGAAACATTAGCAGACGAATGTTTGTCAAAGAAGATAGAAATAAAACACAGAACCCAAAACCAAAGGACACTTGACTCTTTTATATGAATTTTTGGGTGATGGTCATTGTGAGTTGAAAGATTTGCACAAAATTATTGTCAAAAAGTTATGCGAATACATTGCACAATTCATCGGAATTTGTCAATGTTAATTTCTCTACAATTCTTTAACCCCTGTCTTGCTGGCCCATGGATTACTTTTGATGGCATCAGAGTGTTTTGGTGGGAGGAGAAAAATTCTCTCTGCTGTTGGTGGGTGTGAGATGGGGAAATCTCACCCGAGGGACAAGATATTTGGTCCAGAAACTCAGCAAGTCTCATGTCTGGCCCAAATATCTTGCCATCAGGTGAGATTTCCCCATCTCACACCTACCCCCATGAGGGATAATAATAATCTTCTGTGAAACATTTGCAACCCTTATTCTATTATATAAATGGAAAGTCTGTGACTCCATCCAGCTTTAAATTCAAGCTTTGATTATCTCCCTTGATATTGGCTACTTTTCTATCACAAGGGAAGGCTTCACATCTGGGACAGGTAGGCCCACAAGTTCATTATAATTTGGCAACAAAGTCATAATTCTTTAATGTTTATACAGTTTTTACACTCATTCATCTGTTGTGATATGTATTGTATTATTACACTTAAGATAAAGAATTGCTGGAATAATTTCCAAACTTGTGATCTTTCTCTCATTCTAGTTATTCATGATCACATCCATACGGCAAGGTATGTTGAAAGTAGAGGGAGCAGCAGATGAAATTGATGATGACTTTGGTGCAGAGGAACCAGTGGAGGTGAGATTACTTATTTTTCAGTTTACCAGAATCTACCTTTTCAATTAGTCAGTATTTGTGGGCTAAATTACTGATCCAATTTATTAAAAAAGGCCTGTCATAGTGAACTGATGAATGCAATGACTTGATGTTTGGTATTCAGCTTCCTTTCAAAATGTGGAGTTAATTTTCTTAAAAGGAAGTACAAGGGATAATATTTGCAGTTTCAGGGTAGACAAGATATTTTGCTCTGCCCAGCTATTTAATTTTCCGAACTCCTGAGCCCATTTGAATGAAGTATGAAATCCAATTTAAGTGATAAGAATATACTTGATTTCTGAAAAAACAGTTAGTCAGCAACCCTGTGGGATCGGTCTTTCTGTCCAGTCAGCTGGTCTGATCGGCCAACCAGCCGGTGCCGTATCTCAGCTGTGGATGGATGGATGTCAATGAAGTGCAGTATCCTTGGGATGATCCACTTGTGCCCCATGTTTTAACAGAGCTGCTCACACTATTTTCACCTGAGTTACAGGCCTTACTTGGTCACATTTTCAGTGATTTTGTTGGCACTTTGTCTGTTCGGTGCCATATCTCAGCTGTGGGTGGATTGATTTCAACGAAATTTGGTATGGAATATCCTTTGAATGACCTGCTTCAGCCACATGTTGAACAGAGTTGCTCACACTGTTTGCGCTGGAGATGGGCGGTATACCGAAAGTACTGAACGGTATCACTTTTGCTATCATACCGAAATACCGAACTGAAGAAATTACCAAAAAATTCAGTACTGGGAAAATTCCTCATAAAGGTGGAATTTGTGCAGTGCCAATCGCAGTTTTGCTTTCTTTGACAACAAATGTTCGAAGCAAGAAATCAATGGGTATAATTTTCACATGTTCAGACCGGTACAGCTCACTCCCCCTCCTGAACTTTAATTCCAAGAAATCTAAAATAGGCTATCTCTGCTGTAAAACTAAAATAGGTAAGTTTTTGCAGTGTAAACAATGACTGAGCATGTGGTTGCTGTGGCAACTAACTAGAAAATCACACTCTAATCCAAACTCTCAACATAAAATGGGAATAAATGAATAAAGAACATATATAAAATATAACTGTTAATTAAAAAAAACTGAAAAACGCCATGTGACTTCAAGCTTTCAATTTTGGTGGATTGTGCCTCTCACCAAAAGCTGTTAATAGACAATTACACAGGCAAATAACATTGCCCGTTGTTGGGACAGCAAAACCAATTGCCTGAACACACATGCATACGTTGCACAGACACACAGAATGACACAGATACACACTCAGAGACAGTCGCACACGGAAACATTCAGAAGTGGTTGGGGTTACCTGGTCACCTGATGGGAAGAAGTTTATAAGGGGTGGGGGAGTACTTGTGGGAGTGAGAGATTTATTCTATTATGGCCATTTGTGGTGTGGGGGTCAGGACGTTTGGATTATAGATCCAGTTTCCAAAAGTGTCGTGACATCACTCATAATAAATGTACGGGTCCCAACTCAGAATGGCCAAAATGTACTTTTCAGCAAAGGTGTATGTATCGGTGGTGGTGTCACATTATGTATCAAGAAGTGAATATTCTAAGCCAAATTTAGAATAATTGATATATTACAAACTGAAAGGCACACACACACAGAGCCCCCCCCCCCCCCCCCCCCCCCCCAGCACACACATATACAGTCTACAGCCAGCCATATGTGAACTGTTTTCAAATTAAATGAATAAAAAAAGGTCGATGGTGACCCTTTGGTCTTTTAAAACTTGTTTAGTATCGTATGAACACAGCAGATGATTGCTCATACCAAATTAAACAGGTTTCAAAGGGTACAATGTGATATTATGGTTTATTAAAAATACATTGATACCTTTCTGAAATCGAGGTATCTGGTAGAAAAAATACCGATGCCGAACCAAAAATTTCAATACTGCCCATCTCTATTTTGCACCAGTGTTATGGTCAAATTTTCAGTGATTTTTTGGCTCTTTATTGAAGGCAAAATTTAATTAATTTCGTGCAACATGAGGAATTTTCTGTAAAAATCTTGAGATCAGTCATCCAGAATCTTTGATATTTGGTATTCAGCATCCTTAAGGGGTTCAAATTCACTTGTGTTCAAATCAAGGTTCTACATTCATATTTGTTTTCCTCATAGGAGCTTAAATTTTAACTTGGTGTAATATCGGGGTTTGGGGGTGGGTGGGTGTTTGGATTTGGGATTGTGTGAACACAAATGGGGGTGGGTCAGTTGGTCAAGTCCCCTTCCTCCCCCTCCCCCCCCCCCCCCCCAAAAAAAAAAATAAAAATAAATGTGCATAAACAGTTAATGCATTTTTTTCTCTCTCTTTTTCACTGTTATGGCATCTGTTATGCTCCAAACAGTAACAAAATGTCACCAATTACCCATAACAGCCCATTTAGTAGCATTATTAACAAAAGTTACCCCTTTAATATGAAAAATGTTGGAGAATTTCACCAAAAGCTGACTTGAGGATGGGTATGGGTGTCTGATATTGAACAGGAAAAATTGTCTAACAATTTTCTCCTAAAGTCGACTAAAATATCCATAGCATTCTTAATGGGTTGAGAGTCAAGTTTGTTCAAAGCAAGTCCCTGGGTTCTTATTTTGGCTCCCTATGGGAACCTGAATTTGAACACAACATGAGGAAATTTTGTTTAAACCCTTCAGATCCACCAATCAGAATCTTCCAATGGTTGATTTTGAGAAACCTTTGGGTGGGTCACTTTCAAGTTTGTTCAAATCAAGTGCCTGGGGCATATTTGGGTTCCCCTGTGGGAACTCGAACTTTAACTTAGTGCAATATGAGGAATATTTTTTTTAAATCCTCTTCTTCGGATCCATTAGTCACAATCTTTTGATATTTGGTTTACAGTATCATATGTGGGGACAAATTGCAGTCAAGTTTTTTCAAATCAACGTTCAAGCTTCATATTTGGGCTTCCCATGACAACCTAAATTTTAACTTAGTGCAATATGGGAAAATTCCTTTAAAAATCCACAAGTCAGAATCTTAAGTTATTTGATATGCAGAAACCTTAGGAGGTTCAGATTCCAGTTTGTTCAAATCACGTCCATTGGGTCATATTTGGGTTCCCTTAGTGCAACATAAAGACTATTCTTTCAAAAATTTTCTTTACATCCACAAGTCCGACTGAGCTGATTGTAGTAAAGTTTAGTTAGATGTAAATGTATTTACATAAGATTAACATTTGCACAAATGGGAACCACCATTCCGCAAGCAAGTTTAAACAATATTTAGTTTAGGGAAGAACATCAGCAAAATATTCACCACACAATTGTACACTAGAAAGTGGATTCAGCAGCAAGCATGATTCTTATGTAAGCCATTTCCACGGTGTCATCATCTAATCATGTTGGGTAAAGTATCAATAACTCAGAGTGGGCAATTTTAGACAAATGATATCTGGGACTTATCAGCACTACTTTCAAATGTAAATTAAATATTTTTCATCAACTGAAAATCAATATTTCTTTTCAGTTTGCAGAATATTATCCATTTCATTTTTTTGCAGGGCACATCTGAGATGACCGAAGATGAACAAGTCCAAGATAAGTATGGTGGAAACAAGGAGGAAGAAAGAAAAGATTATAATATGGGACTTTTAAGGCAGATTCAGCTTATATTTGGACAGTTAGCATGCAGTAAACTTCAATATTATGTACCAAGAGGATTTTGGAAACATTTCAAGTAAGATAAAATCGTAATTTTTTTTTAACAGTTAAATTTTTATTGTGGATGGGAAAAATTATTGTACAAGAAAATCTAGATATTCTCATTCAAGTAAACCAGGCTTAATGTTACATTTTTATGCCCTCGAGAACCTCTTGAGAGCATTGTGTTTTCTCCATGTCCATCCGGAGAAATGTAAGCCATTTTCTCCATGTCCATCCGTCGTCCAACATCTGGGGTCTGTCCATTAAATAACTAAAGAACCGCTTATTTGATCAAATCATTATTTTAGGGGTTACTTGCGGATGACTAGATAATTCTTCCTTTTGATGCCATGGCAGCCATATTGAATTTAGTTTCCATCCAATAACTAATGAATGCTGACTCAAATCTCTCTGTCCGTCGTTCGTCCGTCCGTCGTCTGTCAACACCATGTTTTTGTCTTCTCCTCCAAAGCCACTAGGCCAATTCAAATGAAAGTTTGTGTGAGTGATTGTCCCGAAGGGGCATTGCATATTTTTTATACTGTACCAATGACCCAGACATAGCTGGTGCTAACTCTTAAAATATAGGGCCAAACACAAATTTTGCCCCCCAATCCCCAAAATTTGCATCTAAAACCAAAGAAAACATGTCCTGAAAGACCCTCCACACTTCGCCTCTACTGCGCATGCGCAGTGTCAAGGACGTTCCGAAATTGGCGCCATTAATCATTCTAAGTTTGGCCCTTCATCAGTTAACATCTGACTGATCTTTGTGCTTGTAAATCTCAATTTAAATGATGCCAGACACATAAATATTAGTGAAATGGTGATTCTAAGGAGGATAGAGAAGGAGGAGAGGAAAAAATGTGTGACCGAATATTATCAGGTCTGTAACTTAAAATTTTTTAATGAAATTATGTTAAGTTACCTATTTTCGAGGCAGCAGCCATTTTGTTGTCATTCTGATTTTTTAGTTACACTGTTTTTTAAGTGTTTTCCTCTCTCCCTGTCCTTTAAGACCCCCCTTGCTATTCTCCCATGCTTTTGGCATAGTTTTTGTAATTATTATTACTAAATTTTCTTGGGAGTTTTAGCTGAATAACAGAATGAATTCTGTTCTTTTCCCCATGTTTACGTCTTCACCTACGGGTGGTTAGGCGTTGTGTTCTGCATCTACCATCTGATGTTCTGCAGTTTCTTCCCTGGAAGTCTCTGTTTTGCATCAGATAGTGTGTTTTTGGTAACTGATTTCGGGCCTGGGTGCCTGGAGTCTTATTTTAGTGTTTTTACACTTTTTGTTTACATTTACAACAGCCCTCTGTGTGAGGGGGGGATTTCTTGAAAATAATATCTTGATGTTATTTTAATCATAACTAGATACATTATTATTGTTCGTAAGTGTTGAATAAATTGTTTAAAATATTTTTAAAATTTTTGTCCACACTTAGGCTTGGGATCCATTGGGGCTCAACGTTACTTTTCAGAAACTTGGGCTGTTCTAAAAAAATATTTTTTCAAAATATTTTGATTTCAATTATTTTTTCTATATTAATGGATCATATTATTATTATGTATTTTGATTGCCAGGGGTTAGTGCGAGTACCAGGACTTGTTTTCTTTTCACATTGAAAGGATATTGATCAATTGTAATAAGAGGAAGTCTTCCTCTGACTTTATAATCATTCTATATGTGGTCAGTGTACTCGCATTAACTCCTGTTCTGTATCGTATGATTTCGATGACAATATGGGAAGCGTATGTCACGGTATATTATTGGGGAATTGGACACTCTGGTCCTTTCCCCGCAGGGTCACTCTACTTTATCAATTTCTATTTCAGACGATCAAGATTAGCGTGATGTATCTGTGATGTCTTCCAACAGTGTGCCTCCGTCGTCACAATTAATGAAGGGCTAGCGGAAAAGTGCTCATGTAAATACGCCAATTGCCTAAGAGGACCCTAGTAGGTTCGACGGCCTTTGACGTCCGCTAGCTCGCCCGGTGTAGCGTCCATTCACCGAATGGTTCGGCAGCCGGGTTCGTCCGTTGCGGTCTAGAAGGAATTTTGGGGTGATGCGAGCACTACAAATCAACCTAATGCACACCCAGTGACGGCGGATCGGAGGGAGAACGGAGGAAGCCTTTTAGTCCGGTTCATAGCTCGTTCCGGTCCATCCGGACGGCAAGCGAGAGAGGCCCCTCTCTCGTACAACAACATCTGGCCCCAGATGTTGTGGTACAAAATGTTTCGCATTCGGAGCATACGTCCGTCGCTCGGGACGCTCCGACATATAGTCAGTCCGGAGTAGACTGTCAATAAGGCTTCCTCATTCTCATAGTTGCGCACACGACCGCTCTTGGCTACGTGACCAGGGACACGAGGCCTGCAGACTCCGGACGTTCGCATAGGAAGTGTGCGGGAGTCAACGTACACGGAGCTTCCGGCGGCAATGCATCGTAAGACCGCTACTGCACAGGCCTCGGGAACGGACATGCTTTCCTAAATAGCACAGTTTATCGCAGCATCCCAGCATCAACTGAATCTGTCGCATATTTTTTATCCGACGATGCTGGGTCGGGACGCTCCGCGGAAGCGGGTACGGACGTCCGAAAATTTCATCCGGTCCGACGGGATACCGAAAGGGATTTGGAGGATTTCGAGCTTTCCCTTTCGGAACAACATATGCTGTTGTGTATGTCATCTGACTTGGTCTTCTACAGCTTCTTTCGTCGGACCAGAATGCTGCGATGCCGGATAAGAAACTGATAGCGTCGGTGGACTTAGAAATTTTTGGTTCGGTTCAGGGACATCATCCCTCAGCTCCGACATAGTCCAATAATGTCACACAAACTTTCGAATTATTGAACGACGCTATATATATTATTATTTTATGATTGCTATAGCCAAGCATTTCTGGTTTCTTGTTCGCAAAGTTACGAAGATGTCTTTCAAAAGTGTGCCTCTGTCGTCATAGTTAATGAAGAGCTAGCGGCAATAAGTGCTCATGGAATATGTCTATCGCCTACGGAGTGACATTCGCTAGCTCACCCGGTGTAGCGTACATTCATCGAATGGTTCGGCTGCCGGGTTCGTCCGTTGCGGTCTAGGAAGGAGATTTGGGTGATGCGAGCACTTTAATTACTTTAGTACTCACCCAGTGACGGCAGATTGAGGACAGATCGGAGGAAGCCTGTTAGTCCGGTTCCTGGCTTGTCCAGGTCCGTCCGGGCTGTGAGCGAGAGAGGTCCCTCTCTCGTCCAACAACATAGGGGACCGCATGTTGTGGTTCAGTTATTTTACATTCGGAGCATATGTCAGTCGGTCAGGACGCTCCGTTATATTGACAGTCCGAGAGACTGTCCTTAATGCTTCCTCATCCTCACAGCAGGGCACACGACCGCACATTGGCTACGTGACCTCGAGTATCCGATCAGTTTCGTCATTCAGTGATTCCACGCCGAATAGGTCGCGCCATCCGGTAGCCAAGGGACACGAGGCCTATACACTCCGTTCGCTCGCATATTGGTAGTATGCACGGGGTAACGATCACGGAGCTTCCAGCAGCAATGCATTGTAGGACCGCTTCTCCTCAGGCCTCAGTGACGGACGTGCTATCCGAGTTAGCACAGTTGTTTCGCAGCATCCCAGCAATTGACAGTTTCTTGGTCGAATCAGGAATTATCCGACGGCGCTGGGTGCGGTCCGCGGTTGCATCAGGTACGGACGACCGAACGCTTTATAGGGTCCGGCAGGATGGCGAAAGGGATTCGAAAGATTTCGAGTTTTCCCTTTAGTAGTATCGGAAGCTGCCTTTCATATCGTCTGGCATTATCTTCCAGTGATTGTTATTTCGGACTTCATTGCTGCGATCTTGGATAAGAGACTTATAGCGTCATTGGACTTGGATTTTTTGATCGGTTCAGGGACATTGTCCCTGACTTACCGACGCAGTCCAATATTGTCATTACAACATGTGTTTTATTTTTCGACGCTATATATATATATATATACAAGCCTGCTACCAAGCATGATAGTTTAGTTTCTTGTCCGCGTTGCTCATTTCTGCCATTTTATCATTTATACGAATAGTTTATTTTGGCAGAGCAGGGCATACCGAGAGTTCAAATGCGTCTAGACGGTGTGGTTAAAGACTGGAAATATTCTTTTTCACCGTTTATGTCTTTTCCAACTTCAATGTTGGAAACAACATCATGTATAGTAGACTTAACTTAGACGCTTTATCATACGTAATCCGCCTTACTGAGGCGTTATCAGTACGTCTTCAAGAAAAGATTTACGGGATATTATTCTCAATGTAATTTCTTTTGAGGGCAGTAGTTTGTTCACGTATAACTCCGCCCTTCAGTGGCTGATTGGAGTTGGTTAGACGTGACGCAGCCCTAGCTACATCCACACGCGTGGATAGTAAGGTTAAGAACTCTCTCAGAGTCGCTTCGTTCTCGGAGGAGCTTCTCTTCGACGGCAACTTTTCGGCAATCCATGAATTGCTCGATTTACACGTTCTCTTGTCTATCTAGTGTTACAAGAGATTCAGACTGGGGCAAACATTCGGTGGTTGACTCAGAGAGTGCCACCGCAGTTGCCGGACCCGAGTGTGGCTGTTATGACGGTTGCCAGTCAAACAGATTGGGATATAATACTGATCCCTACGGATTCGAAGTGCCAGGGTCTTTGGGTTCCGCAGTCTCTTAGCAACCAGTTTTCTTCCGCGGAATAATGTTTTTTTAGGCTTGCTTTATGTCATTGCATGAACATTATTCAGAAATGCATGCCCAAATCCTGTCCTTTAATTCGACAGTAGTGGCGTATCTCCGGAACCAGGGAGGCACTCTTTCGTTTCCGTTATTCAATTTAATGGAAAGAATCCGTCTGTTGGTTATAGTACACCAAGTTCTGTTTTGGTCCGTCATATTCCGGGTCGTCTGATTGTTTTACCGGACTCCCGTTCACTTACGGGTCGTTTGTTGCTGTCAGAATGGACTCTCAACAAACAAGTATTCAATCAGATTTGCTATCTATGGGAGCGCCCAATGATGATTTATTTACGACACAGCTTGCTAATCAATTGCAGACATATGTGTTGGTTTTTCCAGATCTCTGAGCTAATGTTGTTAACGCTCTATTGATCTATAGGACGGAATGATAGGATACGCGCATCCTCCGGCGCTGTTGTTTCAGCAGGTTTTGCTAAGATAAACAACCACAATACATTTCTGTTGATAGCATCTCTATCTTCACAGAGATCATGGGTAATTTACTCTCTTGTCTACTGTGGGTCTTAACGTGAAATCTTCCTCAATGTGAGGATCTTTTTTCACTGGGTAAATCGTGTCATCTTTATCACAACCCGCAAGGTCGCAACCTTCATGTATTCCGTTGTGTGGTCCGTATTGCATTGTAAGCATTGTACTGGACGAGCTTTGGACTCGATTTCTTACTATAGGAGATCCTCTTCTTCGCTATTCTATGCGGCTAAAGTGGAGGCTCTTCCGTCGTTGGTGTAGGGATCATTATGTTCATTTGTTGATCCCTCCATACTACTCATTGCAATTTTTTAGTATACTTGTTTCACAAGATCTACTGCAGCCTGTTATTTTTAAGGTTATAGGTTTATGTTACCTCATACCTATGCACTCTATGATAGTTTACAATTGAGTCTTATGTCTCTTTATCTAAGTCAGTTAGTAACTTTTTGATAAATAGACTTAGAATCTTTAGATTAAATTCCTATATGGATTTTAACTTCGGTTCTTATTTAGCTAAGTAATCATTTGAGCCTCTGGAAACAGTAGTTTTCAAATTCTGACCTTTTAGACAGTAATTCTGTTGGTTTCTCTTTTACTGTAGAGTCAGTGAGTTTCATGCACTATCGATGGATGATTTTCACTTTCGTAGTTTCGGAATCACTACTTCCGTTACTATTTAGGTTGGATTTTTGCATAAGAGTTAGGCTCCTAATATCCGGAACCTATTGTTTTTAAGGTCCTTCCGTCTTCGTACGGGCATAGGCCTTTACTCTTTCCGGTTAGAGTTTATGTATTTATAAACAGATTTCTGTTTATTACTATGGGCGTAAGCTTCTTCTGTCTTTGATGCCTAGTAGAAGGACGTTACGCTCCATTCTATTGTTAATGGATTCTATTAACTATCGGTACTGCTTATGGTATATCATTGACTTAGCAGTTGTGCTTGAGATTTCGGCTCATGAAGTAAGAGTTCTTCTACATCTTGGGCTTACATTAATAGTGTCGCTATTATAGATTTTTGAAGGCCGCTCATTGCGCTCAGCCATCCACATTCATGAATTTTTATCTCAGAAATATCGAGTCCATTTCTGGAGGCCTCTATTGTTAGGTCTATTATCTACTGCTCAGAATGTCATTCACTTAACAGTTGCTACTATAGCTAGGTAGGCTGTCTGTTTCGGCAGTGTCTCCGTTCTGCTGCCCTCTTCGCTCTGGGCTATTTGACCCAGGGCAAGAAAAAGGGGGGGGGGGGGGGGGGGGGAGGGTGTTCCCTTGGGTCACCTGTTTTACTATGAAAACAAGGGGATACCTCCTCCGGAGTTAGTAATTCTGAGCTGTTATTGGGATGGTTGTTTAGTGAGAAGTTTAGGTTTTTAAAATTCATTCAAGTCTTAGTTTTTAAAGTATAGCTTTTGATTATTGCATATGTCAACGGACATGATTATGCAATCCTCAGACACTTTTAGGAGTATAAGAGTCTCTATTCTCTAGACTTACTTTATTTATTGGCTTACTTTAAAAATTATTAGTATAAGGATTATATTGGATATTAATAGAGTACATGGATGTATGAAGCTCAATTTTGGAAGGTGTTGTATCTTTCTAATTTATCATAAATAAGAAAGATACATGTAAGGCCTATTACTTCTTTTCCCTACAGGGGATGACTCTATTTTATATTATTGAGCGTATTCCATTTTGCTCTATGTCCTTGGCCCTCCAGCCTTTTTACTATTCAGCTATGTCTGGGTCATTGGTACAGTGTAAAAATGTTAAAAAATTTATAGTAATTTCTATATTTTTTATACTTACCAATGACCCAGACGGGGATGGCCCTCCCAGGAGTTGGGAACTCTTGCCTCCCCGCTGAGTACATAGCGCTTACCAGGCACTGGTTTTTAGAATGATTAATGGCGCCAATTTCGGAACGTCCTTGACACTGCGCATGCGCAGTAGAGGCGAAGTGTGGAGGGCCTTTCAGGACATGTTTTCTTTGGTTTTAGATGCAAATTTTGGGGATTGGGGGGCAAAATTTGTGTTTGGCCCTATATTTTAAGAGTTAGCACCATCTATGTCTGGGTCATTGGTAAGTATAAAAAATATAGAAATTACTATAAATTTTTTAACTTTTGTTCAACTCAGCATGCCCAGCCCCATAGGGAGGGAGTGGGGAAAAATGCTCCAAAATATTTTTTAAATCTTCTTCTCATGAACCAGTGTGTTCAATGACTTGATATTTGCTATGGAGCTTCCTTTTGAGGTGTAGAATCAAGTTTGTTCAAACAAAGTTCGTGAAGCAATATTTGGCTTTGTAATGGGAGGACTAAGATTTTTGGCCCCACCCAAAATTGATATTTTCTGAACCCAAGGTCTGGTTTGAACCAAATTTGGTATGTGGTATTATTGGGTCATAAGTACTCATGCAAAAAAAAAAAATTCCTGCATCCCCATGGGAACCCTGGGAGCTAAAAATAGAAATATTTTCAGACGCTTATATTTCCCAAAACCACACGGAACAGAGAGCTGCTATTTGGTATGAAGTATCCTTAGGACCAGTAGAATTGAATGGTAAAAAAAAATTGCCATCGGTTATGTTAGGGTGTTCTGTAATGGGCATCGAAAAAATGTGGAGTCAGCATATTTGCAAAAATTTAAAAAAATCTTTTCTCCAGAACCAATCAGAATCTTTTGATATTCCGTATACAGCATTCATAGGGGTGTCAGATACAAGTTTGTTAAAATAAAGCCCATTCGTTCATATTTCGGCTGAATACAGGAGCCCAAATTTTTAACATAGGGTAATTTGAGGAATATTCTTTAAAAATCTTCTTCTTCAGAACCACCAGTCAGAATCTTTTAATGTTTGGTATACATCATTGTTATGAGGGTCAGATTCAAGATTGTTCAAACCAAGTCCCTAGGTTGATATTTGGGCTTCCGTAGGAAGCCCAAATTTTAACTTTGTTCAGTATGGGGGATAATTTTAAAAAATCTTCTTCTTCAGATCCACTGGTCAGAATGCTTTCATATTTGGTATACAACATCTCTAAGCGGGTCAGATTCAAGTTTGTTCAAATCGGAGCCATAGGTTAATATTTGGGCTTGCTATGGTAGCCCAAATTTTAACTTAGTGCAATATGAAGAAATTTCTTTAAAATTTCTCTTCTTCAGATCCAACAGTCAGAATGCCTTCATATTTGGTACACAACATCTCTAGGGAAGTCAGATTCAACTGCGTTCAAATCGAGAGCCTGGGTTAATATTTGGGCTCCCTATGGGAGCCGGAATTGGCCATGTTGCTGAAGAATTAAAAATTTTGTATTCGGTACCCTCTAGAGGTGTGTAACTAAGATTAATCCACATAGGTTGTGTCAAGGGGCTTCATAGGGGAGCTCTACATTTTACATTATGATCAACTGAAGAAAAGGCATGATGCCCGGATTATTTTTGTCCCTCCTGCGGAGCTCAAGGATTGACAGCGTATCCTATGGAAATGGATTGCTTAATGTAGACTCATTCTTGGACTCTGTTTATATTGTGTTCTGTTCAAGATGAGCGCTTCAGGCCCCATGGGGCCTCTTGTTTTATTTAGGCATTGTTGGTTTCTAGAGGAAGCTTCCTTTCAATGTTGGACCAGTCAGCTGGACCAAGATGGCTTCCAATGGCCAATTCATTATGGCTTCCATGGTGGCCATCTTGAATTTGGTTTCCGTCCAATAACTAATGAATACAGACTCGAATCAGTTTCATTTTTTATCCCTACTGACGAATTTGGGAGAGAGATATTGAAATGGTGTCTGTCCGTCCATCTGTCTGTCTATCCATCTGTCTCTCTGTCCATCTTTCACAAGCTTTTCCACTTAATTTCTGCAGTATCTGTATCGAGTGTAGATGTGCATGTGGTCAGGAATTATCGATGCGACAAATTGTGCATGCTTATGGCACTTGGTAATAGCAAAATTTCCGTCACAAATGCTGTCTGCTTAACTTCTCCAGCATTTTTTATTGGATTTTTATGAAACTTGGTGTTCAGTATGAGAATGATGTGTACATGTGCATATGGAAAGGAAGTTTTGACTCAAATTATTTTGCCAGAGTTATAGCTAGTGATGAACCGATAATCGGAATCAGCAATCGGAACCAGCCAGTTATGGGGCATCGGACAACCGGCAGTTAAAAACTGGCAGTTTCCGGTTATTCTGTATTTAACACTGACTCTTAAAATCTCTTTGATATCTGGCCATTTCAATAAAGTTTCCTCATTAAAAACGTGTGTAGTGCATATCAGAATATTAGGGATTTGCCGAGCCGAGATATTATGGAATTTACCATCTGCAATCGGTATGAGATCTCCACTATCCCCAGCAGAAAGAAGTCACCAGTCTTCAATCATGGTGCTGAACAACGTTGCATTGGATACATGTATAAATAAAACGTGTTCAGCCGCTAATCTGTAGTACTTCATGACGCAATCATCACAATACAATAAGAAATTAAAATTGGAGAAAAACTAAAATCACTATTTTTTTCGAAGGTAGATGATTGTTACGCAACATGTAAGTCGCATGGCTGTCACAAACACGTTTTCAGTTTGTCATGGTAATTTATTAAGTCACTTATCTCATTTGATGTTTCTCGCCAACTGAACATTAAAAAATATATTCTGACGTCGCGTGGGTGTCTGGGTCTGTAAATAATGCTCCATACAACTTCACAACACACATTAACATCAAAGTTATTATTCAATTAAGACACAAAGTATGTGTGCTCAGTATCTTCCTGGTTAATACAGCCAAGTGTATTGTTTCCTTACACAAAACCGTATTAACACTATTTACCGGAATAAAACACAATCTTCACGAGAACAATATCATGTGATTGTATCGTTTAGAACGATCTTCCCCCACCCCAACACCCAAAAAGGCAAATATTATTTTGGCTAATATTGCCCAGAGCTAAACATGCATACTCTGAGAACTTATGTGGTATTAAGCTTTCGTAATTGATGATTTATCAACAGAATTCTGCAGTATAACAGTCACTAACAGATTTTCTTCTGGGTTCTATTTCAACCATTGGAATCGGCATCGACATCGGCATAATCGACAGAGAAATAATCGGTAATCGGTTGATAGCAAGTTTTGATAATTCGTTCATCACTAGTTATATCTCTTGTCGACTTTGAATTTACCAGAATTGCAGGTTTTTAACTTAACTTGACAAAGTCAAGATATGCTATTGCCATCACGCATGCGGAAGTCTGTAAGTCTGTGAGTCTGTTCACATTTGGTAGAATGACTCTGTATAATGTCTAGATGAGAATGTCCCCCTTTGGTCGTGATCGGTCAACCGTGACGGGTATGCGAGCCCAAAAATCTTTAGCACAGTCTATAGGTCATATTTATGAAGGGATTTCATTGTAACTTGATAGGATAACTTGATATGATATCTAGATGAGACTCTTCTATTTTGGTCATGATCAGTCAGCTTTGGCCATCAAGCTATCACATCATCACATGACCTAGATTTCTTTAGCAAAGTCTTCAAGTTATATTTATGAAGGGATTTCAGTGCAGCTTGGTAGGATGACTTGTTTTGGAATGATTTTACTGTAACTTGTTACCTTTCGTTGAAATACATTCACAATGTGGGCCACATTAATCCAGGCCTCAGTTCTTTAGTACAGATTACACCTCAAATTATTCTTATTGAAAACATAACATATAGGGAACAGAAATTAACGTGTTCTCATTTATCACAATTCTTGTTTTATTTCATAATTCTTTCACAAACATTGAACATTATCCTTTTCATCAAACACTACACACAGTCAAGTTAACTACAGTGTCATTGACACTTTCATTTTGGTGTACTGCTTGTTTAGACAAGTTCAGAGGCCACCTTTACACAATGAAAAAGGACGATAATGGGCCTTTTATTGAATTTTGTCCCAAATTTCATTTTTATGCAAATAACCTGAATAGTTAACTTCAAAATTTCAATAAAATTTGATTGATTGCCTTGTATTAACATTGTTTTGGAGAAGTGCAAAAACCACAATGATTGCTTAAAATCATTTGTTTGTTGAAGTTGATCAATGTTTTATTGTTTATGCAATGATGTGAAAAGTAAACTTCAGTTTTCAATGAATTTTGATATCCTGCTTTGTATTAATGATGTTTTTGAGAAGGTAAAAATTTATGAAGACTTCTTGAAACTTGAGGGAGTTATTGCCCATTGTTTTATTTTAATTTAATTTCAAGTGTTTTGAGATGTATATTAGAGTGAATTGTTAAAGTCCTTGTTGCATTATGGGAAAGTTTGCTGCTTGAAATTTTGGTACTTAGGTCATCATAAGTGTTCCCAAGTCTTTAAATCTCTTTATAAAAATGCAGTGGGTTTTTGATAGGCGAGTGCTTCTGGCCCCATGGGGCCTCCTCTTTCCACTCTCTTCCATTTCATCATATATTTACTGGAATACAGTCCCAAAGTTAGGATTTCAAAATTTTCCTACTTGGTGGTGTGCAGGTTAATATTTTCCTACAGAGTTCCCTGCTCTTTGACTGCCTGTACAAACTTGAAACCTAACCCAATATACTTCCTTAAAACAATAATAAATGAAATAGAACGGGAAACTTTTGTTTGTTAGTATTATTTAAAAATTACTTTCATTTAACGAAAGTAATTCTTTAAAATAACAATAATACACGAAATTATTTCATCTACAGGACTATTTGATCATCTTATATTTAAAATGAGCACTTTCATAAATAGAATATTTCAAACTTAGTGGTAATTTTTAATAATGAAAAGCATAGTTCAACCAAATGGTAAACTTTGTTTTCCTATTAGCCTCTTTCAGAGAGAATGTTCCTGTTCGACCTACCAACAAATTTTCTGATGGACAACAAAATTTCCTACAGACAGCATCACGGCAGGCAAACCGCATCCACCCCCACCCCTTGCACCCTCTCTTACTCCAGGCCTGCTGCACTATGATATTTTATATGTTGCTTGTACTTCATTTTTATATGCCCGTTTAAAAAACGGTTGTATTATGTTATCAGTCTGTCTGTCTGTCCGTAAACAATTTGGTTTCCATTCATTTAAAGTCGAACGCCTTGACGGATCAACATCAAACTTTCAGAAGTTGTTTTTAGCATTAAAATACAGGTCAAGTTTGATATTGGTGTTTCTCAGTCCATCTGCTGCAGAGATATGGCCCTTTGAAAACACAATTTTTCTAAAAAAATTGGTTTCTGTTCATTTAAAGCTGAACGCTTTGCCGGATTGACACCAAATTTTTCAGATGTTGTTTTTAGCAATGAAATACAGGTCAAGTTCGATATTGGTGTTTTTCAGTCCCTCCACTGCAGAGTTATGGCTCTTTGAAAACACAATCTTTTGAAAAAAATTGGTTTCCCTTCATTTAAAGTCGAACGCCTTGACGGATCGACGTCAAGCTTTCAGATGTTGTTTGTAGCAATAAAATACAGGTCAAGTTCGATTTTGGTGTTTCTCAGTCCATCCGCTGCAGAGTTATGGCCCTTTGAAACCACAATTTTTGAAAAAAAATTGGTTTCTGTTCATTTAAAGCCGAACGCCTTGACAGATTGACACCAAATTTTTCAGATGTTGATTTTATACACCCGTTTGAAAAACGGGACGTATTATGTGAATGGTCTCTCCACCCGTCTGTCTGTCTGTCTGTCCATGGACACATTTCGTTTCCGGACGATAACTTTAGTTGTAATGGATTGAGCTGAGTTAAATATGGCATGTGGATTTAGTATGACAAAATACAGGATGGGTTCGATGTCTGTTTCTAGCGGCCCATTTGCAGTAGAGTTATGGCCCTTTATTTATGGGTATTTAGCCCAACTTTTCGTTTTCGGACGATAACTTTAGTTTGCCCTGACCGATTTATTTCAAATTTTCAGTTTTTTGTTTTTGACCACAAAATACAGCTCAAGTTCACTTTTGACCACAATCGCATATACCTTTCCAGAGTTATTCCCCTTGAATGATTGCAAATTTGTGGATTTTGTGGTTTCCGGATGATAACTTTAGTTTACCTTGACCGATGTTTTTCAAATTCTCAGCTTTTGTTTTTGACCACAAAGCACAGCTCAAGTTCACCTTTGGCCATAATCGCATATACCGTTCCATAGTTATTCCCCTTGAATGATTGCAAATTTGTGAATTATGTGGTTTCCGGATGATAACTTTAGTTAGCCTTGACTAATTTGTTTCAAATTCTCAATTTTGTTTATGACCACAAAGCACAGCTCAGGTTCACTTTCGGCCAAAATCGCATGTACCTTTCCAGAGTAATTCCTCTTGAATTTGTGCATTTTATGTTTTCCGGATTATAACTTTAGTATGGCCTAACTGTTGGACATAGAATGCATCAAATATTTGGTTTCCGGATGATAACTTTTATTATTTGTTTTCCGATTGGTTCCAAACTTGGGATGTTGTTTAATCACAACAAAATACAGGTCAAGTTCGAATATGGGGTTGGTCCAAACAATTTTCACCCTCACCCCCATCCTTACCCCAACCCTTCAAAAATACAAAACGGGCGTATATTGTCCCGCTACACGGTGCTCTTGTTAGGTCAGCCTGACAAAGTCAAGCTGAGCTATTGCCGTCACTTCTCATCCACTGGCAAATGTACATAAGTCCACAATTTCCTTTGGCACATCGCACAGGTCGCATTTATGATCAGATCATTTTGAAACTTGATATGCTTGTTTGGGGTGATCTCTAGGTGGGAGCTATCAATTTTCTTCCATTTCCATAAAAAAATGTTGCCGCTGGCAGCGACCTTTAAACTTAATTTAGTCAGGCATCAATATATTCCTTTGGCACGCCCTACAGGGCACATTTATGATCAGAATAGTTTGAAACTTCGTATGCTTGTTTGGGATGACCTCTAGATGGGAGCTATTGATTTTCTTCCATTTCTGTCAAAAATAGTTGCCATTGGCAATGACCTCTGATGAACTTCGCAAAAACTTAGTGTAGTTATGCATCAATATTTTGAACTTAGTTTAGTCAGAACTCAATATTTCCCTTGGCACACCCTACAGGGCACATTTATGATCGGATTGCTTTGAAACCTGGTATGCTTGTTTCGGGTGACTTCTAGATGGGTGCTATCGATTTTCTTCCAATACTGTCAAAAAATGTTGCTGCTGGCAACAACCATTGAACTTGGTTTAGTCAGGCATCAATATACTCCTTTAGCATGCCCTACAGGGCACATTTATGATCAGATCGGTTTGAACCTTGGTAGGCTTGTTAGCTCACCTGACTAAAAGTTAGGCTGAGCTTTCTGATCATTTTTACCATCGTCTGTCGTGAAGGTGGTGTTTGGGTCATTTTCTCCCAAGCCACTGGCTGCAGTTCAATGAAAATTCACATGAGTAGCGGTTATATAGGGGCATTTGGTTTTTTCTTCAAATTGGGTTTCTGCTCATATTGAGGTGGGGTTGGGTCCAAAATGCACAAAATTTTTAAAAATCTTCTCATGAACCAGCCATAGCAGAGACTTGATATTTGGAATGCAGCTTCCATTTGAGGTGTAGACTTAAGTTTGTTCAAGAGAAGTTTGACAGGCAATATTTGCCTTTGTTCTGGAAGGGCCAAGAATTTTCGCCCAGGCCCAAAATTTCTATTTTCCAAACCGAGAGGCAGATTTGAACCAGATTTGATATGAGGGCTTATTGGGTCATAAGTACTTAATTTATGCCCCCATTTTTTTTTCCTGTCGCCCCTTGGGAACCGCAGGAGCTAAAAATAGAAAAAAATTAAAACGCTCATATCTCCAAAACTACACTGCACTGAGAATTCTTATATGGTGTGAAGCTTCCTTAGGACCAACAGAATGGAATGGTCAAAAAAAAAATTGCTATTGGTTTTATCGTGGGGTACTTTTTGGGGTCTTTTGAGTTTTTGAGTCAGCATTTTTTAACACTGTGGGTAATGGGGAAAACATTTAAGACTCTTCTCCCAAACCCTGCTCCAAAAGTTTTCAGATTTCACATTTAACATCTTTGGAAGATTGTTTCACATATTTGTTGAAAGCAAATCACTGGGTCCATATTTGGGCTCTCTATGGGAGCCCAAATGTTTAAATTAGTGAAGAGGAATATTCTTTAAAAATCTTCTTCAGATCCACCAATCAGAATCTTTTTTATATTTGGTATGCAACATGATTTTTTTTTTTTTGGGGGGGGGGGGGGGGGGGGGAGGGGTGGGGGGGGGGGTGAGATTCAAGTTTGTTCAAGCCAAGTCCCTGGGTTCATATTTAAGCGGAAAATTTGGGGTCCCGGTCCGGACTTAGAAAATCCGGAAATTAGTTTTTAGCTTAACTTGAGATAGTCAAGATAAGCTATTGCCATCACACGTGCAGAAGTCTGTTTGTCTGTGAGTCTGTTCACATTTTCCTTTAGCACGGGCTACACCCTGAGTTCTTGTCTGATCGTCACGAAATTTCATATGCAGGTTTGGGGTCATGTCGAGATGAGAATGTCCCCTTTTGGTCGTGATCGGGCAACTGGTATGGCTGCCCGAGCCCAAAACCCAAAAACCATTAGCACAGTCTACAGGTCGTATTTATGAAGGGATTTCATTGTAACTGGGGAGGATGCCTCTGTATAATGCCTAGATGAGAACGTCCCCTTTTCGGCATGATCTATCGATCATAATGGCTGCCCAAGCCCGAAACCCAAAAACTTTTAGCACAGTCTGCAGGTCATGTTTAATATGAAGGGATTGTAACTTGGTAGGATGACTCCTTATGATGTCTAGATGAGAATTTCCCCATTTGGGCGTGATCTGCCAACTGTGATGACTGCCCAAGCCCAAAACCCGAAAACTTTTAGCACAGTCTACAGGTCATATTTATTGAGGAATTTCATTGTAACTTGGTGGGTTGACTTCATATAATGTCTAGATGAGAAAGTCCCCTTTTGGTCCTGATTGGGCAACCGTGATGGCTACAGGGGCCTGAAGCCCGAAAACCTTTAGCACAGTCTACAGGGCATATTTATGCAGGGATTTCATTGTAACTTGGTAGGATGACTCCAAATAATGTCTAGATGAGAACGTCCCATTTTGATCGCGATCATTCAGCCTTGATGAGTGCCCGAGCCCAAAAACCTTTAGCATAGGCAAAAGGTCATATTTATGGAAGGATTTCATTGTAACCTGTTAGGTTGACTCCATATAATGCCTAGATGATGACATCCCCTTTTGGTCGTGATTGGTCAACTGTGATGGCTACAGGTGCCCGGAGCCTGAAAACCTTGAGCACAGTCTCCAGGTCATATTTATAAAGGGATTTCAGTGTAACTTTGTAGGATCACTCCAGATGATGCCCAGATGAGATTGTCCCCTTTGGTTGCGATCATTCGACTATGATGGCTGCCCGAGCCCGAAGCCCGAAAACCTTTAGCACAGTCTGCAGGTGATATTTTTGAAGGGATTTCATTGTAACATGGTAGGTTTGACTTTATATAATGTCTAGATGAGTACGTCCCCTTTTGGACACGATTGGGCAACTGTGACAGCTACATGGGCCCGAAGCCCGAAAACCTTTAGAACAGTGTACAGGTCATTATTATGAAGGGATTTCATTGTAGCTTGGTAGGATGGCTCCAAATAATGTCTAGATGAGAACGTCTCCTTTTGGTCGCGATCATTCAGCCTTGATGGCTGCCCGAGCCCAGAACCCCCAAACCTTTAGCATAATCTACAGGTCATATTTATGGAAAGATTTCATTTTAACCTGTTAGTTTGACTCCATATAATACCTAGATGATGACGTCCCCTTTTGGTCGCGATCATTCAGCCTTGATGGCTGCCCGAGCCCAAAACCTTTAGCATAGTCTATAGGTCATATTTATTTAAGGATTTCATTGTAACCTGTTAGTTTGACTCCATATAATACCTAGATGATGACATCCCCTTTTGGTCGTGATTGGTCAACTGTGACGGCTTCAGGGGCCCAAAGCCCGAAAACCTTGATCACAGTCTACAGGTCATATTTATGAAGGGATTTCATTGTAACTTTGTAGGATCACTCCAGATGATGCCCAGATGAGAATGTCCCCTTTTGGTTGCGATCATTCAACCATTATGGCTGCCCGAGCCCAAAGCCCCAAAACCTTTAGCACAGTCTACAGGTCATATTTATGAAGGGATTTCATTGTAACTTGGTAGGTTGACTTCATATAATGTCTAGATGAGAACGTCCCCTTTGTATGCAATTGGTAAACTGACGGCAACAGGGGCCCGAAGCCCGAAAACCTTTAGCAGCACAGTCTACAGGCCATATTTATGAAGGGATTTCAATGTAACTTGATACGATGACTCGTTTTGGAATAATTTCTCTGTAAATTGGTAATTTTCGTTGATATATGTTAACTGTGAGGCCACATACATTAACTGTGAGGTCATGTTAACCCACCCCTCACCTCTTTAGTACAGTGTACACCTCATATTATTTTTTATCAAAAACATAACATACAGGGAACAGAAATGAACATATTCCCAATTATCACAATTCTTGTCTTATTTCATAATCCTTTCATAAACATTGAACATTATCCTTTTCATCAAACACAACACACAAGTTAAGCTACAGTGTCATTGACACTTTCATTTGTTTTTTTATGCATTTTGGTCAATTTTAAGAAGAAAAAATAATTTTAGTCTGAAAATATTTTGTTTGGGACTGAGAAAATTTCCAAACAAAAATATAAAAAAAAAATCTGGTTTTTTTTGCGTTTATCTCAATTTTGGGACGTAAAAGTGCAGAAACTGAAAATAGAAGGAAAATACTGTGTATTGTGTGGGCACAATCGCTCCATCTAGTTGGTATATGCTTTTCTTAGGAGGGGCATATGCAGCTTGATATTTAGACTACCATGTCAGGTGAGTGCCTTAAGGCCCCCTGGGGCCTCTTGTTTGAGGTTACCTTTAGATGGGAGCTATCGATTTTTGCTATTTCCGTCAAAAAATGTTGCAGCTGGCAATGGCCTTCAATGAACTTAATGCAGTTATGCATCAATATATCCCTTTGGCACATCCTGCAGTGCACATTTTTGACTGGATCACTTTGAAACTTGGTATGATTGTTTGGGGTGACCTCTAGATAGGAGCTATCGATTTTCTTCCAATTCCGTCAAAAAATGTTGCCGCTGGCAATGACCTTTGAATTTAGTCAGGCATCAATATTTCCCTTTGGCACACCCTACAAGGCACATTTATAATCAGATTGCTTTGAGACCTGGTATGCTTGTTTGGGGTGACCTCTAGATGGGAGCTATCGATTTTCTTCCATTTCCGGCAAAACATGTTGCCGCTGGCAAAGACCTTTGAACTTAGCTTAGTCAGGCATCAATATATTCCTTTGGCATGCCCTACAGGGCACGTTTATGATCTGAACGATTTGAAACTTGGTATGTATGTTTTATTGATTTTTTTTGATTTCCGTAAAAAAATGTTGCCGCTGGCAATGACCTTCGATGAACTTTGTGCAGTTATGCATCAATATTTCCCTTTGGCACATCCTTCAGTGCACATTTTTGACCCGATTGCTTTGAAACTTGGTATTCTTGTTTGGGGTGACCTCTAAATGGGAGCTATCGATTTTCTTCCATTTCTGTCAGAAAATGTTGCAGCTGGCAGCGACCTTTTAACTTAGTTTAGTCAGACTTCAGTATTTCCCTTTGGCACACCCTACTGGGAACATTTATGATTGGATTGCATTGAAACTTGATATGCTTGTTTGGGTTTACCTCCAGATGGGAGCTATCGATTTTCTTCGCTTTCCGTCATAAAATGTTACCGTTGGCAATGACCTTTGAACTTTAGTCAGACCTCAATATTTTCCTTTGGCACACCCTACAGGGCACATTTATGATCGGATCACTTTGAAACTTGGTATGCTTGTTTGAGGTGACCTCTAGATACGAACTATTGATTTTATTCCATGTCCGTCAAAAAATGTTGCCGTTGACAACGACTTTTGATGAATTTAGTGCAGTTATGCATCAATATTTCCTTTTGACACACCCTGCAGCGCACATTTATGATTGAATCGCTTGGAAACGGTGGTGTGCTCATTTGAGGTGAACTCTACATGGGAGCTGTCATTTTTCTTCCATTTCCGTCAAAATAGTTGCTGTTGGCAGCGTTCTTTGATGAACTTAGTAAAAACTTATGCATCAATATTTCCCTTTGACACACCCTGCAGAGCACATTTATGATTGGATCACTTGGAAACTTGGTGTTCTTGTGTGGTGTGACATCTATATGGGAGCTATCGATTTTCTTCCATTTCTGTCGAAAAGTGTTGCCGCTGACCTTTGAACTTAGTTTAGTCAGACCTCAATATTTCCCTTTAACACACCCTTCAGGGCACATTTATGATCGGATCACTTTGAAACTTGGTATGTGTGTTCGGGGTGACCTCTAGATGTGAGATATTGATATTTTTTTCATTTCCATAAAAAATTATAGTCGTTGTCACCAGCCTTTGAACTTAGTGCATTTGTGCTGCAACTTATCCCTTTTGCACTCTCTTCAGGGAATACTTTTGAATTTCCATTAAAAAGATAAAAAAAAACATTTCCACAAGCAATGACCTTCAAACTTCGTGCATTTGTGCATTAACATCTTCCTTTGGCATGCCTCAGAAGGCGAATTCATTATCAGGTTGTTTTGAAACTTTGTATGCTTATGCAGGGTGACCAGGATAAGAGCTATCAATTTTCTTTTCTTTTCTATCAAAAACTTTCTGTTAACGACAATCTTTGAATTTATAGCATTTGTGCATCAACATTCTTCTTTGACATGGCCTACAGGGCACATTTATCGTAGGATTGTTAGCTCAACTTTGGCGAAGCCAAATTTGAGCTTTTGTCATGGCCCGTCGTCTGTCTGTCTGTTCATCAACAATTGGATACGGCTCGGGCTAGAGGCCGTATTTAAGAACCGATCTTTACGAAACTTCTTGGGTACCTTTGTTATGACCGTGGGATGAGAACAATTGTTTTGGGGTCCGGTCCGAAATTCAAGATGGCTGCCAGACGCCATTTTGTACCGACGATGCAGAAATCTGTTTTTTGCACAGAACTTCTATATAAAAGCGCTGATTTGAATAATTTTTTGTATGAATGTTTAGTACCATGGGATACATCACATATAATACATGTTTTTTTCTCGTACGTAAATTATGCAAATTAGACTAACGTTGATGTATTTAGTGTTACTTTCAGCACTGTCAGTGCAAATGCCAATACGGCTTGGGCTAGAGGCCGCATTTATGAACCGATCTTTATGAAACTTTTTGGGTACCTTTGGTACTGTGGGACGAGAACGAGTGTTTTTAGGTGTGGTCCGAAATTGCCACTGGCATCCATTTTGTCCAAAATTAGGGGCAATCAGATTTTTGCGCAGAACTTCCACATGAAAGCTCTGATTTGAATAACTTTTTGTATGAATGTTTAGTGCCATGGGATACATCACATATAATATGGGTTTTTTTCTTGTTCAGAAATTATGCAAATTAGATGAACTTTGATTTTTTCAGTGCTACTTACACACAGTAAGTACACATGTCAATACGGCTCGGGCTAGAGTCTGTATTTATCAACCGATCTTCAGGAAACTTCTTGGGGTACCTCTGCTGTCACCTTGGGACGAGAACGAGTGTTTCTGAGTGCGGTCCAAAATTCAAGATGGCTGCCAGTGGCCATTTTGTACCGAAATTAGATCTAATCAGTTTTTTGTACACAACTTCTATCCGGCTCAGGCTAGAGGCCGTATTTATGAACCGATCTTTACGAAACTTCTTGGGTACCTTTATTATCATCGTGGGATGAGAACGGGTGTTTTGGGGTGTGGTCCGGCCACCAGCAGCCATTTTGTACCAAAATTAGTGCAATCAGTCTTTTGTACAGAACTTCTGTATGAAAGTTCTGATTTGAATAAAATTGTTGTATGAATGTTTAGTAAAATGGAATACATCACATACAGTACAGGTTATTTTCTCGTGCAGAAATGATGCAAATTAGATGAATTTTGATTTATTTAGTGTTACTTATACACTATAAGTGCACATGTCAATACGGCTCGGGCTAGAGGCTGTATTTATCTACCGATCTTCATGAAACTTCTTGGGTACCTTTGTTATCACCTTGGGACGAGAACGAGTGTTTCTGAGTGCGGTCCAAAATTCAAGATGGCTGCCAGTGGCCATTTTGTACCGAAATTAGGTCCAATCAGTTTTTTGTCACAACTTCTATTCAGCTCGTATTTATGGACTGATCTTCACGAAACTTCTTGGGTACCTTTGTTTTCACCTTGGGACAGGAATGAATGTGTTTTGGGGTGCCTTTGTTATCACTGTGCTATGAGAACAAATATTTTGGGGTTCAGTCAGACCCACTCTGGGACTCAAAGATTTCTTTTCTAGTTTAGCATCTGACTGTCACCCACCTTTACAATACTTTACCTATACATTTGTTACAGGCTGCGACCAGTATTTATGTACAGACCGCTAAAATCCTTTATATGTACCTTTGTTATCAGGTCATTATCTAGATGTTTGTCATTGCTGTGTCACATACTATACATGTACATGTCTTGACAAGTTTAGCTGCAGTGTCATTGACACTTTCATTTTTGAACTTGGTGTGCTCATCAGGCTAGACCTTTAGATAAGAGCCATTGATTAACATTCATTTCTGTGAAAAAAGTTGCCATTTACAATAACCTCTGAACTTTCTGCATTTATGTATCAACATTCTTCCTTTAGCCAGTCTTACAGTTTACATTTAAAAATGTATGGATTACTCTGACGTTGTGCACCCACAATGGTGTTATGTTGAAGTTTCACCAAATAACATTGGTACCAATGATCTTCAATTTTGCCATTTCACTTTTTACTTACCAAGTTCAAGTTTGTCATGTTGAGCTACAGTGTCATTGACACTTTCATTATCCTGATTGGTGATTGGTATAGACCATCAAATTCAACGTTGGAAGTGTTACAGCATATCTCTTGAAGTAGTGTGAGAAGAGCAGTGAACATTTCAGACCAAAGTCTTGAGTATTTTTAAAATAATTCCAGAAAATGTGAACATGAGAATTCGCACAGCAGAAAAGCCACTGGAGATACAATGGATGTGTTAGTATAGTTGCTGGCAGACAACAAAACAACTGACTGGCAAACTGGACTGAACTTTGTGCAGTTCCAAAAGAGTTCTTCATACCACTTGGGTATTAAATGCTCACTATAGAATGCTTTAACTGAATGGAAAGCATGTGCTTGACCTCGACCACCTCATTACCATTAAAAGTGATTTCACGGATGAAGACAGAGGCAGATCTCTTCAAAGCTGTTGCAGGTAATCTGCATCCACTTGACACAAACTCATCAACAGATTTTCCAGTAATGTCACACAGCAACCAGACAGATAAATGTGATGGCTCCAATGCACAGCCGTTATGGAATTGAAGAGCACCTAGTCAACCTTTGACCAGATAGAAAGTGGAGAACATAATAAGTCCAAGTGAACCAGACATCACCTTTGTTCGATCAGATAAAGGTGATCCAGTGTTTGTGAATAAAAGTAATCTCAGGCAGAGAACAGTCTATTGGAGTACGAATGTCATGCAAGTTTCAGAAATTGTGATGATGTTAGCATTCCAGTTCTGTCATTTGATCATGGACTGGGTTATTCACAGATTAATCAGATCATTGAGGTTGATCGTAATTTTGATACGGTCCTGTACACTATTGTGAAAATAGTATTCCAACAGGGAAAAATTCAAGTTGTTACATTGTTGCCAGTTTGCATTCACTGTACTTTCCATCACATTTCTGGGAGTGCTGTGGCTCGGTAGGTAGAGATGCAAGCTGCAAGCCTAGAGGTCCTTGGTTCGAATCCCAGCTGCAGCAACCGTGTTGTGTCCTTGAGCCAGACACTTAATCCTGCTTGACCATTTGGGGACACAGTGGCACAGTTGTGAAATAAGGCGTACTGCACGTCAATGGTGCACCTGTCTTCAACCAGTGCTAACCCTGCATGTGTGGAGTTAGTTTGTTGGCGGTCTCTGACAATTGCTCGCCTTTTGTTCAGTGGTTCTCTCTGGGTACTCTGGCTTCCTCCACCCGCAAAACTGTTCGATACAAGGTGACCCTGGCTGTCGAAAGTGTCATTAAACCCTAATAAATAATCACATTATTTCCCCCACAGGGACTCCAGAAAGTTAGGCAGTGCTTGTTTACTGTGGTAAACAAGCACTGTTTAACTGGTAAAATAGGCCCCAGTCACTAATGCTTGTGGTGCAAGTCCTTTAAAATAGGCTACATGGGGCATAAACAATAAATAATAAAAAAATTACATTATTTCCAATAAAAATCAGATAAAAACCTCTCTTTTTTTCTGTAATTCATGAAATCCCCAGTGATCCCACCCCCCCTCCCCCCCCCCCCCCCCCCCCAACAAAAACCCCAACTCTTTCATTACAGGTCTAGCATTTCCAGTAAAAGTAACGATTCAGAAATTTCACAAAATAACCAGTTTCATATATTCACTGTAACAGCTTTTTGTTTTGTCATATTTAGTTGTTTTTTTCTTTTTGCAATTTTCATTTTAGGTTGTGGGGAGAGCCAGTAAATCTAAGAGAGCAACATGATGCTTTAGAATTTTTCAACAGTTTAGTTGATAGTTTAGATGAATCTCTGAAGGGATTAGGGTATCCTCAAATATTATCCAAAGATCTCGGTGGATCTTTTGCTGATCAAAAAATATGTAAAGATTGTCCCCACAGGTAAGTTTTTATGTTGGTTATTTTCTTTTTAATTATACCCCCCGCAGCAAGTTGTGAGGGGTATATTGGAATCTTCTTCGTCTGTCCTTCTGTCCATCTGTCCATCTGTCCATCTGTCTTTGTCTGTACATCTGTCTGTCTGTCTGTCTTCGTCTGTCCATCCATCCATCCATCCATTTGCATAATTTTGTCCAGAGATTTTCTCCGACGTTTATGGTCCATTGTCATCAAAATTTGTTACGAAAGTTCACCACCATGGGAACCTGTGCATCTGCAATTATAGTTCCGGCCGGACTATTTTTGCCAGAGTTATGCCCCTTTTTCACATGTCTTAGAATGCTAGAATTTTTTCCAGAGATTTTCTCTGATGTTTGTGGGTTGATTCCTTTGAAACTTGGTATGGATATTCACTACCATGGGAACCTTTGCTCCAGCAATTATAATTTCGATCGGACTTTGTTTGCTATAGTTATGCCCCTTTTCATCTTAGAATAATTAATTTTGTCCAGAGGTTTTATCAAATGTTTATGGTTTGATTCCTTTGAAAGTTGGTATGGAAGTTCACTACCATGGGAACCTGCGCACCAGCGATTATAGTTTTGACCGGAATTGTTTTGCCAGAGTTATTCCTATTTTTGTCTTAGAATGCCTGAATTTTGTCTGGAGATTTTCTCTGCTGTTTATGGGTCAATTCCTTTGAAACTTAGTATGGATATTGACTACCATGGTAACTTGTGTCCCACCGATTATAGTTTTGATCAGACTTTTTTTTTGCCAGAGTTATGTCCCTTTTCGTCATAGAATATTTTGTCTGGAGATTTTCTGGTATATTTGTGGGTCGATTCTTTGAAACTTGATATGGATGTTCACTACCATGTGAACCTGTGCACCTGCAATTATAGTTTTGATCAGACTCTTTTTACTGGAGTTTTGCCCCTCTTTATCTTAGAATAATCATAGCAGTGGGGCCAGTGGGGGGTGTAGGCAGGCACATCTGGGACAGTCACACCTCTAGTTTTATTGGGTACTGCTTGAAAATGTTTAACTGGTTTGTTTGTGGCTCAGTAGGTAGAGGTGCAGGCTGCAAGCCGAGAGGTCCTCGGTTCGAATCCCACCTGCGGCAACCGCGTTGTGTCCTTGGGCAAGACACTTCACCCCCGTGCCCGTGTGGGGGCACGATGATGCTGTGTACTAAGGCGTACTGCACGTCGATGGTACGCATGTCTTCAACCAATCTAACCCTGCCTGTGCTGCAGTGCGGAGTTACGATGTTGGGGAGCTGGCAGCTGCTCGTCGTTGCTCGGTGGTTCTCTTCGGGTACTCTGGCTTCCTCCACCCGTAAAACTGTCACGGTCATGATTAGCCATTGTGCATAAATATGTGACCTTAAACATAAATAAATAAATTACTGGTTTGTTTACAACATTGTTGGGAGAAATTCTTTTCTCTGTTATTAATGATCAATTTATTAGTCCCCTACGGGAACCGTAAGGGGACTATAGTATTGTCCGTCCATCAGTCTGTCTGTCTGTCTGTCTGTCCATCTGTCTGTCTGTCTGTTTTTTATGTTACCACCTCTCCCTCCAACATGGTTTAAGCTACACCTTTCATATTTGGTACATGGATAAATGGTTCTGAGGGGATGATGCACGCTCAAAATTTTTTTTTCAAAATCAAAGATGGCGGAATGGCGGCCATTTTTGTTGTGTTTTTTAAGCTTTTTTCTCTATATTTTTATACTGTACCAATGACCCAGACATAGCTGGTGCTAACTCTTAAAATATAGGGCCAAACACAAATTTTGCCCCCCAATCCCCAAAATTTGCATCTAAAACCAAAGAAAACATGTCCTGAAAGGCCCTCCACACTTCGCCTCTACTGCGCATGCGCAGTGTCAAGGACGTTCTGAAATTGGCGCCATTAATCATTCTAAGTTTGGCCCTTCATCAGTTAACATCTGACTGATCTTTGTGCTTGTAAATCTCAGTTTAAATGATGCCAGACACATAAATATTAGTGAAATGGTGATTCTAAGGAGGATAGAGAAGGAGGAGAGGAAAAAAATGTGTGACAGAATATTATCAGGGCTGTAACTTAAAATTTTTTAATGAAATTATGTTAAGTTACCTATTTTCGAGGCAGCAGCCATTTTGTTGTCATTCTGATTATTTAGTTACACTGTTTTTTAAGTGTTTTCCTCTCTCCCTGTCCTTTAAGTCCCCCCTTGCTATTCTCCCATGCTTTTGGCATAGTTTTTGTAATTATTATTACTAAATTTTCTTGGGAGTTTTAGCTGAATAACAGAATGAATTCTGTTCTTTTCCCCATGTTTACGTCTTCACCTACGGGTGGTTAGGCGTTGTGTTCTGCATCTACCATCTGATGTTCTGCAGTTTCTTCCCTGGAAGTCTCTGTTTTGCATCAGATAGTGTATTTTTGGTAACTAATTTCGGGCCTGGGTGCCTGGAGTCTTATTTTAGTGTTTTTACACTCATTGTTTACATTTACAACAGCCCTCTGTGTGAGGGGGGGATTTCTGGAAAATAATATCTTGATGTTATTTTAATCATAACTAGATACATTATTATTGTTCGTAAGTGTTGAATAAATTGTTTAAAATATTTTTAAAATTTTTGTCCACACTTAGGCTTGGGATCCATTGGGGCTCAACGTTACTTTTCAGAAACTTGGGCTGTTCTGAAAAAATATTTTTTCGAAATATTTTGATTTCAATTATTTTTTCTATATTAATGGATCATATTATTATTATGTATTTTGATTGCCAGGGGTTAGTGCGAGTACCAGGACTTGTTTTCTTTTCACATTGAAAGGATATTGATCAATTGTAATAAGAGGAAGTCTTCCTCTGACTTTATAATCATTCTATATGTGGTCAGTGTACTCGCACTAACTCCTGTTCTGTATCGTATGATTTCGATGACAATATGGGAAGCGTATGTCACAGTATGTTATTGGGGAATTGGACACTCCGGTCCTTTCCCCGCAGGGTCACTCTACTTTATCAATTTCTATTTCAGACGATCAAGATTAGGGTGATGTATCTGTGATGTCTTCCGACAGTGTGCCTCTGTCGTCACAATTAATGAAGGGCTAGCGGAAAAGTGCTCATGTAAATACGCCAATTGCCTAAGAGGACCCTAGTAGGTTCGACGGCCTTTGACGTCTGCTAGCTCGCCCGGTGTAGCGTCCATTCACCGAATGGTTCGGCAGCCGGGTTCGTCCGTTGCGGCCTAGAAGGAATTTTGGGGTGATGCGAGCACTATAAATCAACCTAATGCACACCCAGTGACGGCGGATCGGAGGGAGAACGGAGGAAGCCTTTTAGTCCGGTTCATAGCTCGTTCCGGTCCATCCGGACGGCGAGCGAGAGAGGCCCCTCTCTCGTACAACAACATCTGGCCCCAGATGTTGTGGTACAAAATGTTTCGCATTCGGAGCATACGTCCGTCGCTCGGGACGCTCCGACATATAGTCAGTCCGGAGTAGACTGTCAATAAGGCTTCCTCATTCTCACAGTTGCGCACACGACCGCTCTTGGCTACGTGACCACGGATATCCAGTCAGCTTCGCCAGTCAGAGAATCATCGGCGACCAGGTCACACCATCCGATAGCCAGGGACACGAGGCCTGCAGACTCCGGACGTTCGCATAGGAAGTGTGCGGGAGTCAACGTACACGGAGCTTCCGGCGGCAATGCATCGTAAGACCGCTACTGCACAGGCCTCGGGAACGGATGTGCTTTCCTAAATAGCACAGTTTATCGCAGCATCCCAGCATCAACTGAATCTGTCGCATATTTTTTATCCGACGATGCTGGGTCGGGACGCTCCGCGGAAGCGGGTACGGATGTCCGAAAATTTCATCCGGTCCGACGGGATACCGAAAGGGATTTGGAGGATTTCGAGCTTTCCCTTTCGGAACAACATATGCTGTTGTGTATGTCATCTGACTTGGTCTTCTACAGCTTCTTTCGTCGGACCAGAATGCTGCGATGCCGGATAAGAAACTGATAGCGTCAGTGGACTTAGAAATTTTTGGTTCGGTTCAGGGACATCGTCCCTCAGTTCCGACATAGTCCAATAATGTCACACAAACTTTCGAATTATTGAACGACGCTATATATATTATTATTATATGCTTGCTATAACCAAGCATTTCTGGTTTCTTGTTCGCAAAGTTACGGAGATGTCTTTCAAAAGTGTGCCTCTGTCGTCATAGTTAATGAAGAGCTAGCGGCAATAAGTGCTCATGGAATATGTCTATCGCCTACGGAGTGACATTCGCTAGCTCACCCGGTGTAGCGTACATTCATCGAATGGTTCGGCTGCCGGGTTCGTCCGTTGCGGTCTAGGAAGGAGATTTGGGTGATGCGAGCACTTTACTTTAGTACTCACCCAGTGACGGCAGATTGAGGACAGATCGGAGGAAGCCTGTTAGTCCGGTTCCTGGCTTGTCCAGGTCCGTCTGGGCTGTGAGCGAGAGAGGTCCCTCTCTCGTCCAACAACATAGGGGACCGCATGTTGTGGTTCAGATATTTTACATTCGGAGCATATGTCTGTCGGTCGGGACGCTCCGTTATATTGACAGTCCGAGAGACTGTCCTTAATGCTTCCTCATCCTCACAGCAGGGCACACGACCGCACATTGGCTACGTGACCTCGAGTATCCGATCAGTTTCGTCATTCAGTGATTCCACGGCGAATAGGTCGCGCCATCCGGTAGCCAAGGGACACGAGGCCTATACACTCCGTTCGCTCGCATATTGGTAGTATGCACGGGGTAACGATCACGGAGCTTCCAGCGGCAATGCATTGTAGGACCGCTTCTCCTCAGGCCTCAGTGACAGACGTGCTATCCGAGTTAGCACAGTTGTTTCGCAGCATCCCAGCAATTGACAGTTTCTTGGTCGAATCAGGAATTATCCGACGGCGCTGGGTCGGTGCGGTCCGCGGTTGCATCAGGTACGGACGACCGAATGCTTTATAGGGTCCGACAGGATGGCGAAAGGGATTCGAAAGATTTCGAGTTTTCCCTTTAGTAGTATCGGAAGCTGCCTTTCATATCTTCTGGCATTATCTTCCAGTGATTGTTATTTCGGACTTCATTGCTGCGATCTTGGATAAGAGACTTATAGCGTCATTGGACTCGGATTTTTCGATCGGTTCAGGGACATTGTCCCTGACTTACCGACGCAGTCCAATAATGTCATTACAACATGTGTTTTATTTTTCGACGCTATATATGCATACAAGCCTGCTACCAAGCATGATAGTTTAGTTTCTTGTCCGCGTTGCTCATTTCTGCTGTTTTATCATTTATACGAATAGTTTATTTTGGCAGAGCAGGGCATACCGAGAGTTCATATGCATCTAGACAGTGTGGTTAAAGACTGGAAATTTATGTCTTTTCCAACTTCAATGTTGGAAACGACATGATGTATAGTAGACTTAACTTAGACGCTTTATCATACGTAATCCGCCTTACTGAGGCGTTATCATTACATCTTCAAGAAAAGATTTACGGGATATTATTCTCAATGTAATTTCTTTTGAGGGCAGTAGTTTGTTCACATATAACTCCGCCCTTCAGTGGCTGATTGGAGTTGGTTAGACGTGACGCAGCCCTAGCTACATCCACACGCGTGGATAGTAAGGTTAAGAACTCTCTCAGAGTCGCTTCGTTCTCGGAGGAGCTTCTCTTCGACGGCAACTTTTCGGCAATCCATGAATTGCTCGATTTACACGTTCTCTTGTCTATCTAGTGTTACAAGAGATTCAGACTGGGGCAAACATTCGGTGGTTGACTCAGAGAGTGCCACCGCAGTTGCCGGACCCGAGTGTTGCTGTTATGACGGTTGCCAGTCAAACAGATTGGGATATAATACTGATCCCAACGGATTCGAAGTGCCAGGGTCTTTGGGTTCCGCAGTCTCTTAGCAACCAATTTTCTTCCGCGGAATAATGTTTTTTAGGCTTGCTTTATGTCATTGCATGAACATTATTCAGAAACGCATGCCCAAATCCTGTCCGTTAATTCGACAGTAGTGGCGTATCTCCGGAACCAGGGAGGCACTCTTTCGTTTCCGTTATTCAATTTAATGGAAAGAATCCGTCTGTTGGTTATAGTACACCAAGTTCTGTTTTGGTCCGTCATATTCCGGGTCGTCTGATTGTTTTACCGGACTCCCGTTCACTTAGGGGTCGCTTGTTGCTGTCAGAATGGACTCTCAACAAACAAGTATTCAATCAGATTTGCTATCTATGGGAGCACCCAATGATGATTTATTTACGACACAGCTTGCTAATCAATTGCAGACGTATGGGTTGGCTTGTCCAGATCTCTGAGCTAATGTTGTTAACGCTCTATTGATCTATAGGACGGAATGATAGGATACGCGTATCCTCCGGCGCTGTTGTTTCAGCAGGTATTGCTAAGATAAACAACCACAATACATTTCTGTTGATAGCATCTCTATCTTCACAGAGATCATGGGTAATTTACTCTCTTGTCTACTGTGGGACTTAACGTGAAATCTTCCTCAATGTGAGGATCTTTTTTCACTGGGTAAATCGTGTCATCTTTATCACAACCCGCAAGGTCGCAACCTTCATGTATTCCGTTGTGTGGTCCGTATTGCATTGTAAGCATTGTACTGGACGAGCTTTGGACGCGATTTCTTACTATAGGAGATCCTCCTCTTCGCTATTCTATGCGGCTAAAGTGGAGGCTCTTCCGTCGTTGGTGTAGGGATCATTATGTTCATATTGTTGATCCCTCCATACTACTCATTGCAATTTTTTAGTATACTTGTTTCACAAGATCTACTGCAGCCTGTTATTATTAAGGTTATAGGTTTATGTTACCTCATACCTATGCACTCTAGGATAGTTTACAATTGAGTCTTATGTCTCTTTATCTAAGTCAGTTAGTAACTTTTTGATAAATAGACTTAGAATCTTTAGATTAAATTCCTATATGGATTTTAACTTCGGTTCTTATTTAGCTAAGTAATCATTTGAGCCTCTGGAAACAGTAGTTTTCAAATTATGACCTTTTAGACAGTAATTCTGTTGGTTTCTCTTTTACTGTAGAGTCAGTGAGTTTCATGCACTATCGATGGATGATTTTCACTTTCGTAGTTTCGGAATCACTACTTCCGTTACTATTTAGGTTGGATTTTTGCATAAGAGTTGGGCTCCTAATATCCGGAACCTATTGTTATTAAGGTCCTTCCGTCTTCGTACGGGCATAGGCCTTTACTCTTTCCGGGTAGAGTTTATGTATTTATAAACAGATATCTGTTTATTACTATGGGCGTAAGCTTCTTCTGTCTTTGATGCCTAGTAGAAGGACGTTAAGCTCCATTCTATTGTTAATGGATTCTATTAACTATCGGTACTGCTTATGGTATATTATTGACTTAGCAGTTGTGCTTAAGATTTCGGCTCATGAAGTAAGAGTTCTTCTACATCTTGGGCTTACATTAATAGTGTCGCTATTATAGATTTTTGAAGGCTGCTCATTGCGCTCAGCCATCCACATTCATGAATTTTTATCTCAGAAATATCGAGTCCATTTCTGGAGGCCTCTATTGTTAGGTCTATTATCTACTGCTCAGAATGTCATTCACTTAACAGTTGCTACTATAGCTAGGTAGGCTGTCTGTTTCGGCAGTGTCTCCGTTCTGCTGCCCTCTTCGCTCTGGGCTATTTGACCCAGGGCAAGAAAAAGGGGGGGGGGGGAGGGTGTTCCCTTGGGTCACCTGTTTTACTATGAAAACAAGGGGATACCTCCTCCGGAGTTAGTAATTCTGAGCTGTTATTGGGATGGTTGTTTTGTGAGAAGTTTATGTTTTTAAAATTCATTCAAGTCTTAGTTTTTAAAGTATAGCTTTTGATTATTGCATATGTCAACGGACATGATTATGCAATCCTCAGACACTTTTAGGAGTATAAGAGTCTCTATTCTCTAGACTCACTTTATTTATTGGCTTACTTTAAAAATTATTAGTATAAGGATTATATTGGATATTAATAGAGTACATGGATGTATGAAGCTCAATTTTGGAAGGTGTTGTATCTTTCTAATTTATTATAAATAAGAAAGATACATGTAAGGCCTATTACTTCTTTTTCCCTACAGGGGATGACTCTATTTTATATTATTGAGCGTATTCCATTTTGCTCTATGTCCTTGGCCCTCCAGCCTTTTTACTATTCAGCTATGTCTGGGTCATTGGTACAGTATAAAAATGTTAAAAAATTTATAGTAATTTCTATATTTTTTATACTTACCAATGACCCAGACGGGGATGGCCCTCCCAGGAGTTGGGAACTCTTGCCTCCCCGCTGAGTACATAGCGCTTACCAGGCACAGATTATTAGAATGATTAATGGCGCCAATTTCGGAACGTCCTTGACACTGCGCATGCGCAGTAGAGGCAAAGTGTGGAGGGCCTTTCAGGACATGTTTTCTTTGGTTTTAGATGCAAATTTTGGGGATTGGGGGGCAAAATTTGTGTTTGGCCCTATATTTTAAGAGTTAGCACCAGCTATGTCTGGGTCATTGGTAAGTATAAAAAATATAGAAATTACTATAAATTTTTTAACTTTCATGTTACCACCCCTCCCACCAACATGGTTAAAGCTACACTTTGCATATTTGGCACATGGATAGAGGGTTGGGAGGGGATGATGCACGTTCAATATTTTTTTTTCAAAATCCAAGATGGCAGCCATTTTTGTTGTGTTTTTTTAAGCTTTTTTCTCTATTTTATGTTACCACCCCTCACTCCAACATGGTTCAAGCTACACTTTTTATATCTGGCACATGGATAGAGGGTTGTAATGGGATGTTGCACGTTCAATATTTTTTTCTCCAAAATTCAAGATGGTGCCATGGCGGCCATTTTTGTTGTGTTTTTTTAAGCTTTTTTCTCTATATTTAAGCTTTTTTCTCTATTTTATGTTACCACCCCTCACTCCAACATGGTTCAAGCTACACTTTTTATATCTGGCACATGGATAGAGGGTTGTAATGGGATGTTGCACGTTCAATATTTTTTTTCCAAAATTCAAGATGGCGCCAAGATGTTTTTTTAAGCTTTTTTCTCTATATTTAAGCTTTTTTCTCTATTTTATGTTACCACCCCTCACTCCAACATGGTTCAAGCTACACTTTTTATATCTGGCACATGGATAGAGGGTTGTAATGGGATGTTGCACGTTCAATATTTTTTTTCCAAAATTCAAGATGGCGCCATGGCGGCCATTTTTGTTGTGTTTTTTTTATGCTTTTTTCTCTATTTTATGTTACCACCCCTCACTCCAACATGGTTCAAGCTACACTTTTTTGGCAGAATGGCGGCCATTTTTGTTGTGTTTTTTAAGCTTTTTTCTCTATTTTATGTTACCATCCCTCCCTCCAACATGGTTCAACCATGGCGGCCATTTTTGTTGTGTTTTTTTAAGCTTTTTTCTCTATTTTATGTTACCACCCCTCACTCCAACATGGTTCAAGCTATAATTTTTATATCTGGCACATGGATAGAGGGTTGTAATGGGATGTTGCACGCTCAATATTTTTTTTCAAAATCTAACATCTGTCTGTCTGTCCGTCTGTCTGTCTGTCTGTCTGTTTTTATGTTACCACCTCTCCCTCTAATATGCTTCAAGCTACACCTTTCATCTTTGGTACATGGATAAATGGTTCTGAGGGGATGATGCACAGTCAATATTTATTTTTCAAAATCCAAGATGGCAGAATGGCGGCCATTTTTGTTGTGTTTTTTAAGCTTTTTTCTCTATTTTATGTTACCATCCCTCCCTCCAACATGGTTCAACCATGGCGGCCATTTTTGTTGTGTTTTTTTAAGCTTTTTTCTCTATTTTATGTTACCACCCCTCACTCCAACATGGTTCAAGCTATAATTTTTATATCTGGCACATGGATAGAGGGTTGTAATGGGATGTTGCACGCTCAATATTTTTTTTCAAAATCTAACATCTGTCTGTCTGTCCGTCTGTCTGTCTGTCTGTTTTTATGTTACCACCTCTCCCTCTAATATGCTTCAAGCTACACCTTTCATCTTTGGTACATGGATAAATGGTTCTGAGGGGATGATGCACAGTCAATATTTATTTTTCAAAATCCAAGATGGCAGAATGGCGGCCATTTTTGTTGTGTTTTTTAAGCTTTTTTCTCTATTTTATGTTACCACCCCTCCCTCCAACTTGGTTCAAGTTCATCTTTGGTACATGGATAAATTGTTCTAAGGGGATGATGCACAGTCAATATTTATTTTACAAAATCCAAGATGGCAGAATGGCGGCCATTTTTGTTGTGTTTTTTAAGCTTTTTTTCTCTATTTTATGTTACCACCCCTCCCTCCAACATGGTTCAAGCTACGCCTTTCATATATGGTACATGGATAAAGGGTTGTGAGGGGATTTTGCATGCTCAATATTTTTGTTTCAAAATCCAAGATGCTTATATACTCTAGTGTCTTCTGTGACAAAAACACCTTATGTCACAAAAGCGTCGTAGGGGACTAATACCACCTCGGTGGTCAAACACTTGTTTTATTTGAGCAACATAAATTGAGGGGCACTAGGCTAAATTTTTAAAAGTCAGTGTTGAGGTAAAAACCGCCATGAAAAATATAACCCTTGTTGGATTAGAATGAATCATTTGATACTACATAGTGCAGTTTACCGGAAATTAGCGTGAACATCCATTTTTCAAATTTCCTTAATGCCACAAAATCAAGAAAGGACACTGATTATATATAAGTGGCAAAGCAGGTTAAATTTTACCCCTGAAAACTTTTATTTTTCTACATAATATTGTAAGGAGTTCAATTTCTGATTCCAGCTTTTTTCTGGGCTGTTTTTTTTATTAACAAAACAAAAAATAAAAAAATGTCTCCCTCCTTTATCATAAAATGACCCCCAAAGTTTCCCATTATAGATCATTGAGTACATAAATTGTGATTTCTGTGCCTGATATATTTACATAGAATGATGAAAAATTTATTTGACCATTAAACTCAAGAAAGAAACAAGCTGTAACGATTAAAGAACATTTTTGTGTTTATTTTTCAGATATCAGAGAGAAGAACCTTTCACTACATTGAATATTGATATTAGAAATCACACAAATTTATTGGAATCCTTAGAACAGTATGTGAAGGGTGATCTTCTGGAAGGTGCCAATGCTTATCATTGTGAAAAGTGTAACAAAAAGGTACAGAATTTATTTATTTTTTTCCATTAATATAACCTTTCTTCTGTGTTAATATATTACAAGGGTTTAATCTAGGGCCTTTTTTGAAATAAGGCCCCTTTCCCAATGGGGTACATGCTATAAATTCCCAATTTCTGGCACAAAACACTATTATCCCCAAACGTATGCACCATATTCAGGATAGATAGCCGTTGTGCTCTTCTGATAGTTATGATAGTTAATACCAATAAAGTGATGCCCATTTTAACATGTACTCTCTCTAGAAAAGAGCTTCCAGGTGGATTTATGTTTAGCTAACCAATTGAATACTTTTCCCCAAGACCAAAAAAAATCCCCTTTCCCTATCTATTTTGATCAGACCCTGACTTTATTTCAGGAATTAAAATTATAGTTTTAAAAGTCTGTGAATTGAATAGCCATATGATTGACTGTGCCAGTGAAAAGTTTTCAATTTACAGGAGTATTCAGTTTGAAAGGAATACAGTACATGGAGAGTGGATTGTTACTAAATCACCCATGGGGTTATTTCTCCACTCAAGACAAAAATTCCTCATTTTGGAAAAAGCATTAGAACGACGAGTAAAGTTTCAGCCAAGGGACCAGTGGGTTGATCCCAGAGGTCCCTTGGCTAAAACTCTGCTTGTCCTTTTCATGCATTGCCACAGGAATCGATTGTTATTGTCTGGATGGACTCTTCACTTTATGAGTGTTTTAGTAGTAATTCACTCTCCACATTTTGTATAATCACTTTCCTGTATTCAAGCGATAAAGTGAGCATATATTCTATTATTATCTTGTTTGACAGATCTCATGGTGCTCTGTCAAACAAGATATAATAGATTAAATGCCTGTATTGGACGTGCTGATGCCAAATTGGTCTATAAACAATGGGAATTCTGTGATTGTCAGGGTAACTTGTTGGCATTACAAGACTATCTCCTCAATTTACAGAAGTTTACTGTGTAACCTATATGCAATTCACAGATCAAATTTGTATGGTAAGTGTTATTGTGTTTGTAAGTTATATTCAATTAACAGTAGTGATGAACCGATTATCAAAACTTGCTATCAACCGATTGCCGTTATTTCTCTGCCGATTATGCTGATTCTGATGCTGATTCCGATGGTTGAAGTAAGACACTGAAATGAAGAAAATCTGTTGGTGCCTGTTATGCTACAGAATTTCGTTGATAAATCATCAATTACGAAAGCTTAATACCACATAAGTTCTCAGAGTATGCATATTTAGTGCTGGGCAATATTTGCCAAAATAATATTTGCATTTTGGTTGGGGTGTGGGGAAAAGATCGTTATAAATGATACAATCACACGATATTGTTCTCGTGAAGATTGTGTTGTATTCCGGTAAATAGTGTTAATACGGTTTTGTGTATGGATACAATACACTTGACTGTATTAACCAGGAATATACTGAGCACACATACTTTGTGTCTTAAATGAATAATAATTTTGATGTTAATGTGTGTTGTGAAGTCGTATGACGCGTTGTTTACACATTTGTCAATGTATTATTCAATGTTCTTTTTTCAACTTGTTTCCTCCCTTGATATGTTTCTTTAATGTTTACATGAACTCAACAATCTTCGGGAAATGGTGTCGATCGCAGTTGGTAAATTCCGTAATATCTCTGCAAATCCCTAAATTTTCTGCTATGAACTACACACGTTTTTAATGGGGAAACTTTATTGAAATGGCCAGATATCAAAGGGATTTTTAGCTCAACTTTGGCGAAGCCAAATTTGAGCTTTTGTCATGGCCCGTCGTCCGCTTGTCCATCTGTCCGTATGTCAACAATTGGATACGGCTCGGGCTAGAGACCGTATTTATGAACCAATCTTTACGAAACTTCCTGGGTACCTTTGGTATCACCGTGGGACGAGAACAAGTGTTTTGGGGTCCGGTCCGAAATTCAAGATGGCTGCCAGCCGCCATTTTGTACCGACGATGCAGAAATCTGTTTTTTTGTACAGAACTTCCATATGAAAGCTCTGATTTGAATAATTTTTTATATGAATGTTTAGTACCATGGGATACATCACATATAATACAGGTTTTTTTCTTGTGCGTAAATTGTGCAAATTAGACTAATTTTGATGTCTTTAGGTGTTACTTTCAGCACTGTAAGTGCAAATGCCTATACGGCTCGGACTAGAGGCCGTATTTATGAATTGATCTTTATGAAACTTCTTGGGTACCTTTGGTATCACCGTGGGACGAGAACGAGTGTTTTGGGGTCCGGTCCGAAATTCAAGATGGCCGATGGCAGCCATTTTGTACAAAATTAGGTGCAATCAGATTTTTGCACAGAATTTCCATATGAAAATTCTGATTTGAATAATTGTTTGTGTGAATGTTTAGTACCATTGGATACATCACATATAATACGGGTTTTTTTCTCGTGCAGAAGTTATGCAAATTAGATGAACTTTGATTTTTTCAGTGCGACTTACACACAGTAAGTAGACATGTCAATACGGCTCGGGCTAGAGTCTGTATTTATGAACTGATCTTCACGAAATGTCTTGGGTACCTTTGTTATCACCTTGGGACGAGAACGAGTGTTTCTGACTACGGTCTAAAATTCAAGATGGCTGCCAGTGGCCATTTTGTACCGAAATTAGGTCTAATCAGTTTTTTGTACCCAACTTCTATACGGCTCAGACTAGAGGCCATATTTATGAACCAATCTTTACGAAACTTCTTGGGGTATCTTTGTTATCACCGTGGGATGAGAGCGAGTGTTTTTGGGTGTGGTCCGAAATTCAAGATTTTTTTTTTTTTTCGTGCAGAAATTATGCAAATTAGATGAACTTTGATTTATTCAGTGCTACTTACACAATGTAAGCACACATGTCAATACGGCTCAGGGTAGAGGCTGTATTTATGAACCGATCTTCACAAAACTTCTTGGGTACCTTTGTTATCACCTTGGGACGAGAATGAGTGTTTCTGGGTGCGGTCCAAAATTCACGATACCTGCCAGTGGCCATTTTGTACCGAAATTAGGTCCAATCAGTTTTTTGTCACAAGTTCTATACAGCTCGTATTTATGAACTGATCTTCACAAAACTTCTTGGGTACCTTTGTTTTCACCTTGGGACAGGAACGTGTGTGTTTCAGGGTGCCTTCATTATCACTGCTATGAGAACAAATATTTTGGGGTTCAGTCAGACCCACTCTGGCACTCGAAGATGTCTTTTCTAGTTTAGCATCTGACTGTCGCCCACCTTTACAATACTTTACCTATACATTTGTTACAGGGAACGGTCAGTATTTATGTACAGACCATTACAATACTTTATATGTACCTTTGTTATCAGGTCATTACCTAGATGTTTGTCATTGTTGTGTCACATACTATACATGTACATGTCTTTGTCTTGACAAGTTGAGCTGCAGTATCATTGACACTTTCATTAATAGTCAGTGTTAAATATACAATAACCGGAAACTGCCGGTTTTTAACTGCCGGTTGTAAAAATCGGCCAATGCCCCATCACCGGCTGGTTCCGATTGTCAATCCGATTATCGGTTCATCACAATTTAACAGGGTGATTCAATTGGGAGATAGTGGACTCCATGATATTCTAGTCAATTTTATGTTGAGCACAGATAAATAAACATAATCTATGCACCATCACATTACACAGCTTGGGATTTTATCATCTATCATTTTTCTTGACTGTATGGTAACGTTGATTTTACCACCAATCAAGTATAAAAATGAAAATCAGCCCCTCCCCCCCCCCCCCCAACTTAGAAAGAAGATTAGAAGATAATTAAGGAATTAATGCGTATTTGCCTGAACAAATTAATTAAGAAAACCCTTTTCTGACATATCCAGAAATTCATTGTGATGTGCCCAGCTGAGAAAATGGATATTTAAGTTAAGCTTGAGGCCTGCTATTAGCTTAGAAGTGTTTTAAAGCAACAGAGATTACAGATGAATATTTTCTCATCAAATGATCCTTCTCTGCATATATACTGCTCCTCTGGAGGTGTCAATGAAGTGAGATTTGTTTGTTTTCTGTTGTTCTTCTACACTAGTGTAACAGCACCCAGTAACCAATGTCTATGGTAAGCAAATTAAGCAAACTCTCTTAAGCCACCAACTGAATTAACTTTTTTAAAATGGTTAGGGGTAAAATGTTGTGGGCTTACAAAAATATTCTCCTGAAGCTCTGTGATTCCTTTATATGCCCCAGATTAGAGTATGAGGGTATCTTTACTAGAAAACTATGGAAAAAGAAAATTTAAAAACTATGTGTTCAGAACTATACAATCTGCTTCACTCTTCTCACACCATACAGGATCCGCTCAGTCCAACTGTATGAAGCAGTAAATTACAAAATTATCAGAATGTGCCTGAATAACATTTCAGAAAAAACTCATACAAGACTCCATAAGAGCCAATGAATCATAGAGCTAAGGGAACACTGTGCAATTAACTGGAAAATATAATGAGCAGGGACCACCTTTAATAAAGACAGTGATGGAAAAGTCCAGTAATAAACTATCATTGTGGCCGGTATAGATTTGCACGTTGCTGAATCTCCCTGTCTAACTATCCAACCACTTTACATGAAAACAGGAATGGAAAAGTCCAGCATAAACCTTCATAGTGGCTGGTATTAGTTTTCTGGGTTGCTGATTGTCCTGACTAACTACCTTATTATATAATGGAAAAGTCCAGCATAAACTTTCATAGTGGCTGGTATTAGTTTTCTGGGTTGCTGATTGTCCTGACTAACTACCTTATTATATATATATTTTATAAAAGGGTGAGGGGGGGGGGGGGGGTGGTATATAGTAATCACTTTGTCTGTTCACTTGTCCATCCATTTGTCCATCCATCTGTCCATTCATCCATCAGTCACACTCGTTTCCGGGCAATAACTTTTGTACCATTGGTCGCACAGTACTCATACTTCAGAGGTAGGCTGCTTGTAATGGGATGATCGGGATTGCTCTTGGGATCAGTAGGTCAAAGGTCAAAGTCACTGTTACTATAAATAGAATTTTTGGTTTCCATGCAATAACTTTAGTTTTCTTTTGTGTACGGAACTCTTAACTTCATATTGTAGTTGTATTTGAGATGTCGATAGTTAGGATTGTGTTTGGGGTCAAAGGTCAAGGTCACCATTACTATAAATAGATTTTTGGTTTCCGTGCAATAGCTATAGTTTTCTTTTGTGTACAAAGCTACAACTTCATACTGTGGTTGCATTTGAGATGTCGATCGTTGGGATTGCATTTGGGGTCATCAGGTCAAAGGTCAAGGTCACTATAAGTATAAATAGATTTTTTTGGTTTCCGTGCAATAACTTTAGTTTTCTTTTGTGTACAAAGCTATAACTTTATATTGTAGTTGCATTTGAGATATTGATCGTTGGGATTGCATTTGGGGTCAGTAGGTCAAAGGTCAAGGTCACTGTTACTATAAATAGATTTTTAGTTTTCGTGCAGTAACTTTAGTTTTCTTTTGTTTATGAAACTATAACTTCATGCTGTGGTTGCATTTGAGATGTCGATTGTTGGGATTGCATTTGGGGTCAAAGGTCAAGGTCACTTACTATAAATAGATTTTTGGTTTCCGTTGCAATAACTTTTGTTTTCTTTTGTGTAGGAAGCTATAACTTCATTGTCTTCCAGAAATTTTTTTTTTTGGGAGACTATAGTGATGTCCGTCCATCTGAGATGTCCTGTCCGTGTGTCGAGACATCTGTCCATCCATCCATCTGTCAGTCCAAAACACTTTGCCATCAAAAATTTTTTAACTTCAGTTTGGGTGAATTGATTGTAACCAAATTTGGTATATGGCTTACTTGGGAGGTAATGCAGATTAAGTTTCAAAATGGACATGGTCCCTTTATTTTCACCAGAGTTCTGGTCCATTTTCGACTTGGGAAACATGTTTTTTGTGTTGTCCAAATTTTAACTTGAGGTTGGGTGAATTGATTGCAACCAAATTTGATATACATCTTACTGGGGAGGAAATACATCACCTCCAGATGGCTGAAGGGCAAAGGGGGAGGGGGGTATTTCTTGTGAGCCCCTGCTCACTTTCTTTTTTTAGCTCACCTGAGCGAAGCTCAAGGGGAGCTTTACTAATCACTTTCTATCCGGCGTCCGTCGTCCGTCGTCGTCCGTCCGGCGTTAACTTTACATTATCGACTTCTCCTCCTAAACCACTAGCCCAATTTTATTCAAATGTTGGCTAAATGTTTATTACCTAATGCCAATTCAGATTTGTTCAAATGAAGTTGCCCCTCCTCCTGGGTGGTGCCACGCCCCCAAGGGGCACCAAAATCTTTGTAAATCTTCTTCTCATGAACCAGCAGTAGCAGAGACTTGATATTTGGTGTGCAGCTTCCTTTTGAGGTGTAGACTCAGATTTGTTCAAGAGAAGTTTGTGGGGCTATACTTGGCGTTGTTATGAGAGGGGCAAAATTTTTTGCCCCGCCCAAAATTTCTATTTTCCAAACCGAGAGGCTGATTTGAACCAAATTTTATGTGAGGGCTTATTGGGTCATGAGTACTTGATTTATGCAAAAAAAAATTTTCCCGCAGCCCCGTGGGAACCGCAGGAGCTAAAAATAGAAAAAATTTAAAACGCCCATATCTCCAAAACTGCACGGCACTGAGAAGTTTTATTTGGTGTGCAGCTTCCTTAGGACCAACAGAAAGGATTGGTAAAAAAAAATTGCCATCGGTTTTATCATAGGGTGCAGTTTCGGGACTTTGAAAAAGTGCTGAGTCAGCACTTTTTAACACTGTAGGCAATGGGAAAAACATTAAAAAATCTTCTTCTCCAGATCCAGCAGGCAGAATCTTTTGATATTTGGTATGCAACATTGTAGGGTGGATCTGATTCAAGTTTGTTCAAATCGGCCCCCTGGGTTCATATTTGGGCTCAGTATAGGAGCCCGATTTCGAACTTAGTGCATTTCAGGCAAATTTCTTAAAAAATCTTCTTCTCCAGATCCAGCAGGCAGAATCTTTTGATATTTGGTATGCAACATTGTGGGGTGGATCTGATTCAAGTTTGTTCAAATCGGCCCCCTGGGTTTATATTTGGGCTCAGTATAGGAGCCCAAATTTGAACTTACTGCATTTCAGGCAAATTTCTTTGAAAATCTTCTTCTCCAGATCCAGCAGGCAGAATCTTTTGATATTTGGTATGCAACATTGTAGGGTGGATCTGATTCAAGTTTGTTCAAATCGGCTCCCTAGATTCATATTTGGGCTCACTATAGGAGCTCGAATTCGAATTTAGTGCATTTCAGGCAAATTTCTTCAAAAATCTTCTTCTCCAGATCCAGCAGGCAGAATCTTTTGATATTTGGTATGCAATGTTGCGGGGTAGATCTGATTCAAGTTTGTTCAAATCGGCCCCCTGGATACATATTTGGGCTTACTATAGAAGCCCGAATTCGAACTTAGTGCATTTCAGGCAAATTTCTTAAAAAATCTTCTTCTCCAGATCCAGCAGGCAGAATCTTTTCATATTTGGTAAGCAACATTGTGGGGTGGATCTGATTCAAGATTGTTCAAATCGGCCCCCTGGGTTAATATTTGGGCTCAGTATAGGAGCCCGATTTCGAACTTAGTGCATTTCAGGCAAATTTCTTAAAAAATCTTCTTCTCCAGATCCAGCAGGCAGAATCTTTTGATATTTGGTATGCAACATTGTAGGGTGGATCTGATTCAAGTTTGTTCAAATCGGCCCCCTGGGTTCATATTTGGGCTCAGTATAGGAGCCCGATTTCGAACTTAGTGCATTTAGGCAAATTTCTTAAAAAATCTTCTTCTCCAGATCCAGCAGGCAGAATCTTTTGATATTTGGTATGCAACATTGTGGGGTGGATCTGATTCAAGTTTGTTCAAATCGGCTTCCTAGATTCATATTTGGGCTCACTATAGAAGCTCGAATTTGAACTTAGTGCATTTCATGCAAATTTCTTAAAAAATCTTCTTCTCCAGATCCAGCAGGCAGAATCTTTTCATATTTGGTAAGCAACATTGCGGGGTGGATCTGATTCAAGTTTGTTCAAATCGGCTCCCTGGGTTTATATTTGGGCTCAGTATAGGAGCCCAAATTTGAACTTAGTGCATTTCAAGCAAATTTATTAAAAAATCTTCTTCTCCAGATCCAGCAGGCAGAATCTTTTGATATTTGGTATGCAACATTGTGGGGTGGATCTGATTCAAGTTTGTTCAAATTGGCTTCCTAGATTCATATTTGGGCTCACTATAGAAGCTCGAATTCGAACTTAGTGCATTTCAGGCAAATTTCTTAAAAAATTTTCTTCTCCAGATCCAGCAGGCAGAATCTTTTGATATTTGGTATGCAACATTGTGGGATGGATCTGATGCAAATTTGTTTAAATCGGCTCCCTAGATTCATATTTGAGCTTAATATAGAAGCTCGAATTCGAACTTAGTGCATTTCAGGCAAATTTCTTAAAAAATCATCTTCTCCAGATCCAGCAGGGAGAATCTTTTGATATTTGGTATGCAACATTGCGGGGTGGATCTGATTCAAGTTTGTTCAAATCGGCCCCCTGGATTCATATTTGGGCTCACTATAGAAGCTCGAATTCAAACTTAGTGCATTTCGGGCAAATTTCTTCAAAAATCTTCTTCTCCAGATCCAGCAGGCAGAATCTTTTGATATTTGGTATGCAACATTGCGGGGTGGATCTGATTCAAGTTTGTTCAAATCGGCCCCCTGGATTCATATTTGGGCTTAATATAGAAGCGCGAATTCGGACTTAGTGCATTTCGGGCAAATTTATTAAAAAATCTTCTTCTCCAGATCCAGCAGGCAGAATCTTTTGATATTTGGTATGCAACATTGTGGGGTGGATCTGATTCAAGTTTGTTCAAATCGGCTTCCTAGATTCATATTTGGGCTCACTATAGAAGCTCGAATTCGAACTTAGTGCATTTCAGGCAAATTTCTTAAAAAATCTTCTTCTCCAGATCCAGCAGGCAGAATCTTTTGATATTTGGTATGCAACATTGCGGGGTGGATCTGATTCAAGTTTGTTCAAATCGGCCCCCTGGATTCATATTTGGGCTCACTATAGAAGCTCGAATTCAAACTTAGTGCATTTCGGGCAAATTTCTTCAAAAATCTTCTTCTCCAGATCCAGCAGGCAGAATCTTTTGATATTTGGTATGCAACATTGCGGGGTGGATCTGATTCAAGTTTGTTCAAATCGGCCCCCTGGATTCATATTTGGGCTTAATATAGAAGCGCGAATTCGGACTTAGTGCATTTCGGGCAAATTTATTAAAAAATCTTCTTCTCCAGATCCAGCAGGCAGAATCTTTTGATATTTGGTATGCAACATTGTGGGGTGGATCTGATTCAAGTTTGTTCAAATCGGCTTCCTAGTTTCATATTTGGGCTCACTATAGAAGCTCGAATTCGAACTTAGTGCATTTCAGGCAAATTTCCTAAAAAATCTTCTTCTCCAGATCCAGCTTCAGAATCTTTTCATATTTGGTAAGCAACATTGTGGGGTGGATCTGATTCAAGTTTGTTCAAATCGGCCCCCTGGGTTTATATTTGAGCTCCGTATAGGAGCCCAAATTTTAACTTAGTGCATTTCAGGCATATTTCTTAAAAAATCTTCTTCTCCAGATCCAGCAGGCAGAATCTTTTGATATTTGGTATGCAACATTGTGGGGTGGATCTGATTGTGATTCATGAACGTATTTATTTGTAAAGTTGATAGAATCTTAGACAAAATTTGCAGAAAAGATCTACTATAGAAGGGCTGGTATCCAGGGTGAACCGTTTACCCAAATCTAGCAGTACTAATGCATTATTCACACAAATCTCCGTTCAAATTTTATGACCCCTCATTGGAACACACGCATTCAGCTCATTCCAACAAAGGTCATATGCCATGTTTTCGAGACAAAGGAATAAAAATTTTAGTTATTCATGAAATTTTTAGGCAACTGTTGTCTGTTATTCACATTGCTTCATGAAATTTCAGTACTTTTAGAAGTTACCTCAGTAATCAAGGGTTAATTCCCCTTAATTAAACGTCGCCTCTAAAAAACAACCACTTTGCATATCTTACCTTTTTACCAGCATAACTGCCAAAACTTGTCAGCATTCTTCGCAAAAATCGCTATTCAAATTTTAATTTTTGTCTCTTAAACATACATGTACTTATCGCTTGTAAATACCCCATTGGAATGAGCTTTTTGAGCTCATTCCAATGAGAGGTCGCACACCATGCTTTTTGAGTCAAAAAAGCAATTTTTTTAGTTATTCCAGAATTTCGTACGTAAAACACAGCTTTATGACTTCACATTAAAATGAGCTCTCTAAGCTTGTTCCAATCAACATTCACGCACTATGTCTTTCACACAAAAAATAAAATTTTCCATTTATTCAGGAATTTTGTTTGCAAGAACACTCTTACCCCCCCCCCCCCACACACACACACACAAACACACACACACACACACAAACACAGACACACACATCTAAAAGTTTGTCAGCAAAAAAACAGTTACTTCAATTTTTAAATGCATTATAGGAACAACTTGCCTAATCAAATTTAAATACTTTTGCATCATTCTGTCTCTAGAACAAACCATTTACCATATCTTTACGCAAAATTCTCCAGCATCATTCACAAAAAAACACCATTATTTATATATTCACATTTCTGTCTCAAAAATATACCTGATCTTCCCATACCCCTATTGGAATAAGCTGTTTGAGCTTGTTCCAATGATGATAAAAAAAACTAATATTTTGGAAAATTTGTGAAAATTTTTGTTTTCTTGCATGCAAATATATACATGTAGCACATGGAAGATATCCACAGTTGGGGAGAGATGTCCAAGGCTATCTCTTCACATTCCTTGTTTGTGCTTCATGCTAAACCAGTTTGTCTGCAGAGATAAATTTGCTTTATTAAAAATCATTGGAGATTGGCCACACACCAACGATTTTAAATAAAACTAATTTTAGGTAACAAATGTTGAACTTCAAACAAAATCTATCACTCAACCAGTTAATGTTGATGAGGCATGACATGGTGAAGGTGACCTAAAATACTTCTTAGAGTCACTTTGTCAGGTGAGCGATTAAGGCCACGTGGGGCCTCTTGTTTAATCTAAACAAACTGCCAGATTGCTAAGTTTCTCTGCCAAGCTAATTAACTACCTACATTAAATAAAAATGATGGCAGAAAATTTGACTATCATAGCTGGTAGTGTTGAAACCATTAATGCCATTTGGATTTTTACTAATCGCCGGGTAGTAGTCAACTATTAATCAACTAGTTGGTTATGCAATGTCAGATGCTAAACCTGGCAATAAATTCTACAAAACTGTGGTTTTAACTAAATTCATTGGCTGGAGTGGCTTCCAAATTACGATACAATTAATGGGTCTAACCTCGCGACATTTCGGAAGCCGATGTCTCCATGTCCTTATGACCAAACAACTGGTGCCACAAAAAATAAATTGGTCTAATAATAAATCTTTGGTGTTCCAATATTCGGTTCTATCAAATATTTTTAAGCGAAATTGAACTTTTCCCCCTAATTCCCTTGTATATTGTGGTCTAATAAGAAATTTCTGAACTTTGTTATTGTGCTAAAAAACTTTGAAAGCAGAGAACAGGTCACTGAAGAAGTGTACTCTGATGACGTGATTGTTCCATGACCTGCATAACTTAATCAACCCCCAATGAAAAGCAAGACAAACTATGGGCAATAGTCTCATTGAAAAGTTAATACATCACGTGACCAAACAGTGCAATTTGTTTGGTCAGTATGTGCACTACGTAATGCGAGTTGTAAAACTTCATTCAGTCGTAAATATCATTATGTGACATTTTGTTTTCTGACCAATCTTATTACAGCAAGATTTACCCAAAACAAGAACGTGTTGAAAAAGCATGAACATTTGTATATGTACTTACGCTGTCACAGCCTGTCAGCTTTAATTAACCCTTTAAGACTTTAATTATTCTGACGTTCAAACGTCATGGGTATTCAGTTTCTTCAACGTTTTTCAAAATGCGACGTCAAACGTCGGAAAGTACAATTAAAAAGATATTTTTCACATCAGTGATTATCTGGTTGAGGGCTAGATTATTTTGTGGTCTGAATTTGTTATTCAAAACTTGTTTTATTACAAATTATTGGAGAGTGCCCAAAGGCACTCTCCAATAATTTGTAATAAAACAAATTTATATAAACAAAATATTATGTGTATTTGACTGAATATGAAATATAAACAAGGAAAGTGTGGGCTTTTGCCATGGTATCCTCATTTTTGAAAGGCCTGATAGAGGATTCTTGCACTCCGTCAGTTAAGAAGTCTTGACAACAGGATTATATTAGTATTTTAAGCTGCGATAACATTTGGCGCAACGGTTGTCACTGAGCACTGTTTGGGAGAAAATAGGAATTGAGGTTAAAACTTTAAAAAATCGAAAAATAATAATAAAACAAATGACCACAAAGTATCAATGCACTGTTTGGTTTCGTACGTCATAAGATGTATAAAAGTATCAAAGGGTTAAAAGGACACAACAGTTTGCAGGTATACTGTTTACACCTCATTTGTGTGTTTTAATCAATGTAATTGAGTCTCGAATCTTTGCCGGTAATTTAATCTATTTTCTTGAAAATTAGAGAAGCACGAAAAAGAAATCTGCTTGTTTCCAGTGTAGAAGCGAGAGTGCGATAACGCACCTCAAATTGAAAGCACTGAATTAATTTTAATAAAATTAAATTAAATTTCTTAGAGGAACACAACTTGGAAACTTCAAGGCTTTAGAGAATACACTCAGGCGACTGATCGACGAGTGATTCACTAATCGGTTAATAGATTTGTTTAGTAATAATCGCGTCGGTGTCGACTAGTCGAAAAATCGTTTCAACACTAGTAGCTGGTATTAATTTGTATTTAGGTTGCCGATTTTTCCTGCCCAACTACCTTATTAATACCAACAACTAAGAACATCTCACAAATACAGACACCTACACAACTCACGCAAACATGACAGGATAGGTTTCAGCCGAGGAGCATAGGGACCGAGAGCTAAATGTAACAATGCAGCCAAGCTGCAAGAGGAACCCACCACAGGGTGTTTTAGGTTTCCCTACCTCACGTCGTCATTCTAGACCAACCACTCAAATCCTAAACTGGCCAACACACTGACAAACCACCAGGGATTTCTGTTGTCTCATAAATACAGACACCTACACAACTCGCGCAAATCACAACAGAATAGAGTTCTGCTCAGGAATATGGGACCCAGAACTCATAATTCTGCCAAAGCAGCCATACTGCAAGAGGTGCCCACTGCAGGGTGTTTTAGCTCTTCCTACCTGACACTGTCTTTCTTGATCAACTACACAAACACGGAGACAAAACACTAGTGTTTTTTCTTTGCTTATAACCACTATGGATCTCTTATAACTGATAAGGAATCTCTTTTTTCATCCTCACTTGAGTCTGGTCAGCCACCGCAGGGGATATGAGCATTGGTGCTGTATCCCACTTTTAATTTCCATTGTTTAAAGTCCTGGCCAAGTAACCTCCATGGAAATATAAGGTTGTTATCCATACCAGCAACGTTTGGATTTGTGCAAACCTATCAAGAGCTGTTACAACGTTCTTGAACAAAAATAGCTGTGCCTTCTCATACCTGTGAACAATGACCGTTTCATCTTTGAATTCCACCCATCACAGATACCGGTGGCCAGATGCAGGCTATGTATTGCTAATGAAGGCCGGTCTACTGGAAATAAGCAACAGACTTCACTTGCCTGTTGTCTATGCTACTCTCCAACATGCTGCGTCAGACAATCCAGGACATCTCCGTCCAGTTTGAAAGGGATTGAACAACCCCCAAACTGCTCATGTGTGCCTTCAACGTGCTAAAACTTGCTTGCCTGTGGGGTAAGGGACCTCCAAAGTGGGCAGCATTATTATGAATAATTGTCTGAGCTTCATTCCATGTTTGTGTTGCTGCTGCAAATATAGGGGTAGATGCTGAAAGTGACCTTAAATCCTAATATATTGGACGGGCCCTTGAATTCCTGGAAAACACTTGAATTTGAAAAATAAAATTCCAGGCCTGGAATACCCTTGGAAAATGTCCCTAACCCTTGAAACTCATGAAAAATTTGCCCCAGAACCTTGAAATCATACGGGAAGCAATCTCTGTACTGAGTTTGGATATTTAATTCACTCACAAATGAATACATACGAACTGGTAGCTGAGTTTGTGACAAGGGGTGCGGTTGTGCTAAGTTTAGAAAATCTTTTGAATGTTTTCATTGGTAGCCAGGAATTGTAATGCTGCCCATAATCCAGTCAGATTCGCTGACACATACAGTTTACAGTGTCCTTACTTTGATGCATGTGTTATTGAATTTTGCAAATACAACAATAGGCTTATTGACTCATAAAATTAAAAAGAGAAATGTCTTTAAAATCTCGACAATGCAGATTTCAAGAGTGTTGGACCAGTCAATTATCTACACAATGCTCATTGTGAATATGCCCAAAGGATTTTTTATTGGGAATGTGGGCGAAGCAGCTGTTCCCTCGCATTGAGTATCTTATCTTACGGCTTATTTTGACTTGTACTGTTTTCATTGCTTGATTAGAATGTCCTTGAAAACCCTTGAAAATTCTTATTTGAATGTCCGAAAATGCCCTTGAAAATTTCTTTAAATGCCCCTGAAAGTCCTTGAAAACCCTTGAATTTTTCTTTGGAAAATCTGCAGGAACCGTGTTATAGCTCACTCAATTGTATATCTCTTAATTGAATTCTCCTGTTAATTAAATATAACTTTAAACACCTTATCATTTACCCTACTTTCAGCACAAATTTGACCTGTTAATTGAATATTTGTTTTAGTGTAAACTCTTGTCAATTGAATAATAAAAACTTGTAAGGCAACACAAAGTAGATCTTCTGTTTCTTAGGCCATTATTTATAAAATTGCATGCGGGCGAGCGGTTTTTTATTTTATTTTTTATTTCTGTAATTATTTCTTTCCCATCAAAAGTTCATGTTCTTGGTTTATTTTTTAGCCCTCATAATCTACGGAATAGCATGAGTGGTGGTGTATTTCCTCCCTTGAGAGCAAGAAGGCTTTGCAATGCTAAGTCTTCTTGTACTCAAGGGACAAATTTATCAATTTTTTAACTTGGGTCAAATATCAGACATGCACCATTTAATTTTTGTTTTTTAAGTTTACATTGGTTATAAAAAGAGAGCATGCAGAAGCCAAAAGGACCATGCGGGAGGGCCTGAGAAACAGATTTTTAATTTTTTAGGCCTAATACATTTAAGATTTACTTTGACAACCACTGAAATACCTATGTTTGTAGACCAATTTCGCTTCAGGACGTCAATATAGGTATGTATTCTCAAAATCCATGAGCTCTGTCAAACAAGATATAATAGAACAAATTCCAAGTTTATCACTTGAATAAAGGAAAAGGACCAAATCCATGTGGATGGGATACTCCTAACTGGATATATTTCACTGGTAAAGTGGCTATTCATTTAACAAGATTCCACTGTAATAACCAATTAAATTTCCGCAAAAATATCTCCCTTGATATGAGTGTCAGAAAAAAACCACATTTTTAGCTCAACTTTGACGAAGTCTAATTTGAGCTATTGTCATGGCCCGTCGTCCGTCATCCGTCTGTCCGTCTGGCCGTCTGTCCGTACGTCAACAATTGGCTATGGCTCGGGCTAGAGGTCGTATTTATGAACCGATCTTTACGAAACTTCTTGTGTACCTTTGTTATGACCCTGGGACGGGAACGAGTGTTTTTAGGTGTGGTCCAAAATTCAAGATGGCTGCCAGTGGCCATTTTGTACCTATGATGCAAAAATCAGTTTTTTGTACAGAACTTCTGTATGAAAGTTCTGATTTGAATAAAGTTTTGTATAAATGTTTAGTACCATGGGATACATCACATATAATACGGGTTTTTTTCTCGTACGTAAATTGTGCAAATTAGACTAATTTTGATGTTTTTTGGGGTTACTTTCAGCACTGTAAGTGCAAATGCCAATACGGCTCGGGCTAGAGGCCGTATTTATGAACCAATCTTTACGAAACTTCTTGGGTACCTTTGGTATCACCGTGGGACGAGAACGAGTGTTTTGGGGTCCGGTCCGAAATTCAAGATGGCCGATGGCAGCCATTTTGTACAAAATTAGGTGCAATCAGATTTTTGCACAGAACTTCCATATGAAAGCCCTGATTTGAATAATTATTTTGTGTGAATGTTTAGTACCATGGGATGCATCACATGTAATACGGGTTTTTTTCTCGTGCAGAAATTATGCAAATTAGATGAACTTTGATTTTTTCAGTGCGACTTACACACAGTAAGTACACATGTCAATACGGCTCAGACTAGAGTCTGTATTTACGAACTGATCTTCACGAAATGTCTTGGGTACCTTTGTTATCACCTTGGGACGAGAACGAGTGTTTCTGGGTGCGGTCTAAAATTCAAGATGGCTGCCAGTGGCCATTTTGTACCGAAATTAGGTCTAATCAGTTTTTTGTACACATCTTCTATACAGCTCAGACTAGAGGCCATATTTATGAACCAATCTTTACGAAACTTCTTGGGTACCTTTGTTATCACCGTGGGATGAGAGCGAGTGTTTTGGGGTGTGGTCCGAAATTCAAGATGGCCACCAGCAGCCATTTTGTACCAAAATTAGTGCAATCAGTCTTTTGTATAGAACTTCTGTATGAAAGTTCTGATTTGAATAAATTTTTGTATGAATGTTTAGTAACATGGAATACATCACATATTGTAAGGGGTTTTTTTTCGTGCCGAAATTATGCAAATTAGATGAACTTTGATTTATTCAGTGCTACTTACACAATGTAAGCACACATGTCAATACGGCTCAGGGTAGAGGCTGTATTTATGAACCGATCTTCACAAAACTTCTTGGGTACCTTTGTTATCTCCTTGGGATGAGAATGAGTGTTTCTGGGTACGGTCCAAAATTCAAGATGGCTGCCAGTGGCCATTTTGTACCGAAATTAGGTCCAATCAGTTTTTTGTCACAAGTTCTATACAGCTCGTATTTATGAACTGATCTTCACAAAACTTCTTGAGTACTTTTGTTTTCACCTTGGGACAGGAACGAGTGTGTTTTGGGGTGCCTTTGTTATCACTGTGCTATGAGAACAAATATTTTGGGGTTCAGTCAGACCCACTCTGGGACTCAAAGAGCTTTTCTAGTTTAGCATCTGACTGTCACCCACCTTTACAATACTTTACCTATACATTTGTTATAGGCAACGGTCAGTATTCATGTACAGACCGTTACAATACTTTATATGTACCTTTGTTATCAGGTCATTACCTAGATGTTTGCCATTGCTGTGTCACATACTATACATGTACATGTCTTTGTCTTGACAAGTTGAGCTACAGTGTCATTGACACTTTCATTTGTGTTATGGGATTCAAGCTTTTGCCAAAGGAATGTGATTTGCATTCATGCCTATCATAGAAGTTTTTTGATTAGACATACTGGATTTTAAGTGTAGTGGGTTTTTCTTGCTTTTCTTTAACCCATTACCTAAGACAGATACCACACTTGCAAATAATTTACAAGAATAACTATAATTTTAATTTTTTGCATCCAAAACAGCATATGATACTTCATTGGAACTGTCTCTATGAACTCATTTCCATGATGGGTCATCTGCCATGTTTTGGAGACAAAAATTAGTGAACGAGGAAAAACTCTGTTATTAAATGCTGGGAAAATTGCGAACAGTCATAACGTAAGTTTTGTATTGCTTTGCTGTTGATTCTTGGCTTTCAATTAAATAAAATTTGTCTTTGCAGGTTGATACTGTAAAAAAGACTGTGATAAAAAAGTTACCCAAAATTTTAGCAATCCAGCTGAAAAGATTTGATTATGATTGGGAAAGGTATGTATGGGTATTTAGTTCACAGTAGCATTGTTATATAAAATAGTTTTGTGTGATTTTTAAGATGAGTATTCTGGTGTTTTAATAAATATGGTAGATTAATAATGGACAAGAATATTTTTGAAATATGTTTTTAAGCTGTTTTACTCAGGTTATCGTTTGTTTTCTCCCTTCTCCTATTAAAACAATCCAGCAGATGTTTGCCTCTAGACAAATGCACCATAAATCCTGAGCATGTCCCCCTACAATTGCCTTTGAGAGGCAGAAGTGCAGAAGTAACAATGAAACAATCATCCCCAAAAAACAGGAAGGCACCCGCAGCGAGACCACCCTATACCAAACAGTTCTTGTGTAGTCTAGTTTGGCAGAAGTGACATTTGGAATATCCTCATCATTCATTATTTTCCACATTTTGGTCAGTTTGACTATGAAAATTCTCACATCACTAGAATCCTGATGATGCAGCCTTCTTAGGACAATATTTTTATACTATCACCCAGTGGCCCAGACTAGCTGGTGCAAACTCAAAGTTATCAAGGGCCAAACACAAATTTTGAAGCCCCCAATCCCCAAAATTTGCTTGCAAAACCGAAAATTAAAAGTGCTATCTGGTCCTCCATACTTTTACTCTCCACGCATGCGCAGCCATCAGGAACTAACTGGAATTGGTGCCAACATCTCTCTTTTATTGGATGATGGAAGTGTTCAACGGTGGTTTTAGATGTTCAGGGCTGTAACTTTATAATAATTACAAAATTATTTTATGTTTCCCAATTTTGGGACATATGCCAGACGTCATTATTTTTGATAACGATTATTCCACTGTTTGTTAAGTATTCCTTCCATGAACCCTTCCTGTTAAACTCTTAAGCTTTTTGGCTATTTTTTATTGAAATTTTTTCTTAAATTTCTTGGAAGTTTAACATGTATTACAGAATATTTATTCTGTTTTTCTCCATGGTTATGTCCTCACCCTAGGGGTGTTAGGTCGTTTAGTCTTGCCTCTTTTATCCGATGTATCATTTTTTCTTCATATGAAGATCTAGCTTTGCATCTGGTCGCCTTTAAATTGGTTTTTGACTTTGGGCCTTTTTGTGTGCCTGATGTCTTGTTTCCATTTTTTTCATTGACGATTGTTTTCATTGACAACGTCCTCATATATAGGTAGCATTTTATATTCTATTACTGTAGAATTTCTGTAGGATACATGGATTATTATTCCAGTAGTGTAGCTCAATAAATTTGGATTTTGTCCACACTTAGGCTCTATCAGGATGCCCTTGGGCTCTTAATGTTCCCTCTGGGAACTTAGGTGTTTTTTCCAAAAAAACATTTGCAAAAAATATTTTGAATTTAATTTTGATTACTATTATTCATGTATCTTAATTATATATTTTGTTGTGGAGTTTGGAGGACTAATATCGACTTTAGTCGATGCACTCCTGTGGACTCTTGTCATTATGGTGTTCACTGGGATGACTGATGTTGGAGACAGGTGTCAAGGTACGTTGTTGGCGGCGAGGTTCTGAGGCCAGGCCTCTCACCACGTTATAATTCATTTTGTCTGTTTCTATTTCAGAGGAACATGAACATGGTAATGATATTCTGACACCCGTCCAAGTGTGCTACGGTCATCGCGCTCCATGGAGCATATAGAGCTAGCTGCAGTGCTTATGTTTGAAAGAGTTAGGACCTTTTGTTAACTGCTAGGGTGCTGAATTATTTTTGGTCATCAAAATTTGTACACATATGTTTGCCTTGTTACAGTTTATGGAAGAGTGTCAATAGGCACTCTCCCATAAATTGCAACAAGGCAAATTGAACAGACCAAATAATTTCACTTCAAAGGTGATATGTAGAACATCCACAGAATATGAAGCCTTTAAGTTGTGGTACCAACACTTCAGAATGAAGCCCAAATATGGGCTTCCAGCACTCTACCAGTTAAGGGTTTTAATCTCTTGCAAGCAGCTAGCTCAACCGGTGAAGCAGTTACTCCATCCGTGGGAGCCGTGACACTGGGTAAGTCCATTGCGGTCGAAGGAAGTGTAGATGTGGGATAGGGAGGAAGTCAGCTAGTTTCTTGTACTTGGCGAGGTCTAATAGACCACAAGCGGGAGAGGCCCTCTCTAACCTATCAACATTTGCGGGGTTGTTATGAGAAACTTGCACAAGCCGGAGCATATGTCCGCCCACTGCTCGGGACGCTCTGTTCAGTCTGCAGCAGGGGTCGGCTTCAGTCACGTCTTCCTCCGCTACGTTTCACAAGCCAAAATGAAGTTTTGTGGTTGGAAACTTGCACGAGATGGAGCATATGTCCGCCCGCTGCTCGGGACGCTCTGTCTAGTCTGCAGCCGGGGTTGGCTTTAGTCATGGCTTCCTCCTTTACGTTATTAAGCACACACGGCCGCATCCTAGCTACCCGACTTCGGATATCCAGCCTGCTGCACGAAGAAGGGACCACTCTTCGCCCGTGAATCGGACCATCTGGTAGCTAGGGAGACGAGGTCTCGATCATTGGGGTGTTTGGAGAAGAGATCCATCTCCAACACACCATCCCAAGAGCAGCAAGCGGCTGAGAAACGGAAGACCGCTGCTCCTCAGGCCTCAATGATGGACTTGCTGTCGCAGATTGCGCAGCTGATCGCAGCATCCCAGCAAGTGCAGGTACAGCCTCCCTCAGACTCAGAACCTGAGCTGTCGGATGGTGCTTGGTCAGTCCAATCAGGGTAGGATTTGTTCTGAAAATGTTGTATAGCAGTTTTTAGCTGCGACTAGCAGCTCTATAAGTGGCAATGTCGGTCTGTCTGTCGGTCGGTCTGTCTGTTTCAAAACTCAATAACTTTTGAAATACTTGATGGAATGACTTTATATTTGGCATGTAAGTGTATCTTATTGATGTCTAGCCACTGTTCAATGCATGTGTTGTTCCAAATATTTTTCTTGGAGTTGTCGGTCAGTCGGTCTGTCTGTGACCAACGAGTTTCAAAACTCAATAACTTTTGAAATACTTGATGGAATGACTTTATATTTGGCATACAAGGGAAGGTTTATCAGTTCAGAGCAATATGTTTTGGTCTGAACCTGGCTCCCTGGGCATTCACTTGAATAATGAACTCAATAATGTCATACTTCTGAGCTCATTCGTCTGCAGTAACGTCAGCTTACTTGGACGACATTCTGCAGAGATACGGCAACAGAATTATTCTTCAGAACTTTGTTCAGAGTCTGCTTCTATTACTCCGACGTCTCGCTTTCATCATAAATGAGAAAAAGTCGGATCTAGCTCTGTCCAAGTTGTTCACTCACTTGGGGATGAGCTTCGAGAACAACAATCTGGTTCGTCTGTTACCCAGAGCGAAATTAGTCAGTTGTTTTTTTTTTGTCTACACTCAGACGCTTTAACAGCCAGGGAATTCATGCGACTGATGGGGTTGTGCAGAGCGCTGGAGATCTTATTCCAATGGGCCATCTATGCACGCGTCCCCTTTAGATATTCTTTACTCAGAACTGGAGTGTGAAGACGCATTCGCTCAAAACCAGTATTGTTTTAACAGATCTAGTAAAACAAAGGGTTCAGATTTGGGCAGATCTTCAGTGGTTAACTTAGGGAGTTCCGCTACAACTGCCGGATCCAGCTTTCACGATCATGACGGATGCATGTCAGATGGGTTGGGGCACGACCCTAGGTCCTGCAGACTTGAAGTGTCAGGGTCTTTGGGACCCGCGGCTCCTAGAGAAGCACATAAACATCAAAGAGATGATGTCAATATGGCTAGATCTTCAACATTGGATTCACATAAAGCGAACGTCCATGTTCAGATTTTGTCGGACAATTCGACAGTAGTAGCTTACATAAGGAACCAAGACTGCACTCATTCAATTCCATTATGCGAATTAACAGAGAGGATTCTATATGTCATGAATCATCATGTTCATCTTTCTGTCCATGATATACCGGGTCGTCTGAATGTACTAGCAGACTCACTCTCTCTGAAAGGTCGCCTGTTGCCATTGGAGTGGACTCTCAACAAGCGAATATTCAGGCAGATTTGCTACCAGTGGGATCGTCCCATGATAGATCTTTTTGCGACACATGGCATGGTTTGCGTCTCATGGGATGGAATGATAGGATATGCATATTCTCCAACTCCGTTTATTCAGCAGATTCTGTTAAAATCAAACAGTCTCGTTGCAAATCCTGCTAGTAGCACCTCTGTCTTCTCAGAAACCTTGGATCAATCTTCCCCACCCTTAGTGGCATTATGGAGTGGGTCAGACGTGAGGGAGCCTTGCGGTTCCTATACTATTTGATGACTAACACAAGAACGATTCAAGTAATACGGGTGAGGGGAGTTTGATAATGATTTCAAATCCCCTCCCCTCCCCTCCTCCCCCCTCCACCCCCATCGCCAATGTGTTAAGAGGTGATTACCGGGCAAGATGTAGTTTTCTTCCCGTAAGCCTTGTATACATTTAAGTGCATACATGCATTTCATGACTTCTCAATTGGCAGCTGAGTCATGTTCTATGGCGACCTCATGGGCACATCCACTTTTTAGTTGATTGGTTTCCTGTGGTTGTTCGTCTATATGTCATGTACAAGCATATGATTCATCATCAATAAATTGCTAGCCTTTGGGTACCTGGGAGGCTGTTAAGTCAGTTAACTGGTATTCAGATGATCACATGCAGGATTTCAGTGCTCACGCGCATAATAAATGTATTATTAGGCAGACGCATTATTGTATGTTATGGACCTTAGAAACAATTATTTCGGGGGCGGTCCGTGACGAGTCTGTTAATCATAGCTCGTTCCATTTCTAGATCCAGGTTTCTATTAATTTCTGTACCCAATGGAATACAACTTGTCTTATACTCTCGTATATTCGCACGTTTCTAGGAACATAGATATCGGATAGTGCACGTCTGGGAGTGTTATTTACTGGAATTATTGTACACCTGAATGGGGTCGCCTGTGGGTTACCTCGGAAGTGTGTTTACTCTCCAGAGATCGTCCATTATGATTCTGTTGGACATGTGTATGTTATATATATCACCGGTTTTCGACCTATCTGCCTTTGCTGACTCCGGTATACGTTACAAGTGGGCGATATTAATTACCAGGATCGCCGCTATAGCCTTAGCTTCTGAAGTGGTGTTAGACCAGTTTATTAATAATAATTAATACCTGGGTGCCTGTTCGACGAATATTTATTTTGTTATTTGGTACTGCTTTTACTGATTCCAGAGCGCTCCCCTCTTTCTTTTTGAAGAGGATTCCTTCAAAAATGGAGGGGGGGGGGGGGGATTTTTAACCTCTCCTTCGGCTTGATAAGTGTGTAACTATGAGGGAAGCTGTTTTATCTGTAGATTATATCCTGGATACAGCTTGTGTTTTATTGTTACATCCAATTAGCATAGTCTTCATGCAAAGAATACGGAATTACTTGAATTTGGCTCCTTATTTATGATATGTCTTCTCTATTTCTGTTTTGAGAGGCACACATGTAATTCCTTTTAAATTTAATTTCCTTTCACCTTGGATTACAGGCTTGGAACTATGTTGGTCTACTAATTCTGAAGTCCTAGGCCCTCCGCCTTTTTACGATTCAGCTAGTCTGAGCCATTGGGTTATAAAAATACTATAAATTTAAAGTAATTATACCCCCGCTTCGAAGAAGTGGGGGCTATATAGGAATCGCCCTGTACGTCCGTACGTCTGTACGTCCGTCCGTCCGTCCGTCCATACGTCTTTCCGGACATGAAATTCTTGTGTGCGCAACTCCTCCTACATTTATCAATCAATTTGGACAAAACTTTTCAGACATCATCACTACTAAGTGAACATGCGCATATTCCAAGATTTTTGATCTGCGACAATTTTAACCAGGTTATCTCCCTTTGACTTAGATTTATTGTGTCTTTCCATCCGAACAAATTCTTGTGTGCGCAACTCCTCCTACATTAATGAACCGATTTTGATGAAACCTTTCAAACATCATCTCTACTAAGTGAACATGTGCATATTCCAAACTTTTTAATCTGCGACAATTTTAACCAGGTTATCTCTCTTGAACTTTGATTTAATATGGGTTTCTACATAAAATTCTTGTGTGCACAACTCCTCCTACATTTATCAATCAATTTGGACAAAACTTTTCAGACATCATCACTACTAAGTGAACATGCGCATATTCCAAGATTTTTGATCTGCGACAATTTTAACCAGGTTATCTCCCTTTGACTTAGATTTATTATGTCTTTCCGTTCGAACAAATTCTTGTGTGCGCAACTCCTCCTACATTAATGAACCGATTTTGATGAAACCTTTCAAACATCATCTCTACTAAGTGAACATGTGCATATTCCAAACTTTTTAATCTGCGACAATTTTAACCAGGTTATCTCTCTTGAACATTGATTTAATATGGGTTTCTGCATGAAATTCTTGTGTGCGCAACTCCTCCTACATTTATCAATCAATTTGGACGAAAGTTTACAGACATCATCACTACTAAGTGAACATGCGCATATTCCAAAATTTTTGAGCTGTGGCAATTTTAACTAGGTTATCTCCCTTTAACTTAGATTTATTATGGGTTTCTACATGAAATTCTTGTGCGTGCAACTCCTACATTTATCAATCAATTTGGACAAAACTTTTCAGACATCATCACTACTAAGTGAACATGCGCATATTCCAAGATTTTTGATCTGCGACAATTTTAACCAGGTTATCTCCCTTTGACTTAGATTTATTATGTCTTTCCGTTCGAACAAATTCTTGTGTGCGCAACTCCTCCTACATTAATGAACCGATTTTGATGAAACCTTTCAAACATCATCTCTACTAAGTGAACATGTGCATATTCCAAACTTTTTGATCTGCGACAATTTTAACCAGTTATCTCTCTTGAACTTTGATTTAATATGGGTTTCTGCATGAAATTCTTGTGTGCGCAACTCCTCCTACATTTATCAATCAATTTGGACGAAAGTTTACAGACATCATCACTACTAAGTGAACATGCACATATTCCAAAATTTTTGAGCTGTGGCAATTTTAACTAGGTTATCTCCCTTTAACTTAGATTTATTATGGGTTTCTACATGAAATTCTTGTGCGTGCAACTCCTCCTACATTTATCAATCAATTTGGACAAAACTTTTCAGACATCATCACTACTAAGTGAACATGCGCATATTCCAAGATTTTTGATCTGCGACAATTTTAACCAGGTTATCTCCCTTTGACTTAGATTTATTATGTCTTTCCGTTCGAACAAATTCTTGTGTGGGCAACTCCTCCTACATTAATGAACCGATTTTGATGAAACCTTTCAAACATCATCTCTACTAAGTGAACATGTGCATATTCCAAACTTTTTAATCTGCGACAATTTTAACCAGGTTATCTCTCTTGAACTTTGATTTAATATGGGTTTCTACATGAAATTCTTGTGTGCGCAACTCCTCCTACATTTATCAATCAATTTGGACGAAAGTTTACAGACATCATCACTACTAAGTGAACATGCGCATATTCCAAAATTTTTGAGCTGTGGCTATTTTAACAAGGTTATCTCCCTTTAACTTAGATTTATTATGGGTTTCTGCATGAAATTCTTGTGTGTGCAACTCCTCCTACATTTATCAATCAATTTTGACAAAACCTTTCAAACATTATCACAACTAAGTGAACATATGCATATTCCCAAATTTTTGATCTGCGACAATTTTAACCAGGTTATCTCCCTTTAACTTGGATTTATTATTGGTTTTCAAATGGGATTCTTGTGTGTGCAACTCCTCCTACATTAATGAACCGATTTTGAATACATGTTGCACATTGTAAATGTGTTTTTCCAAATGTAAACCATATATGTGTGGGCTCTTTAAGTATTCAGTGCTGTTCTGTGGAAGACCACATGCAAATACAAATTTCAACAACAAAAAATGATCTTTATGTATACTTTTCCTTATGGCCTTCGCCTACATGATCAGAAGTGCATTCCTCTAAAAACCCAAAGCGGGGGTATTAATCACCTTCAGTGATAGTTCTAGTTTGTGTAGTTTTTATACTTACCAATGGCCCAGATGGGTATGGCCCTCCCATGAGGGGGCACTCATACCTCCCCACTGAGTTATTATGTAATACTCTTTTCTACAAAGAATGATGTTGGCGCCAATTCTGGTCCGTTCCTGATGACTGCGCATGCTCGGAGAGGAAAAGTATGGAGGACCAGATAGGACTTTTAATTTTCGGTTTTGCAAACAAATTTTGGGATTGGGGGGTTCAAAATTTGTGTTTGGCCCTTAATAACTTTTGAGTTAAGCACCAGCTAGTCTGGGCCATTGGTTAGTATAAAAAATATACAAATTACTTTAAATTTATAATTTTCAGACATACTAATGTGTTGTACACTTGAGAGAGCATATTTTTATACTGTACCAATGACCCAGACTTAGCTGGTGCTAACTCTAAAATATTTAGGGCCAAACGCAAATTTTACCCCCAATCCCCAAAATTTGCATCTAAAACCAAAAATTACATGTCCTATATGGTCCACCATACTTTTACTCCACTGCGCATGCGCAGTGTCAAGGAGGTCTCGAAATTGCCGCCAAAAGTCATTCTTTATTTGGTCCTCAATACAGTTACACTTCACTGTTATTTGTGCTTGTAAATCTCAGTTTTAAAGATGCCAGAAGCATAATTATGAGAGAAATGGTGGATGTATGGTGGAAATAGAAGGTGGAGAGGAAAAAACAGTGGAAACAAATGTTCAGGGCTGTAACTTACAATTATTTTGCGAAATTATTCATGTTACCTATTTTCGAGGCATGACCTTGTTGTGGCCATTCTTGCTAAGAATGTTCCATTATTTAATCAGTGTTTCCTCTCTCCCTTTCCTTTATTCCCCCTAGCTATTCTCCCATGCTTTTGGCTTATTTTTTGTAATGTTTATTACTAAAATTTCTTGGGAGTTTTGGCTTGGTAACAGAATTATTTTCTGTTTTTTTTCCCCATGTTTACGTCCTCACCCTAGTGGTGTTTAGGCGTTTTGGTCTGCATCTACCATCTGATGTTCTACAGTTTCTTCTCTGGAAGCCTCTGTTTTGCATCAGATAGTGTTTAAATTGGTAACTGATTTCGGTCTATGTTTGTTTCAGTGCCTGGAGTCATGTTTCCGGTTTTTTGACACTTTTGCTTTTGCTGACAACTGTTACTTCTGACAGTGACTGGTTGTCTTCTGCTTAATTTAGTTCATAGCAAGATACATTAATATTGTCCGTAAGTGTTACATTAATTTTTCAAAATGATTAAAAACTTTTGTCCACACTTAGGCTTTTTGGGGATCCTTTGGGCTCAAGGTTCCCATTGGGAACTTGGGCTCTTCTGAAAATTTTTTCAGAATTTTTTTTTTTGAAAATTATTTTCTTTTGAAATGTTATAATGAATTATAATATATTATGTATATTATTTCAAGGGTTAGTGCGAGTAATATGACGGTGTATATTTTTTCTGGTTGGAAAAATATTCTTCATTCGTAATGCGAGGATATCTTCCTGTAATTCACAAGTTCATTGTGTTTCTTATAGTCAATGTAGTCGCATTAATTCTTGCTCTGTGTGTGTTGATTGATATGACAACGTTGGAGACATGTGTCACGGTATTTTATTAGCGGTGAGGGGTCCATTATGGTCCTCTCTCCATTGGGTCACTATATCTTATCAGTTTCTTTTTCAGAATTCAGAGTGATGTTTCCGTGATGTCTTCAATAAGTGTGTCTCCGTCGTTGCAATATTAGGGATAGCAGGAAGTGCTCATGGTATTACGACAATTGCTAAAGAGTTCCCTAGTAGGATCGAAAGCAATTGATCGCCCGCTAGTCCACCTGGTGTCGCGTTCATTCTCCAGGAAAGAATGGTACAGCACCCGGGTTAGTCCGTTGCGGTCTAGGGAAGCAGATTGGGTGATGCGAGTACTATAAAACTTCAGATGTGCACACCCAGCAACGATGGATCCGAGGATAGTACGGAGGAAGCCTGTCAGTCCGGTAGGTAGCTCGTCCAGGGCCCCCGGACCGCGAGCAAGAGAGGCCCCCTCTCTCTTGCATCAACATCTGTGCCGCGATGTTGTTCGCTTAGTCAGAGCTTACGTCCACTCCTCCTGCTCGGGACGCTCCATCGCATGACGGTCCGACGCGGCTGTTATATTGGCTTCCTCATCCTCGTCAACACACACGACCGCACCTTGGCTATGTGACCACAGATTTCCAGGGGACGTTTGCATATTAGATAAATGCAGGATTGAACGTCCCTCGTGCTCCTGCTTCGCCGACCAAGGAATACCCATCGACCAGGTCACTCCATCTGCTAGCCAAGCATACGAGACCTTTCCAGTTGGGACATTCGCCTATCATATAAATGCAGGAATGAACGTCCCGGGAGCTTCCAGCGGATATTTCACGTAGGACCGCGGCTCCACAGGTCTCATAGGGTAACATGAACTAGGTATTATTACCGTGATGTCTTCGTAAGTGGGCTTCCGTTGTCACAGTCAAATGAAGAGCTAGCAGTAAAGTGCTCATGCAGATACGTCAATTGCCTAAGAGGTCCCAAGTAGGATCGACGGCGTTGGCATCCGCTAGCTCGCCCGGTGTCGCGACCATTAACCGAATGGCTCAGCACCCGGGTTCGTCCGTTGCGGTCCAGGAAGGAGATTTGGGTGATGCGAGCACTAGAAAATACATTGTGCACACCCAGTGACGACGGATATGAGGATGGTACGGAGGAAGCCTATTAGTCCGGTTCCTAGCTCGTCCAGGTCCATCCGGGCTGTGAGCGAGAGGTTCCTCTCTCGTATTACGACATCTGGGCCCAGATGTTGTGGTACAAAACATTTCTCAGTCGGAGCATATGTCCACCGCTCGGGACGCTCCGTTATATAGACAGTCCAGAGAGACTGCTCTTTTGGCTTCCTTATCCTCACGGCAGCACACGAGACCGCACCTTGGCTACGTGACCTGTGATATTCAACAACATCACCGACCAGGGATTCTACGGCGACCAGGTCATGCCATCCGGTAGCCAAGGATACAAGGCCTTCATACTCCGGACGTTCGCATATTAGATGTATGCAGTAGTGAACGTCCAAGGAGCTTCCAGCGGCTAAATCCTATAACAATGCAGCTCCACAGGCCTCTGTTACGGACATGCCATCGCAGATAGCAGAAATTATCGCAGCATCCCAGCAACCGACAGGAACTCTGTCGGATCAGGAATTATCCGAGGAAGCTGGGTTGGCACGTTCCGCTGCAGGTTCAGACACGGACGACCAAGAATTACAAGTGGTCCGACAGGATGGCGAAAGGGATACGGATGAGTTGTATTTTCCCTTTTCGGAACAACATAATTGCCGTAGAGATTATCATCTGACGTTGTTCCTCCGGACCAAAATGCTGCGTTGCCGGATAAGAGACTGATAGCGCCACTGGACGCAGAATTCTTAATCGGTTTGGGACATTATCCCTCAGTTCCCGACATAGTCCAGATATGTCTCACGGACATTTGATCTGTTGAACGACGCTATATTTATTTAACTTGCTACCTAAATGGGCAGGTCAGGTTTCTTATCGGCAATATGCTCTACATCTGCCTTTCATCAATTCAACAAATATTTTGAAATGGCAGGACAGAGCATTCTGAGAGTTCTCTGCGTTCAGACGACCAGGTCAGGACCTAGTATTGTTTTTTACTGTCGTCTATGTCAATTCCAACCACGATGTTGGAAATAACAATATTGTCTAGCAGAGTCAGCTTAGGCGCATCATCGTACGCAGATCACCTTACCAGAACGTTATCATTACGTCTCAAAGGAAAAAGAATTCTAGGATGCACAATCTCCTTAAGAGTTCTTTCAAGGGCCTCACGTAAAACTCTGTCCTTTAGTGGCAATATGGAGTTGGTTAGACGTGACACGGCCCTGGCTACATCCACGCGTGTAGATAGTAAGGTGAAAAACTCTCTCAGAGTCGCTCCGGTCTCCGGAGAGTTTTTTTCGACGGCAAGCTTTCTGCAGTCTATGATCAGTTAACTAAGAAAGCTTTAGACTCTCTGCTATTAAAATTCGCTTCCATATAGTAGGATTCAGCAGAGAAGAGTAGGACAGGCACTTCTGGGACAAATACGTCCAAGGGAAGTTCCTATAGAGGTTCCTATGCGTCCTCTAGGTCTTATTCTAGAGACCGTCAGGGTAGCGACTCGTATAGGGGCCGTAATTTCGGTCAGACGTCCCTAGGTCGACGGGGCGAGGTGCGGACCATGGAGGACATGGCTTCTCCTTCCGCAAGCCTCACAGAACCAGGAGGTAATGGTTTTAACCTCTATCGTGTACTAGTGAGCGGAAGACTGTCGAGTTTCTCAAGTATTTGGGAATAGATTACGGACATCCCTTGGATTCAAGGGGTGATTTTGGAAAGACTAAATTGTTCCTCAAACGAACCTCTGTTAACTCGGAGTCCAAGATGGACTCAGCTTCCGCCAAGTCAGTTGGATAGAGGCTCGCTTCCATCAGAAGTCTAGTCTCTTCTGGAATGATCACGATGGAAATCGTAGAAATCCAGGAATTTCCAGGTTTCTACAACCATCCTTTTCTGGTTCCAAAAACCAGATGGCTTGTTCCGTTCACTCATTATTCGGAACTGGATAAACAAGCTGATCGTGGCTCCAAGTTTATATATGGAGTCCACCCGATCGGTCAGAGCGAGTATTCGGGTGTATAATTATGCTACATGCATAGATCTCAAGATGCATACTTTCACGTCATGGTACATCAGGCGTCAGAATGTATCTTCGCCTCCTTATCATAAGAGCCGTATATCAGTTCCGAGCAATATGCTTCGGTCTGAATCTAGCCCCCTGGGCCTTCACTCGAATAACGGACTCGGTAATGACTCATTTCCGAGCTTATTCGTCTGCGATAACGTCGGCCTACCTGGACGACATTCATACAGGTACGACAATGAGTTAACGCTTCAGAACTATGTGCAGAATCTGCTTCTATTGCTCCGACGTCTCGGTTTCTTAAGTAAACGAGGAGAAGTCGGATCTGGTATCATCCAAGTCATTCACCCACCGGGGGATGAGCTTCGTAACGCACAACTTTTTCGTTCATCTGCCGTTACCCAGAACAAAATTATTCAGCTGTTATGCTCACTATAGTCTTCGCTCAGACAAAGTCTCAGCGAGAGATCTTATGAGACTGATACGTTAGGCAGAACTGCCGCGATTTTATTCCGATGGGGCAGTTACGCATTGGTCCTCTCCAAATTTCTTTAATTCAAAATTGGAGGGTGAAGATTCTTTCGCTCGATACGGACATGTTGTCAAATCAAGTGAATAAGAGATTCAGACTTGGGCAAGTTTTCTGGGTTTAACTCAGGTAGTTCCACTGCAATTGCCGGATCCGAGTTTTACAGTCTTGATGGATACCAGTAAAACAGGTTGGGTCGTTTCATTGAGCCCAGCGGATTGAAGTGCCAGGGTCTTTTGATTCCGTAGTTCCTTATCAGGCACTCAAACATCAAGTATGATGTCATTTTGGCTTGCGCTATGTTATTGGATAAAGTAATTCAGAATGTTCTTTTGCTAATTCTGTCTGACAACTCGACGGTATTAGCGTATTTTCAGAATTATGGAGGCACTCATTCCATCCTGTTATTCATGTTAATGGAATTAATCTTTCGGTTGCTACTAGAACATCATGTTCTCGTATCAGTCCGTCGTATTCCGGTAGTCTCTACGTATTAGCGGACTCCCTTCGCGGAGGGGGCCGTTTGTTGCCGCCAGAATCGGCTTTGAACAAACAAGTTTTCAATCAGATTGCTACCAAGGCGAGCGGCCAATGATCAACTTATTCACGACGCATCTCAACAATCAGTTGCAGACGTATGTGTCATTATGTTTGGATCTTCGAGCGTTTGCAGTAAACGCTCTATCGATCCTGTTAGATGGAATAATAAGATATGCGTATCTTCCAGCACTGTTGATTCAGCAGATATTGCTATAGTGTAATTATTTCAATGTAAATTCTGTTGGTAGCTTCTCTAGCTCCACAAAGACTGTGGACTAATTTACTCAGGCGTCTGTTCTACTTCATGGGCTTTAGCTATTAATATTGTTATTACAGTTTTAATGAGGGCTGCATATTGGATTTAGCCCTCCATTTTCACGATTTTGTATCTGAGAATACTGAGTCCTTTTCTGCAGATCTACATTGTTTAGGTCCGCTATTTTTTACTCAGAATGTCGTCTATTAACAGTGGCAACTATGTGTGTATAGGCTTTCGGTTCCGGCAGTGACTGTCCTGCTCCCCTCTTTGCTCTGGAGTATTTGATCCACGGCAAGGGAAGGGGGGGGGGGGGGGTGTTCGCTTAGGTCACCTGCTCTATAGTGTAAAGCAAGGGAATACCTCCCTTGGACTTAGTAATTCCGTGTCGGTTCCGAGATGATTTTAGGGTTAAGCCTATGTTTACTCATCTGTGTAATATTTTTTAAGTGTTGATTGGTGTGAAGCATTCGTATATATCACGTGATTAATTGAGTGTTAATATACAATCCTTGAACACTTTTTAAATGATAGAGAGAGTCTCATTTCTCTAGACTCCCATATTTATTGGCTTTCCTTAAAAAATATTAGTATAAAGGGTTATACCAGATATTTATAGAGATCATTGATGTTATTGTGCTCAATTACAGAATAGTATTGTGTCTTTCTTTTTTGTTACAAATAAGAAAGATACATGTAAGACTATCTCTCCTTTTCCCCTTAAGGGGATAGGTCTGTTATAGGTAATTGAGTCTATTGGACTTTCCTTGTGTCCTAGGCCCTCCAACCTTTTTACTATTCAGCTAAGTCTGGGTCATTGGTAAAGTATAAAAATGTTAAAAAATTTATAGTAATTTATATATTTTTTATCCCCCCCCCCAAAAAAAATTTCGGGGGATATAGTCGTCACGCGTTTTTTTTTTGTCCGTCCGTCCGTCCGTTTACATTTCGTTTCCGGATGATAACTTCCCTTGAAATAGTTTGATTGTAACCAAACTTGATATGTGGCTTAAACATATAAAAATACAGGTCAAGTTCGAATCCGGGTTCATCCTGATTAATATTACCAGAGTTATGCCCCTTTTTAATTTAGAAAATCTTATGATTTTTGGTTTCCGGATGGTAACTTCCCTCAAGATAGTTTGATTGTAACCAAACTTGATATGGATGATGACCACACTTTTTTTTTTTTTGGGGGGGGGGGGGGGGGGGGGGGATCAGCTGTCCCATGGATGTGGCAGCCCTCTAGTTATACTTACCAATGACCCAGACGGGGATGGCCCTCCCATGAGTTGGGAACTCATACCTCCCCGCTGAGTACATAACGCTTACCAGGCACTGGTTGTAAGAATGACTTTTGGCGACAATTTCGAGACCTCCTTGACACTGCGCATGCGCAGTGGAGTAAAAGTATGGAGGACCATATAGGACATGTAATTTTCGGTTTTAGATGCAAATTTTGGGGATTGGGGGGTAAAATTTGCGTTTGGCCCTAAATATTTTAGAGCTAGCACCAGCTAAGTCTGGGTCATTGGTAAGTATAAAAAATATATAAACTACAATAAATTTTTTAACATTTCGAACAATTTCAAGAAACAGGATCAAAATTAAGCATTTAGTTTGATGTTTTCATCTATTGAAATTTAACTTTCCTAGTGTGATGTTTTTGTGACATTCTGAGAAGTCATCAGACTCATAATTTTTTTATTATTATTACTCAGTATAAAAACTGGTCTGTGATTCCAGTTTTAACACAATCTCAGTTAATGGGAGATCTGTGGGTTTGCACTAGTTCAAATTTATTTTTATATCTTCTGTATCAAGTAGTTATTCCACCAGGTGGGTGTCATTACTGTAACTCGCCAGATAATTATCCCCCGCCAAAACAAAGTTTGTGGGGGATATGGCGATAGTCTCTGTCCATCCATCCATCCAGGCTCATATCTTTGCAGCCGATTGCCGGATTTCCATGAAACTTCTTTTCTTTTTTTTTAAACATGATTTTTAGCTTAACTTTGGCGAAGCCAAATTTGAGCTTATGCCATGGCCAGTCGTCCGTCTGGCCGTCAACAATTAAATACGGCTCGGGCTAGACGCCGTATTTATGAACCGATCTTTACGAAACTTCTTGGGTACCTTTGTTATGACCGTGGGACGAGAACGAGTGTTTTTTGGTCCGATCCGAAATTCAAGTTGGCCGCTGGCAACCAGTTTGTACAAATAGGTGCAATCAGATTTTTGCGCAGAACTTCCATATGAAAGCGCTGATTTGAATAATGTTTTGTATGAATGTTTAGTATCATGGGATACATCACATATAATACAGGTTTTTTTCTCATGTGTAAATTATTCAAATTAGACTAACTTGGATGTATTTAGTGTTATTTTCAGCACTGTAAGTGCAAATGCCAATACGGCTCGGGTAAGAGGCCGTATTTATGAACCGATCTTTACGAAACTTCTTGGGTACCTTTGGTATCACCGTGGGACGAGAACGAGTGTTTTGGGGTCCGGTCAGAAATTCAAGATGGCCGATGGCAGCCATTTTGTACAAAATTAGGTGCAATCAGATTTTTGAGCAGAACTTCCATTTGTAAGCACTGACTTGAATAATTTTTTGTGTAAATGTTTAGTACCATGGGATACATCACATATAATACAGGTTTTTTTCTCGTGCAGAAATTATGCAAATTAGATGAACTTTGATTTTTTCAGTGCTGGTACCTTTGTTATCACCTTGGGACGAGAACAAGTGTTTCTGTGTGTGGTCCAAAATTCAAGATGGCTGCCAGTGACCATTTTGTACCGAAATTAGATCTAATCAGTTTTTTGTACACAACTTCTATACGGCTCAGGCTAGAGGCCGTATTTATGAACCGATCTTTATGAAACTTCTTGGGTACCTTTGTTATAACTGTGGGATGAGAACGAGTGTTTTGGGGTCTGTTCCGAAATTCAAGATGGCCACCAGCAGCCATTTTGTACCAAAATTAGTGCAATCAGTCTTTTGTACAGAACTTCTGTATGAAAGTTCTGATTTGAAAAAATTTTTGTATGAATGTTTAGTAACATGGAATACATCACATATAGTACAGGTTTTTTTCTCCTGCAGAAATTATGCAAATTAGATGAACTTTGATTTATTCAGTGCTACTTATACACTGTAAGTGCACATCTCAATACGGCTCGGGCTAGAGGCTGTAATTTATCAACCGATCTTCACGAAACTTCTTGGGTACCTTTGTTATCACCTTGAGACGAGAACGAGTGTTTCTGGGTGCGGTCCAAAATTCAAGATGGCTGCCAGTGGCCATTTTGTACCGAATTTAGGTCCAATCTGTATTTTGTCACAACTTGTATACAGCTCGTATTTATGAACTGATATTCACAAAACTTCTTGGGTACCTTTGTTTTCACCTTGGGACAGGAACGAGTGTGTTTTGGGGTGCCTTTGTTATCACTGTGCTATGAGAACAAATATTTTGGGGTTCAGTCAGACCCACTCTGGGACTCAAAGATTTCTTTTCTAGTTAAGCATCTGACTGTCACCCACCTTTACAATACTTTACCTATACATTTGTTACAGGCTACGGTCAGTATTTATGTACAGACTGTTACAATACTTTATATGTACCTTTGTTATCAGGTCGTTACCTAGATGTTTGTCATTGCTGTCTCATACTATACATGTACATGTCTTAACAAGTTGAGCTATAGTGTCTTTGACACTTTCATTTTTCTCAAAATAGAAATGTGGTTTGATGAACAGGCATAGCCTATATCGGCATCTCTCCCAATGTATTTCACACATTACAAAGGATAATAAATGGGTGCAAGTTCACATGCAATGGAGGACTGCACATAATTGTGATTCCATTAATCACTTTTATGAAACAATTAATTACATTATATCTATGCATGTTGCCTCCAAAAAGAAAGAAATCCATTCTTCAGTAAATCTTGGGCGATTTTTATTTTGCATGATAAACAGACATTTTCAACAGTAAATCTTGGGTGGTTTTTAGCTCACCTGACTTTCAGTCAGGAGAGCTATAGTGATCACTCACCGTCCGGCGTCCGTGAACATGGTGTTTGCGTCTTCTCCTCCCAAATCGCTGAACCAATTTAATTGATATTTGAGATAATAGTTTGTTATGACATCGCAATTTGATTTTGTTCAAATCAAGTTGCCCCGCCCGTGGGTAGGGCCACATCCAAAAAGTGAGCTGAAATCTTAAAAAATCTTCTTCTCATGATCCAGCAGTAGCAGAGACTTGATATTTGGTGTGCAGCTTTCTTTTGAGGTGTAGACTCAGATTTGTTCAAGAGAAGTTTGTGGGGCTATACTTGGCGTCGTTATGGGAGGGGCAAGATTTTTGGCCCCGCCCGAAATTTCTATTTTCCAAACCGAGAGGCTGATTTGAACCAAATTTTATGTGAGGGCTTATTGGGTCATAAGTACCTAATTTATGCTGATTTTTTTTTCCCCGTAGCCCCATGGGAACCGCAGGAGCTAAAAATAGAAAAAAATTAAAACGCCCATATCTCCAAAACTGCACGGCACCGAGAATTTTTATTTGGTGTGAAGCTTCCTTAGGACCAACAGAAAGAATTGGTAAAAAAAAATTGCCATCGGTTTTATCATAGGGTACAGTTTCGGGACTTTGAAAAAGTGCTGAGTCAGCACTTTTTAACACTGTAGGCAATGGGAAAAACATTAAAAAATCTTCTTCTCCAGATCCAGCAGGCAGAATCTTTTGATATTTGGTATGCAACATTGGAGGGTGGATCTGATTCAAGTTTGTTCAAATCGGCCCCCTGTGTTCATATTTGGGCTCAGTATAGGAGCCCGATTTCGAACTTAGTGCATTTCAGGAAAATTTCTTAAAAAATCTTCTTCTCCAGATCCAGCAGGCAGAATCTTTTGATATTTGGTATGCAACATTGTGGGGTGGATCTGATTCAAGTTTGTTCAAATCGGCCCCCTGGGTTTATATTTGGGCTCAGTATAGGAGCCCAAATTTGAACTTACTGCATTTCAGGCAAATTTCTTTGAAAATCTTCTTCTCCAGATCCAGCAGGCAGAATCTTTTGATATTTGGTATGCAACATTGTGGGGTGGATCTGATTCAAGTTTGTTCAAATCAGCCCCTTGGGTTTATATTTGGGCTCAGTATAGGAGCCCAAATTTGAACTTAGTGCATTTCAGGCAAATTTCTTTGAAAATCTTCTCAAGATCCAGCAGGCAGAATCTTTTGATATTGGGTATGCAACATTGTGGGGTGGATCTGATTCAAGTTTGTTCAAATTGGCTCCCTGGGTTTATATTTGGGCTCAGTATAGGAGCCCAAATTTGAACTTAGTGCTTTTCAGGCAAATTTCTTAAAAAATCTTCTTCTCCAGATCCAGCAGGCAGAATCTTTTGATATTTGGTATGCAACATTGTGGGGTGGATCTGATTCTATTTTGTTCAAATCGGCTCCCTAGATTCATATTTGGGCTCACTATAGAAGCTCGAATTTAAACTTAGTGCATTTCAGGCAAATTTCTTAAAAAATCTTCTTCTCCAGATCCTGCAGGCAGAATCTTTTGATATTTGGTATGCAACATTGTGGGGTGGATCTGATTCCAGTTTGTTCAAATCAGCCACCTGGATTCATATTTGGGCTCACGATAGAAGCCCAAATTTGAACTTAGTGCATTTCAGGCAAATTTCTTTGAAAACCTTCTTCTCAAGATCCAGCAGGCAGAATCTTGTGATATTTGGTATGCAGCATCCTTAGGGGGGTGAGATTCAAGTTTGTTCAAGCCATGTCCCTAGGTCCATATTTGGGCTCACTGTGGGAGCTTGAATTGTAACTTTGTTCGAAATGAGGAATTTTCTTAAAAAATCTTCTTCTTCAGATCCAGCAGTCGGAATGGTTTGATATGTGGTGAGTAGCATCCTTGGGGGGGGGGGGGGGGGGGGGGGGGGGGGGGGATTCAAGTGTGTTAAAGCCAAGTCCATGGGTCCATATGTGGGCTCCCTGTGGGAGCCCAAATTATAACTTGGTCAATATGAGGAATTTTTCTTTAAAAATCTTCTTCTTCAGATTCAGCAGTTGGAATGTTTTGATATTTGGCATGGAGCAACCTTGGGGGCTGAGATTCAAGTTTGTTCAAGCCAAGTCCCTTGGTTCATATTTGGGCTCACTATGGGAGCCTGAATGACAACTTAGTTCAAAATGAGGAATTTTCTTTAAAAATCTTCAGATCCAGCAGATGAATGCTTTTGATATTTTTTATGCAGCATCCTTAGGGGGGTAAGATTCAAGTTTGTTCAAGCCATGTCCCTAGGTCCATATTTGGGCTGATTGTGGGAGCTCGAATTGTAACTTGGTTCAAAATGAGGAATTTTCTTTAAAAATCTTCTTCTTCAGATCCAGCAGTCGGAATGTTTTGATATTTGGTGTGCAGAATCCTTAGGGGTGTGAGATTCAGGTTTGTTAAAGCCAAGTCCCTGGGTTCATATATGGGCTCCCTGTGGGAGCCCGAATTATGACTTAGTTCAGTATGAGGAATATTCTTTAAAAATCTTTTTTTAGATCCACTGGTCAGAATATTTGTATATTTGGTTTCAGCTTTTCATAGGAGGAGCAGATGCAACTTGTGGAAATCAATTCTCTGGGTTGATATTTGGGCTACCATGTCAGGTGAGCGCCCTCAGGCCCCCTGGGGCCTCTTGTTATTTTGCATGATAAACGTACATTTGAAAGCATTGAAATATGCTTTCTCTTGTCTCATGAAACTTCAAGTGCATACATCTTATGACAGTTGGTGCCCAGCAAATGAAAATTGCAACTTACTTCCACTGCTACTTTGTGTTTGTCATGTTCACTCAGTTTGTAATGTTGTGCCTTTTTAGCTCACCTGACTGAAAGTCAGGGTGAGCTTTTCTTATCACTCTTCGTCCGTCGTCCTGCATGAAGGTGGTGTTTGAGCCTCTTTCTCCTAAATCACTGGCCACATTTTAATTAAATTTCATGTAAGTAGTGGTTATATAGGGGCATTTTGATTTTTATGCAAATTAGGTTTTGGCTCATATTGTGCAGAGGTGTGGGGAAAAAGTGGCCAAATTTTTTGAAAATCTTCTTCTAATGAACCACCAGTAGCAGAGACTTGATATGTGGTATACAGAGTCCTTTTGAGGTTTAAAATCAAGTTTGTTCAAGAGACGTTTATCGGGCATTATTTGCCTTCGTTATGGGTGGGGCAAGAATTTTTGCCACTCCCAAAATTTCTATTTTCCAAACCAAGAGGCAGATTTGAACCAAATTTGATATGAGGGCTTATTGGATCATAAGTACTTAATTTATGCCCAAATTTTTTTTCCCGTCTCTCTATGGGAACCGCAGGAGCTAAAAATAGAAAAAAATTAAAACGCCCATATCTCCAAAACTACACGTCACTGAGAATTCTTATTTGGTGTGAAGCTTCCTTAGGACCAACAGAATGGAATGGTCAAAAAAAAATTGCTATCGGTTTTATCATGGGGTACTTTTTGGGGACTTTGAAAAAGTGCTGAGTCAGCATTTTTTAACACTGTGGGTAATGGGAAAAACATGTAAGACTACTTTTCTCCCAAACCACTGCTCCTTTTTAAAAGCTTTCAAATTTCACATATAACATCTTTGGAAGATTGTTTCACATGTTTATTGAAATCAATTCCCTGGGTCCATATTTGGGCTTTCTGTGGGGGCCCAAATGTTTAAATTAGTGCAGTATGAGGAATATTCATTAAAAATCTTCTTCAGATCTACCAATAAGAATCTTTTGATATTTGATATGCAGTATCCTTAGGGGGGTGAGATTCAAGTTTGTTCAAGCCAAGTCCCTGTGTTCATATTTAGGCTGAAAATTTTGGGCCCTGTTCCGGACTTAGAAATTTTGGACCAAAATCCAGAAATTTTTTGTTTTTTTCGGTCAATTTTAAGACAAAAATTTTTTTTTTTTTTACACTGAAAATTTGGGGTCCTGGTGGGACTTAGAAAATTTTGGACCAAAATCTGGTATTTTTTTTTTGTTTTTTATGCGTTTGGTCAATTTTAAGACAAAAAAAAATTTTTTTTTTTACACTAAAAATTTGGGGTCCGGGTTGGACCAAAATCCAAAAATTAGTTTTTTGTTTTTTTATGCGTTTCAAGAAGAAGAACAAAATTTTAGGCTGAAAATATTTTGTTTGGGAAAAAAATCTGTTTTTTATGCGTTTATCTCAATTTTGGGACATAAAAGTGCAGGAACTGAAAATAGAAGGAAAATCCTGTGTATTGTGTGGGCACAATCGCTTCATCTAGTTGGTATATGCTTTTCTTAGGAGGGGCGTACGCAGCTAATTCAAGTCAAGTCCCTTGTTTGATATTTAGACTACCATGTCAGGTGTCAGGTGAGCGTCCTCAGGCCCCCTGGGGCCTCTTGTATTATATAGTATTTTTATTTTGCCCTAAAGTGGGTATCAAGTGGAGACCTCCGTCCATCCATACCAACATTTTTCCTTGTATCTCGGCCACTTCTACTCCGATTTGAATAATATTTGGTTTTGTGATAGAGCATCATGTGAGAACAATACCTGTGTAGCATGAGTTTCTTCCACACATTTTTTCCAGATTTATTGTCCTTTTTGACTCTTTCAACTTCAAAATTTTTGGCAGGTTGGAGGCATTGACCCACGCTTTGCATTGCCCTTCTTATTTTCCATTTGTCTGTATTCATGAGGCTTCATTTCTTTATCTGTTGTATTCCTTGTTCTCTACATGCCATTTTTTTTTATCATTTGAAGCAAATAGACCAACAAATTGTGGATTAGGTTGTCTTTATTTTATATTTGTCATGTATACAAAAGACGGTACAAATAAAATCACTGCTTTTTGAACTGACATTGTACATGTTGTAAGACTGAAAGCTGAAATGAATTTATGAACGCTGTACATCCAAACTACTTCATATTCTCCTCATTCCCTTTGTCAGTCAAAATCACCAAATTCCTCCAAACTGGATAACTCAGACAGTTTCGATCCTGTGAACTTCAAGTTACCGAGTTTTGACTATATGTGTGGTAAATTATTATATGGGTTTTCAACAAACATACCAATGTGTATCCTGGCATCATTAATTTTATTGTATTTTTACCAACCATCTTTTCTTATTTCCAGACTACTGTGGTCCAGTTCTAGTTCCCCTATAAATCAAGGATAATCTACATCCGGATTGAATCTGGTCTCTTGTGAAACTTTTAAAGTCAACAATTGTAATGAGTTTTGTTACCCAGTATTTGAAATTTCTCGGGCTATTGCCTTTGTTTTCCTTGTAACATCCAACCACCTCCTCCAGTCTACTTCTGGCGTGTGTGGTCACTCTTATGTATTGCCTGATAATTCTAAAACATTTATAGGTTTATGTTATTTCCTATATATTCTGAATACATTTTAGAAATTTTTTTCTGTGTTGCTGAATATGCCCTCCAGTATTACATTTCAGAATCGTAGTTTTCCCCAACATATACAGGATAACAATCACTGTGCTAGTTTGCAGTAGTTGCTACCCAAAAAGCACTTAAACCCTTGGCCTTCCAACATTTGGCATTCCTTTTTTTTCCTAACCCCTTTTCATCTGTCATTCATCTTGCTTACAAATGACTTTTTCCCCAAAATCATTGACCAATTCTAACCAAACTGAATATATATGTTCACTGTGATGAACGAATGCAGGCTTATTTATTCCATGTTGCTTCACCCATTTGGGGCCCCAGAGGGGCAAAGCTATATTTCTTCAAATCTTTTGGCAATCCCTATAGCTTGTACCATTCATCAAATCAGGATAAAATTTCAGATGTATGCTGGGCATGATATCTAGATGTGAGCTATTGAGTTTCATTATTGTAGCTAGAAAAACATGATCGTCTTTGAGTTTGCTGTTGAATCCTTTCGTGTACCCTAAAGCCCATGTCACAGATTTTGAAATTTTATATGCTTGTTCATAAGAAGAGTATCTGAATGTGACCTATGAATTTTTGTTACATTTTGATGAAACTTGCCATACTTGCAATCATCTTTGAATTTACCTATTATTTAAAGGGAATCCTTAAGTTCTCTCAACTCAAATCCTTCATTTGGTCAGTTTGGGATTTTATGTTGTAGCCTGGCATGACATCAGCAGGTGAGTGTTATTGCTGAGGCTTAATAAACGTGACAGATGGGAGCGAGGTCACAAATTTCATTTATCTAAATTCTTACAGGAATCTCCAACATGCTGTGAGTTATAATTGAAATAGTGTTATTGTAGCTGTATTGAAATAATCCTCCTTGATTACAGTGTTGGATGCATTATTTCTTCTTGGCAGTAGTTTCACTGATCACTAGACTGCTAAGCTTTTTAGTCTTATGAATGCTCCGATTGAACCATAAGTACACCACCTCCTGTTGTCCATCATTTAGTTTGTTTGAATGTGAATAAGTAGAAAAAGGAGAAAAAAACTGTTACAGTAAAATTCTTTTTATCATACCTATCACATTGAAACCAACAGAGACCCCCCCCACCCCAGTCAGTCATCACCTAACACTCCTCTGTAACACATAATTAATGTGACCATTATCCCTTTGAACTCTAGTGGTATCTTCCATGTCAGTTCAATGGCAGCAATTAGAAGAGTCCATATTCATTATTTGGGGTAGACCAATCAATATTTTCAACGTGCAGCCTTGGGGCTGCACATTGAAAATATTGATTGGTCTACCCCACACATTTACTGAACAGCCATCCTATTTAATGACGTTATGATGTATCATGTTGCTGGACGGAAAAACGGCCACAAGGGTTCAAAGGGTTAAATGAATTAGGAATGATGAGGCTTTTGTGCATTTTTCAGTTGTCACATCTGCCAAGAGAGACATTCTTGAACTGTGTAGCATTTTCTTGTTGGTGCATTTGCACTTCTCCTCAAAGGCAGTTTTGCGGAACATTTTCAGGATCTGCATGGTCAATATTTCAGTGTTGTAGGTGTGAAAAAGAAATTCATTTTACTTGAGAAAATGTAATTATCAAGTACTGCCAAATTATATTTCTGAACATCAGAAAAAGCTCATTTTTTTCCAGAACATAAAATCTACCCACCTCCTCCCCCATACCTCCATAGAATGATCTTATGAGTATTTCATTGATTGGCCATCAGCTATGTTTGGGAAGTACTCTTAATGATGACTTGAGCAGCTTCAGGTAATACATTACTGCCTGTTGATGTCTCCTTTTTTTTCTTTTTTCTTTCAGAGAGTGTGCAATAAAATTTAATGATTACTTTGAATTTCCCAGAGAATTTGATATGGAACCTTTCACTGTTCAAGGATTGGCTAAAATTGAGGGTTTGTATTGAATTAATTGACCAATTAATGTTTCTTTCAGTGTGTGCTTGCTCAGCCATCTTCTTTTTTGACTATTTTGGATTGGGATTGAATGTAATTAGTACTCTGAGAAGAAACTGCAATAAAGCCATTTACTTGTTTGCCCACCCATTATTCACCTATCCGAGCGTAATTTTGTGCTGTAAAGTGTTTCTACTTGGTGAATTCTCTCATCATTTTAAAAATTGTGACCAGTTTGGAAAAATCAGTTTTATGATTTAAGAGTTTGTTTTTAGCTCAACTTTGACGAAGTCAAATTTGAGCTATTGTCATGGCCCGTCGTCCGTCGTCCGTCTGGCCGTCTGTCCGTACGTCAACAATTGGCTATGGCTCGGGCTAGAGGTCGTATTTATGAACCGATCTTTACGAAACTTTTTGTGTACCTTTGTTATGACCCTGGGACGGGAACGAGTGTTTTTAGGAGTGGTCCGAAATTCAAGATGGCTGCCAGTGGCCATTTTGTACCGATAATGCAAAAATCAGTTTTTTGTACAGAACTTCTGTATGAAAGTTCTGATTTGAATAAAGTTTTGTATAAATGTTTAGTACCATAGGATACATCACATATAATACGGGTTTTTTTCTCGTGCGTAAATTATGCAAATTAGACTGACTTTGATTTATTTAGTGTTACTTTCAAAGCTGTAAGTGCCAAGCTGCTATGGCTCGGGCTAGAGGCCGTATTTATGAACCGATCTTTACGAAACTTCTTGGGTACCTTTGTTATGACCGTGGGACGAGAACGAGTGTTTTTGGGTGCGGTCCGAAATTCAAGATGGCTGCCAGTCGCCATTTTGTACCGACGATGCAGAAATCTGTTTTTTGTACAAAACTTCCATATGAAAGCTCTGATTTGAATAATTTTTTGTATGAATGTTTAGTACCATGGGATACATCACATATAATACGGTTTTTTTTCTCGTACGTAAATTGTGCAAATTAGACTAATTTTGATGTTTTTTGGGGTTACTTTCAGCACTGTAAGTGCAAATGCCAATACGGCTCGGGCTAGAGGCCGTATTTATGAACCGATCTTTACGAAACTTCTTGGGTACCTTTGGTATCACCATGGGACGAGAACGAGTGTTTTGGGGTCCGGTCCGAAATTCAAGATGGCCGATGGCAGCCATTTTGTACAAAATTAGGTGCAATCAGATTTTTGCACAGAACTTCCATATGAAAGCCCTGATTTGAATAATTTTTTTGTGTGAATGTTTAGTACCATGGGATGCATCACATATAATTCGGGTTTTTTTCTCGTGCAGAAATTATGCAAATTAGATGAACTTTGATTTTTTCAGTGCGACTTACACACAGTAAGTACACATGTCAATACGGCTCAGACTGGAGTCTGTATTTATGAACTGATCTTCACGAAATGTCTTGGGTACCTTTGTTATCACCTTGGGACGAGAACGAGTGTTTCTGGGTGCGGTCTAAAATTCAAGATGGCTGCCAGTGGACATTTTGTACCGAAATTAGGTCTAATCAGTTTTTTGTACACATCTTCTATACAGCTCAGACTAGAGGCCATATTTATGAACCAATCTTTACGAAACTTCTTGGGTACCTTTGTTATCACCGTGGGATGAGAGCGAGTGTTTTTGGGTGTGGTCCGAAATTCAAGATGGCCACCAGCAGCCATTTTGTACCAAAATTAGTGCAATCAGTCTTTTGTATAGAACTTCTGTATGAAAGTTCTGATTTGAATAAATTTTTGTATGAATGTTTAGTAACATGGAATACATCACATATTGTAAGGGGTTTTTTTTCATGCAGAAATTATGCAAATTAGATGAACTTTGATTTATTCAGTGCTACTTACACAATGTAAGCACACATGTCAATACGGCTCAGGGTAGAGGCTGTATTTATGAACCGATCTTCACAAAACTTCTTGGGTACCTTTGTTATCTCCTTGGGATGAGAATGAGTGTTTCTGGGTACGGTCCAAAATTCAAGATGGCTGCCAGTGGCCATTGTGTACCGAAATTAGGTCCGATCAGTTTTTTGTCACAAGTTCTATACAGCTCGTATTTATGAACTGATCTTCACAAAACTTCTTGAGTACTTTTGTTTTCACCTTGGGACAGGAACGAGTGTGTTTTGGGGTGCCTTTGTTATCACTGTGCTATGAGAACAAATATTTTGGGGTTCAGTCAGACCCACTCTGGGACTCATAAAGATTTTTTCTAGTTCAGCATCTGACTGTCACCCACCTTTACAATACTTTACCTATGCATTTGTTACAGGCAACGGTCAGTATTTATGTACAGACCGTTACAATACTTTATATGTACCTTTGTTATCAGGTCATTACCTAGATGTTTGTCATTGCTGTGTCACATACAGTACAGACCCGTCAGTTAGCCCACTTCCGTGGATAAGCCCACCCCCCAACTTTCAGAAAAACGTACTTAATTGGAAGACACCCCAAAATAAGCCCACCACAGATTTTCCGTGATTATTTTTCAGGTACATATGTGAAACACGAACCGGTAAGTTGAACCAACGACGGGGATTTCCCAAGTTACCAATCAAAATAAAATGTTAATTATTTTGTTGATATTTTCCTTTTTTTTATTTACCACAATAACATTGCACCCTAAATAAAATTTTATAATCATATCGACGTGTTGCTTTATTTTTTTTTTTTGCAGCTGGATTAAAAGTCCCAAAAAATATTTTGTGTTGTCAATTTTATTTATCCACTCTGCTCTGAACCTTTATATTTAGAAATGAACGGGAAATTCCCAGTTCATAATTAATTATTCCAAACGGAATGGCCACCCAGGTATCAGGTTTTTAATTGTTGGAAAATGAGTTGTTTGGTTATCTGAAGCAGTCATATTAAAGGCGCTTCAAAAAAAGAAATATAACTTCGTACCTTCATTTTAATATCCACTTTGTCAAATATGAATTGAAAAGCTGTTTGAAAACAACACACATGTGAAGCCATTTTTGTATTAACAATGGGGAGTCTCAATTCACACCACGGCGGTCCGATTAAATATAGCTTGTTTTTTTTTAAAGCACGCCCATGTGCTTTTATTTACGTTTCATGTTGCAAGTGTTTGTGTAACAGTGCGACTTGAAATAAAGATCAGAAAGTTTTGTGGTCTTTGATACTGTGTACAGAAGAGATAGGTTTGTAAATAAATATGGTTATCAGCCTTCCAAAGTCATAAGTAAATTAGTTGTTGTTTATGAATCATGTCGTCCATACGTAATCGCTATACATTGGAAACAAAAATTAAAGTAATTGAATGGCATCGTCAGAATGGTGAAAATCAAGCTAAAACTTCCAAACAATTTAATGTGGATCGCAAACAAATTCGCCTGTGGAACCGGGATTTTGATAAATTTAAAATGACACCCAAGTCAGCAGCTTCAGTTAAGAAATCTCTCAACATAGGAAAAGAGCCATTGTCGATTGAACTTGACCAGGTTGTGTTTGACTGGTTGTGTGAGGAGAGGGAGGCAGGTAGGCCTGTTTCAAATTTTATGCTGCAAGGAAAGGCCAGAGAGGTTGCAGCTCGTCTGAAACTTCAGGGGTTTAAAGGCTCGAATGGATGGCTCAACAGGTGGAAGAAGAGATTTAGCATCAGCATTCGAAGAGGGACGAATGATTCTCAAAAAGTACCTGCAGATTTTAAGGAGAAAATCGAAACATTCCACACATCAATTAAAAATCTGAGAGTGAAAAATGACTATACATTTCATAACATGGCAAATATGGATCAAACAATGGTACGATTTGACAGTGCTCCGAGTTACACCAATTCGATCAAAGCCGAAAAAACTGTACGGATCAGCAATACTGGAGCTTCAAAAAAAGGTTGTACGGTTGCGTTATGTGCTCGTGCCAATGGCTCCAAGTTGCCCGCCTACATAATTTCCAAGGAGCGCAGTGGATCCTTAAGCGTCAATATTTTATCAAAACTGAATATACCTGACAATATAAGAATTTCTTCAACGATGAATGGCTGGATGACGGCAGAAGAAGTTAGAAAATGGATTAAAAGAGTCTGGGGCAAAAATGAGGATGATGTCAGGCGATTACTTGTTTTGGACACATACAGACCTCATTACACGCCAGAAACTACTGCAAGTCTGGAAAAAAGGGACACCGATATAGTTTTAGTACCTGGAGGTGAGGATGTTTCTTAATTCATTCCTTATAATTTACACTTGACACAATGGGAGTGATGCGCTAAAGCGGTAATCAACAACTAAAATTGTAGCGACTTTCAAATTTGATGGACTAATTGTTTATTATTTCTTTATCTCATCATTCGCATCGTGTCACTGTACCGGTGTTTTAATTATTATTAGCTCAACTTTGACAAAGTCAAATTTGAGCTATTGTCATGGCCCGTCGTCCGTCCGTCTGTCCGTCTGTCCGTCTGTCCGTCTGTCCGTACGTCAACAATTGGCTATGGCTCGGGCTAGAGGTCGTATTTATGAACCGATCTTTACGAAACTTCTTGTGTACCTTTGTTATGACCCTGGGACGGGAACGAGTGTTTTTAGGAGTGGTCCGAAATTCAAGATGGCTGCCAGTGGCCATTTTGTACCGATGATGCAAAAATCAGTTTTTTGTACAGAACTTCTGTATGAAAGTTCTGATTTGAATAAAGTTTTGTATAAATGCTTAGTACCATGGGATACATCACATATAATACGGGTTTTTTTCTCGTGCGTAAATTATGCAAATTAGACTGACTTTGATTTATTTAGTGTTACTTTCAAAGCTGTAAGTGCCAAGCTGCTATGGCTCGGGCTAGAGGCCGTATTTATGAACCGATCTTTACGAAACTTCTTGGGTACCTTTGTTATGACCGTGGGACGAGAACTAGTGTTTTTGGGTGCGGTCCGAAATTCAAGATGGCTGCCAGCCGCCATTTTGTACCGACGATGCAGAAATCTGTTTTTTGTACAAAACTTCCATATGAAAGCTCTGATTTGAATAATTTTTTGTATGAATGTTTAGTACCATGGGATACATCACATATAATACGGTTTTTTTCTCGTACGTAAATTGTGCAAATTAGACTAATTTTGATGTTTTTTGGGGTTACTTTCAGCACTGTAAGTGCAAATGCCAATACGGCTCGGGCTAGAGGCCGTATTTATGAACCGATCTTTACGAAACTTCTTGGGTACCTTTGGTATCACCGTGGGACGAGAACGAGTGTTTTGGGGTCCGGTCCGAAATTCAAGATGGCCGATGGCAGCCATTTTGTACAAAATTAGGTGCAATCAGATTTTTGCACAGAACTTCCATATGAAAGCCCTGATTTGAATAATTTTTTTGTGTGAATGTTTAGTACCATGGGATGCATCACATATAATACGGGTTTTTTTCTCGTGCAGAAATTATGCAAATTAGATGAACTTTGATTTTTTCAGTGCGACTTACACACAGTAAGTACACATGTCAATACGGCTCAGACTAGAGTCTGTATTTATGAACTGATCTTCACGAAATGTTTTGGGTACCTTTGTTATCACCTTGGGACGAGAACGAGTGTTTCTGGGTGCGGTCTAAAATTCAAGATGGCTGCCAGTGGCCATTTTGTACCGAAATTAGGTCTAATCATTTTTTTGTACACATCTTCTATACAGCTCAGACTAGAGGCCATATTTATGAACCAATCTTTACGAAACTTCTTGGGTACCTTTGTTATCACTGTGGGATGAGAGCGAGTGTTTTTGGGTGTGGTCCGAAATTCAAGATGGCCACCAGCAGCCATTTTGTACCAAAATTAGTGCAATCAGTCTTTTGTATAGAACTTCTGTATGAAAGTTCTGATTTGAATAAATTTTTGTATGAATGTTTAGTAACATGGAATACATCACATATTGTAAGGGGTTTTTTTTCGTGCAGAAATTATGCAAATTAGATGAACTTTGATTTATTCAGTGCTACTTACACAATGTAAGCACACATGTCAATACGGCTCAGGGTAGAGGCTGTATTTATGAACCGATCTTCACAAAACTTCTTGGGTACCTTTGTTATCTCCTTGGGATGAGAATGAGTGTTTCTGGGTACGGTCCAAAATTCAAGATGGCTGCCAGTGGCCATTTTGTACCGAAATTAGGTCCAATCAGTTTTTTGTCACAAGTTCTATACAGCTCGTATTTATGAACTGATATTCACAAAACTTCTTGAGTACTTTTGTTTTTACCTTGGGACAGGAACGAGTGTGTTTTGGGGTGCCTTTGTTATCACTGTGCTATGAGAACAAATATTTTGGGGTTCAGTCAGACCCACTCTGGGACGCAAAGATTTCTTTTCTAGTTCAGCATCTGACTGTCACCCACCTTTACAATACTTTACCTATACATTTGTTACAGGCAATGGTCAGTATTTATGTACAGACCGTTACAATACTTTATATGTACCTTTGTTATCAGGTCATTACCTAGATGTTTGTCATTGCTGTGTCACATACTATACATGTACATGTCTTTGTCTTGACAAGTTGAGCTACAGTGTCATTGACACTTTAATTTTAATATTGTTTTTAGTGTAAACCAGTCCCCCCCCCCACGCTTGTTAAACATGGTGATGTACCATAGCGAATATTATTTCTAGTCTTAACTTGAGCCCCCCCCCCCCCCTCGTATTTGTTATACACGCTGATGTGCCATAGCGAATATTATTTCTAGTGTCACATTTGACTCAATGGGAGTGATGCGCTAAAGCGGTAATCAACAACTAAAATTGTAGCGACTTTCAAATTTGATGGACTAATTGTTTATTATTTCTCTATCGCATCATTCGCATCGTGTCACAGTACCAGTGTTTTAATTATTATTATATTAATATTGTTTTTAGTGTAAACCTGTGCCCCCCCCCCCCCCCCCCCCTCTCCCATGCTTGTTAAACATGGTGGTGTACCGTAGTGAATATTATTTCTAGTCTCAACTTGAGGCCCCCCCCCCCCCCCCCTCCCCATATTTGTTATACATGATAATGTGCCATAGCGAATATTATTTCTAGTGTCACATTTGACTCAATGGGAGTGATGCGCTAAAGCGGTAATCAACAACTAAAATTGTAGCGACTTTCAAATTTGATGAACTAATTGTTGATTATTTCTTTGTCGCATCGTGTCACAGTACCAGTGTTTTAATTATTATTATTGTATTAATATTGTTTTTAGTGTAAACCTGTGCCCCCCCCCCCCCCCCCCCCCATCACAGGCCTACCATAGGTACCATAGCGAATGAAATTTCTAGTATAAATGTGAGCCGTAAGAGCCCCCCCCCCCCCCCTCTCCTTGTATATCATTAACAGTGTCTTTAATAGGAAATTACGTCTTTTTTTAGGATGCACGCCTCTGGTACAGCCAATGGACACCCACGTCAATCGGGTATTTAAAATGAAGTTGAAAGAGTTGTGGATCCACTGGTTTCGAGATGCAAAAAAAAATAAAAATGGAAATTATATTCAGCCATCCAGGCAAGACGTCATCAGCTGGGTCAGCACGGCGTGGGAAACAATTGATGAAACGACAATAATTAAATCTTTCTTGAGCTGTGGAATAAGTAATGCGTTGGATGGTTCAGAGGATTATTTTATGGGCAACAGAATAAAAAAATGTGGTGTGACTGACATTGGAAAGGTTACAGTTGAAAGTGAGGCAAACACGTGCTTTGAACAACAAACAAATTGTGACAGTGATGGTGAGGTTGAACTTGGTGTGCGTTTCCCTGAGGATGGGGGAGACTCAGATGAAGATGTTGACTTTGAGGGGTTCGATGAATGTGGAAATATTGTGTTGTAATTGAACTGAAATGAACAGTGATAATAATCCGGTGCAAGTGTGTTTTGAGTTTAGTTTTCAATTTCTGTTGTTTCGAGCGTGATTGTAAAGGATGGAGCACAGATGACGACTTCACGCTCGAATCATTAAAAAACTAAAAACTGATTTTTTAAGGAAAGTAATAAAGTATCTCTTGGTTGTGTTAAAGGAATTCTGTATTATTTATCTTTAATCATTCAGTTTTTAGGGGTTTTAATGACTCAAGCATGGACGAAATTACCACGGTTATTCAATGTTTTCATTCATTCGCAAGCGTTTGTTTATAATTTTAAAAATAGAAATAGGTACCACGTGATTTCCAATCTTTCACTTTGTTTCATTACCCGGTACATGTATTCATGGTTACGCATCAAGTTGTCATAATTATGAAACATGATCCATGAAATAAAATACATTTTATATTTCCAGCACTGATAAACGTATCAGTACTAGAAATATAAAATGTATTTTATTTTATATTTTACCCTCGAAAAGTCAACAATATCATTCACTGACACCGAGTCAGCCTAAAAAATAGTTCTAAATCGACCACGTGTGTTTTCGTCAGTTTCAGCTTATTTTGTCCCGATTTGTAAATATTATTTTTGTCATTTTCTCCGTTAATTTTTATTTTTTAACAAATGGAATAGTGGATCTGAAAAAAGAAATAAACAACTCAGAAATGTATGTGGATTTTTTTATTTTATTTCTTTCACAAATAACATTACCCCAAACAAACGGGGTGATCAGTCACTCAAATTGACCTCCTTCTGAACATCGTACACTTGGTTTTCTCCGTAAATAAGCCCACCCCCAATTTTTCTATCAATTTTTTTCACGTGCCCCCTGGGCTTACTGACGGGTCGGTACGGTACTATACATGTACATGTCTTTGTCTTGACAAGTTGAGCTACAGTGTCATTGACACTTTCATTTGGTTTGTATTTTTTTCTTGACGATATAATTATTGGAAACTAAAGAGTTGATTCTTATGAGTTTCGGGTCCTCTTACTGAGCAAAAAGCTGCCTATATGTACAGGGCTTGATTTAACTGAATTCACATAGCATTTTGCAATCAATTCAGTTTCAAAATTTTGCTGCTCAATAAATATCAGTCCAAAGTTAATTTTCATCAACTGCTAATCAACTTCAAGTAAATATTAAATTTTTAATCAAAATTTTCAGATTAAATCGGGCCCTGTAATATGTTGTAGGTGATTGTTTTTCTCCTTCAACGGTCAAACCTTTGTGGAATTGTTGATAACATTAAAGGTAGACTTATGTATACTCATGAAATATGTTGAAAATGGATGTTAATACTTTCTTATTGTCGTAGAAGAAACAAGAGAGACAGTTAAAAACCATTTGGAGTTATTGTAAATTACCATGGCATTTTCGTATACTTTGCTTCCATGGTTGACAGTAGAAAAAAAGCAAAGGTTTCATAACATCTACACTTTGGCTGAACATGACTATATATCCATGTTACAGTCCTGATTAGTAATTGTGCAGAAATATGTGACCCTAAACACCAATAAATAAATAATAAATTTGAAAGATCCTCGAACCATTTGCACTTCATTTTAGGTACCTCTCACTTTCCAAAAGCAGAATATAATGAATAACAGTGCCGGGCCACACTTAGTGCTATCACAGTTTTCTTCAAAAGCATCCCTATCAGAACATTGTCTTGTCCCACCAATAGTCCATATTTGAACCCAATGATGCCTTAATTGGGCATCACTTCTCGCAAAATGTTCATTTGATTCTATAAAGTGTCCTTAAAAGCCTGGAGAATTTGAGCTATTTTTGGCTCCATCATAATAAAGTAACACTTTAACTTAGTAGTGGTGTTTAGTGAAGTCTTGACTGCCTATATAGGCAGCCAAGACTTCAATAGAAATCACTGCCAAAGTACTGTAACTTCTATCAACAAGACTACCAAAAGCCTGAATGTTGGAAATATGTGTTTGATACTGACGTGTAATAAAAGTAACTCACAAAGATTTAAACTTGGTCTTATTGGTTAACCTCTAGTAAGTATGAGGTGTTTTGTACTTTGGAACAAGCCTGAATATAAGCAACCTGTCATTTGCAAAATGGGGTCCCCAGAGGGTGAATTTACTGATGCTATTCGATACAATGGGCCAATTTATTCTCTTGGTACATCTTTCTGTTTTGGCTTGAGACCTTGATTCAGACTGAGGCTTACAGAGGGTAAATTTTGTGATGCTACCATGCTGTGCAGGGTAGCATCACCAGATTCACCCTCTGGAGACCTCATTTTGCAGATGGCAGTCAGCTTATTTTCAAGCTTGCTCTGGAATATGTACTGGTTACATTTACAAGCCTGAAGGACAAGGGTATTACAGTACTCTGAAATTCTAAATGAAAAACTGAAAATTGATTCTCACAGCAGGAGTTCATCAGTATTAAAACCAATTCTCGTGAATCGGGACAAATTTTAAGGCCTGAATATTGACACAGTTTAGTGACTTCCATCTTAGAATTTCATGCGATTGCAGATGCAATAATTTGATTAGCATAGCCAAATATTAGTTCTGTGATCTTTTCTTACCATTCAGTTTTTGCCAGTAACTTGAAGCTCCCACAAAATGGCCTCTTCCATGTGTCTGGTCTAGCACTCTATTTTAAGGGGTATGTGGATTAAATTTTTTTTTTATTTGCAGGTGAAATTATTGATGTTGACTGTGATAGCTCTTCTCAGAGCACAAAATATAAGTTATTTGGTGTTGTTGTACATAGTGGTCAAGCCAGTGGTGGTCATTATTATTCCTATATTCTTCATAAGTAAGTTAATATATATCACTAGTGTAATATAACCCCAAGTCAGATGTAATTAGTTTTCATTTATGTCATAATTACTGGGTACCACTGACCTTAAACACCAATAAATAAATAAATCCTAATATTTCAGGTTTTAGGTTTTATCTATACATATGTAACAGAGTTATGGCCCTTGGTACACTTGGAAAGCTTTTCATACAAAAATTCACTATCATTCACTCCACAATTGGTTGTCAAAGTTTGATGTTCTTTGGTGTGATGAGAGACCAGCATGGGGTAAATGATATGCACACATTGCGGATTTTGTCCATGCACATGCCCTAGAGTTAATTCCCTTGGTACTCTTAGAATACTTTATGTACAAACATTTTGCATGACAGTTGAAGCATCAGTTGTCTAATTTTGATGTTGTTTGAAATGGTGAAATAGCAGGTTTTGTCCACACACTCATAGCAGAGTTATGGCCTTATTACACTTAGTGCATGAAAAGTTTAGCGCTATCACACCGGATGTCAAACTTTGATATCCTTCGGTGTGGTAAAAGACCAGCATGGGGTAGAGCATATGCATATATTGCGACTTTTGTCCACATATGCACTAGAGTTATGGCCCTTCACTTATGAAAACTTTCTGTACAAACATTTTGCTTTATAACTCAATGAATGGGATTTTTTTCAACATCAGGGGTTAAAAATAGAAAAAAATTCAAATGCCCATATTTCCCAAACTACGTGGAACAGAGAACTCTTATATGGTATGAAGCATCCTTTTGACCAGTAGAATGGATTAAGAAAAAAAAAATGGCCATCAGTTGTGTCAGGGTGTTCTGTAGGGGGGTTTGAAAAAAATGCTGAGTCAGCATATTTGCAAAAATTGAAGAAAAAAATTTTCTTCATAACCGCTGATCAGAATCTTTAGTTTTGATATTTGGTATACAGCATCCATAGGACAGTCAAATACAAGTGTGTTCAAATCGACCCCTTCCGTTCATATTTGGGCTCATCAGAGGAGGCCAAATAATTAACTTAGGGTGCTATGCAGCATCTTTAGGGGGGTTTGATTCAAGTTTGTTCAAATGGGATCTCTGGATGAATATTTGGGTTCTTTATTGGAGCTCAAACTTAGTGCAATATGAGAAAATGTCTTAAAAAATCTTCTTTTTCAGAGCTGCTGCTGTTGAGAATCCTTTCATATTTGGTATGTGACATCTCTAGAGCTGTAAGATTCAAATTTGTTCAAATCGAGTTTCTGGGTTAATATTTGGGTTCCCCAAGGGAGCCCAAATATTTACTTAGTGCAATATGGGGAATTATCATTTTAAATCATCTCCTAGAGGTGTAAGATTTGAATTTGTTCAAATCGAGTCCCAGGGTTAATATTTGGGCTTCCGGTGGGAGCCTGAATATTAACAGTGCAATATGGGGAATAATCTTTAAAAATCTTCTTCAGATCCGCGGGTCAGATTCTTGTGATATTTGGTACGCAGCATCTCTAGGGGGGTTAGATTCAAGTTTGTTCAAATGGGATCCCTGGATGAATATTTGGGCTCTTTATTGGAGCCCAAATTTTAACTTGGTGCAATATGAGAAAATTTCTTAAAAAATCTTCTTTTTCAGACCCACTAGTGAGAATCCTTTCATATTTAATATGTGACATCTCGAGAGCTGTAAGGTCCAAATTTGTTCAAATCGTGTTTCTGGGTTAGTATTTGGGTATTTATTTAAATATTTACTTAGTGCAATATGGGGAATTATCATTTAAAATCATCTCCTTCAGATCCAGCAGTCAGATTCTTTTGATATTTGGTGTACAACACCTCTGGGAGGGTTAGATTGAAGGTTGTTCATATCAGGTCCCTGGGTTAATATTTGTTGAAGCCCAAAGTTTAATTTCTTGAAAATTCTTCTTCAGATCCACCAGTGAGAAACCTTTCATATTTGGTATGTAACATCTCTAGAGGTGTCAAATTCAACTTTGTTGAAATCGATTCGATTGAAATCGATTCGCTTGTTTTTTCTTGTTTTTTTTTAATTTTTTTTTTTTTTTTTTTGGGGGGGGGGGGTGGGGGGAGGGGGGCGCTTGAGAGAACCACAGTAGTTTAAAACAAAACAAAAATTTTGTTAGGTTATTGGTTTTTTTTGATACTTTACAGAACAAAGTTTGCTAGGAAGCTTTCCTAGGACCAGCAGAAATTAATGGCCCAAAATGTTGCCTCTGGTTGTGTCATAGCAAATTAAAAAAATTGCTCTTGCTGCTAATCACTTACTGATACACTCCCCTATTTTGACAATTTGAGCCAGGTGGAGCTTTTTAGGCTCACTTGAGCCTCTGGTTTAAATCTTGAAAACACAAAATTCTTGTTTTCTTTGTAAACTTTGGCACCTTTTCTTGCATTTGCAAAAGCTTGGAGCATTTGATAAAGAGATGGTTCCTGCTGATTTCCACTGAATAGAATTATTTAGTGTTGAGCTATGTGTCTTAATTCATTGTGATGTTTTATTGTTCATTCTCTTTCAGGAGCGCTGATGGAAGTGCAAAATGGTATAAATTCGATGATGGTGATGTTTGTGAATGCAAGATGGAAGATGATGAGGTAAGGATATATAAAATGTAGTGCCCTGCAAATGTTTGATATTCAAAGTGATATTCGATTCGATCACAATCTTTGATTCAAATTCAATTGACAATCGGCACCAAATATCCATCGAACATCTTCAAATGCAACATATATCAACAAGAACAAGATAAATCTTGGTTTAACCCTTTACCCAACAAATCGCCCGCATCCCCCCCGCGTAATATGCAAACTCAGCAGCTGAAAAAATATTATTTTTCGAAAAATTTCAACAAAACCATATCATGTGACCCCTCTTTGGAACGAGCTCGTTGAGCTCGTTCCAAAGAGGGGTCACATGATATGGTTTTGTTGAAATGTTTTTTAAAAATTTAAAAAATGATATTTAAAATAATAAATTTTGAAATCATCTGCATTGGGTAAAGGGTTAAATAGTCTACAAAATGTTTAAATTCGATCGCAAATTACAACATCAAAACATGTTTATATAGCCTGCAGTGTAACAATAACCAACTTATAGAAATAATGATGCTGGAAGTCTTGACAGTCTCGGATATTCAGCAGTCAATTGAATCATTGAGTCATAGCAAACATGCAGTGTTGAGTATCAAAATCAAAAATGGTCTGTTTCTGATTCAGTGCTACTGTTTCTATAAATAAACAGGTTATTCTGTGACTTAATTGTAAGTTCCTCAAACTTCCTCGGAATGGAGGCACCCCTTTGGATCAGGAATTTCTGTATTTTAAATGAACCAGACTTCCTGAGATGCATTGAGAATTAAGTTATTTGTGTAGTAAATGTGGCACCAACAGCAGAATATTTTGTGTGAATTTGCACATTGGGAATTCACATTCTCAAATTCTGGTCTGTCTATTGGAAAAGATAACTTAATGATATGTTGTTTGCGACAGGTTAACATAACTGTCTGCACTGAATTTAAATGTGATTTTTGTTCGTCGAAATACTACTACTACCGATAACGATTGTTTTCTACTCGATTTGGTATTTGATTCGATTCATGAATAGTGTGCAGTATTCAATTCAGTATTCAATTCAGTCATATTGAAATATTTGCAGGGGCATAATATAATGTGTTAATCTTCTTTAAAGTCATTTAGATTGGAGAATTCTCTGTCAGTTTAACACATGTTACTTTCCATTAAAGTCCTGTAGTTGTCCAACACTGCCTTAAGGGTGATATCAACACAAACTTGCACCTTGAAAACCTTATATCAACTCAAATTGACAATTTAAAAAAGCACCAGAAGTTTGTGAGCTGTCCTTCACCATTGAACATTCAAAGACTATTATAGAGCATTGTAATAGGGCACAACAAAATGAATACAGACAGGTTATGTTATCTCATGAGAAGTAGACCTAGAGGACCATTTTTAGCTTAACTTGACATAGTCAAGATAAGCTATTGCCATCACGCGTGCGGAAGTCTGTCAGTCTGTGAGTCTGTGACGTCTGTTCACATTTTCCTTTAGCACGGGCTACACCCCGCAGTTCTTGTCTGATCGTCACGAAATTTCATATGCAGGTTTGGGGTCATGTCTAGATGAGAACATCCCCTTTTGGTCGCGATCGGGCAACCGGTATGGCTGCCCAAGCCCAAAACCCGAAAACCATTAGCACAGTCTGCAGGTCGTATTTATGAAGGGATTTTATTGTAACTTGGTAGGATGCCTCTGTATAATGCCTAGATGGGAACATCCCCTTTTGGGCATGATCTATCAACTGTGATGGCTGCCCAAGCCCGAAACCCAAAAACTTTTAGCACAGTCTGCAGGTCATGTTTAATGTGGAGGGATTTCATTGTAACTTGGTAGGATGACTTCTTATGATGTCTAGATGAGAATTTCCCCATATGGGCATGATCTGCCAACCATGACGACTGCCCAAGCCCAAAACTCGAAAACCTTTAGCACAGTCTACAGGTCATATTTATTGAGGAATTTCATTGTAACTTGGTGGGTTGACTTCATACAATATCTAGATGAGAAAGTCCCCTTTTGGACGTGATTGGGTAACTGTGACGGCTATAGGGGCCCAAAGCCCAAAAACCTTTAGCACAGTCTCGAGGTCATATTTATGAAGGGATTTCATTGTAACTTGGTAGGATCACTCCAAATAATGTCTAGATGAGAACGCCCCATTTTGATCACGATCATGCAGCCTTGATGGGTGCCCGAGCCCAAAAGCCTTTAGCATAGGCAAAAGGTCATATTTATGGAAGGATTTCATTGTAACCTGTTAGGTTGACTCCATATAATGCCTAGATGATGACATCCCCATTTGGTCGTGATTGGTCAGTTGTGATGGCTACAAGTGCCCGAAGCCTGAAAATCTTGAGCACAGTCTACAGGTCATATTTATGAAGAGATTTCATTGTAACTTCTTAGGATCACTCCAGATGATGCCCAGATGAGATTGTCCCCCATGGTAGCGATCATTCAGCCATGATGGCTGCCCGAGCCCGAAGCTCGAGAACCTTTAGCACAGTCTACAGGTCATATTTATGAAGAGATTTCATTGTAACTTGGTAGGTTAACTTCATATAATGTCTAGATGAGAACGTCCCCTTTTGGACATGATTTGGCAACTGTGATGGCTAAAGGTGCCCGAAGCCCGAAAACCTTTAGCACAGTCTACAGGTCATATTTATGAGGGGATTTCATTGTAACTTGGCAGGATGACTCCAAATAATGTCTAGATGAGAACGTCCCATTTTGATCATGATCATTCAGCCTTGATGGGTGCCCGAGCCCAAAAACCTTTAGTATTGGTAAAAGGTCATATTTATGGAAGGATTTCATTGTAACCTATTAGGTTGACTCCATATAATGCCTAGATGATGACATCCCCTTTTGGTCGTGATTGGTCAGCTGTGATGGCTACAAGTGCCCGAAGCCCGAAAACCTTGAGCACAGTCTACTGGTCATATTTATGAAGGGATTTCATTGTAACTTCGTAGGATCACTCCAGATGATGCCCGGATGAGATTGTCCCCTTTGGTTGTGATCATTCAACCATGATGGCTGCCCGATCCGGAAGCCCAAAAACCTTAAGCACAGTCTACAGGTCATATTTATGAAGGGATTTCATTGTAACTTGGTAGGTTGACTTCATAATAATGTCTAGGTGAGAACGTCCCCTTTTGGACATGATTGGGCAGCTTTGACGGCTAAAGGTGCCCGAAGCCCGAAAACCTTTAGCACAGTCTACAGGTCATATTTATGAAGGAATTTCATTGTAACTTGGTAGGATGACTCCAAATAATGTCTAGATGAGAACGTCCCATTTTGGTCATGATCATTCAGCCTTGATGAGTGCCCGAGCCCAAAAAACTTTAGCATAGGCAAAAGGTTATATTTATAGAAGGATTTCATTGTAACCTGTTAGGTTGACTCCATATAATGCCTAGATGATGACATCCCCTTTTGGTCGTGATTGGTCAACTGTGATGGCTACAGGTGCCCGAAGCCCAAAAGCCTTGAGCACAGTCTACAGGTCATATTTATGAAGGGATTTCATTGTAACTTCTTAGGATCACTCCAGATGATGCGCAGATGAGATTGTCCCCAATGATTGTGATCATTCAGCCATGATGGCTGCCCGAGCCCAAAGCCCAAAAACCTTTTAGCACAGTCTACAGGTCATATTTATGAAGGGATTTCATTGTAACTTGGTAGCTTAACTTCATATATTGTCTAGATGAAAACGTCCCCTTTTGGACATGATTGGGCAACTGTGATGGCTAAAGGTGCCCGAAGCCCGAAAACCTTTAGCACAGTCTACAGGTTATATTTATGAGGGGATTTCATTGTAACTTGGTAGGATGACTCCAAATAATGTCTATTTGAGAACGTTCCATTTTGATCGCGCTCATTCAGCCTTGATGGGTGCCCGAGCCCAAAAACCTTTAGCATTGGTAAAAGGTCATATTTATAGAAGGATTTCATTGTAACCTATTAGGTTGACTCCATATAATGCCTAGATGATGACATCCCCTTTTTGTCGTAACTGGTCAGCTGTGATGGCTACAAGTGCCCGAAGCCCGAAAACCTTGAGCACAGTCCACAGGTCATATTTATGAAGGGACTTCATTGTAACTTCGTAGGATCACTCCAGATGATGCCCAGATGAGATTGTCCCCTTTGGTTGTGATCATTCAACCATGATGGCTGCCCGAGCCCGAAAACCTTAAGCACAGTCTACAGGTCATATTTATGAAGGGATTTCATTGTAACTTTGTAGGTTGACTTCATATAATGTCTAGATGAGAGCGTCCCCTTTTGGACATGATTGGGCAACTTTGACGGCTAAAGGTGCCTGAAGCCCGAAAACCTTTAGCACAGTCTACAGGTCATATTTATGATGGATTTCATTGTAACTTGGTAGGATGACTCCAAATAATCATTCAGCCTTGGTGGGTGCCCGAGCCCAAAAACCTTTAGCATAGGCAAAAGGTTATATTTATGGAAGGATTTCATTGTAACCTGTTGGCTTGACTCCATGTAATGCCTAGATGATGACATCCCCTTTTGGTTGTGATTGGTCAACTGTGATGGCTACAGGTGCCCGAAGCCTGAAAACCTTGAGCACAGTCTACAGGTCATATTTATGAAGGGATTTAATTGTAACTTTGCAGGATCACTCCAGATGATGCCCAGATGAGATTGTCCCCTTTGGTTGCGATCATTCAATCATGATGGCTGCCCGAGCCCGAAGCCCGAAAACCTTTAGCACAGTCTACAGGTCATATTTACGAAGGGATTTCATTGTAACTTGGTAGGTTGACTTCATATAATGTCTAGATGAGAACGTCCCCTTTTGGACACGATTGGGCAACTGTGACTGCTTCAGGGGCCCAAAGCCCGAAAACCTTTAGCACAGTGTACAGGTCATATTTATAAAGGGATTTCATTGTAACTTGGTAGGATGACTCCAAATAATGTCTAGATGAGAACATCCCATTTTGGTCGTGATCATTCAGCCTTGATGGGTGCCTGAGCCCAAAAACCTTTAGCATGTCTGTAGGTCATATTTATGGAAGGATTTCATTGTAACTTGTTAGGTTGACTCCATATAATGCCTAGATGATGACATCCCCATTTGGTCGTGGTTGGTCAACTGTGATGGCTACAGGTGCCTGAAGCCTGAAAATCGTGAGCACAGTCTACAGGTCATATTTATGAAGGGATTTCATTGTAACTTCATAGGATCACTCCAGATGATGTCCAGATGAGAATGTCCCCTTTTGGTTGCGATCATTCAGCCTTGATGGCTGCCCAAGCCTAAAGCCCGAAAACCTTTAGCACAGTCTTCAGATCATATTTATGAAGGGATTTCATTGTAACTTTGTAGGATCACTCCAGATGATGCCCAGATGAGAATGCCCCCTTTTGGTTACGATCATTCAACCATGATGGCTGCCAGAGCTCAAAGCCCCAAAACCTTTAGCACAGTCTACAGGTCATATTTATTAAGGGATTTCATTGTAACTTGGTAGGTTGACTTCATATAATGTCTAGATTAGAACGTCCCCTTTGGACGCAATTGGGAAACTGACGGCTACAGGGGCCCGAAGCCTGAAAACCTTTAGCACAGTCTACAAGCCATATTTATGAAGGGATTTAATGTAACTTGATAGGATGACTCGTTTTGGAATAATTTCACTGTAACTTGGTACCTTTTGTTGATATACGTTAACTGTGAGGGCCACATACATTAACTGTGAGGTCATATTAATCCACCCCTCAGCTCTTTAGTACAGTGTACACCTCATATTATTTTAACATAAACATAGCATACAGGGAACAGAAATGAACATATTCCTAATTATCACAATTCTTGTCTTATTTCATAATCCTTTCATAAACATTGAACATTATCCTTTTCATCAAACACAACACACAAGTTAAGCTACAGTGTCATTGACACTTTCATTAATAAACATAAACCAAATATATCCTGTTAAATGTTCAATCTCATCATATTTTTATGGTAACTGCATTGTGTCCTTGGGCAAGACACTTAATCCCAGTTGCCCACATGGGGGCACGTTGGCACTGTGTACTAAGGTGTAATGCATGCTGATGGTCTTCTTGCTTTCAACCAATGCTAACCCTGCTTGTTCGAAGTTAGTACATTGTGGAGTTTGACAGTTGCTCGCTGCTGCTCAGTGGTTCTCTCCAGGTCCTTCGACATCCTCCACCCATAAAACTGTGTGACACAAGGTGACCCTGGCTGTTGAAAGTGTCATTAACCCTATAGAAAAAGCTTGAATCAGAATTCTCCAACTTCACCTCTTTGGCCCCTTATACTTATATTTCTGTGCAAAGAACACAGTAGCATTCTGTGAGAAGATGACAAAAGGACACAACAAAATCTGCAAGGATGATCAGTAATAATTTAATCCAACAGTCCTATCGGGCTGTAGGATTAAATTATTACTGAACCTCTCAATGAACACAAAATAGATTAAACTTCTTTACTATAAATTGTCCTGTTTAGGACAATACTAATCAGGAGCTTATTGTTGAAAGATTTATCCAAAGATAAGGTTTTGTGGGCTGTAGAGCCTGCTGAGGTAAGCCTTCAAAATTAATTCAGCACAGTGGTACCAACAATTGTTTTTAGTAAGAAAGAATAGTAGATATTGTTCTGTTTTCACCATTAAGTACTTGAGGGTCAGTCAGATGAGATCAATTCTGGCAAATTGTGTTGTCTCCTGTGTGTGTAATCGATTCAAAGCAAAACTGCAGTGTCTTTTTAACACTGTTCAAGTGTTAACTGTTTCATCTTTTATTAGGTCCGATCTCAATTGTTGTGGCAGTTTATCCCCAACCGATAGGACTTGCAATCAGTCTTGTGTCCATCCATTTGTCCGTTTAGACAAAAAAGCTGGGAAGGAATTTCCACCTTTTCAGCTTTTTCCTGCTTTTTTTTCATCAGAATACAGTTTTTAGCTCAACTTTGGCGAATCCAAATTTGAGCTTATGCCCTAGCCAGTCGTCCGTCTGTCCGCCTGTCCGTCAACAATTCAATATGGCTCGGGCTAGAGGCCCTATTTATGAACCGATCTTTACGAAACTTCTTGGGTACCTTTGTTATGACCGTGGGACGAGAAGGAGTGTTTTTGGGTCCGATCCGAAATTCAAGTTGGCCACTGGCGGCCATTTTGTACAGACTTAGGTGAAATCAGATTTTTGTGCTGAACTTCCATATGAAAGTGCTGATTTGAATAATTTTTTGTATGAATGTTTAGTGCCATGGGATACATCACATATAATACGGGTTTTTTTCTCGTACGTAAATTATGCAAATTAGACCAACTTTGATGTATTTAGTGTTACTTTCAGCACTGTAAGTGCAAATGCCAGTACGGCTCGGGCTAGAGACTGTATTTATAAACCAATCTTTACAAAACTTCTTGGGTACCTTTGGTATCACCGTGGGACGAGAACGAGTGTTTTTGGGTGCGGTCCAAAATCCAAGATGTCCGATGGCAGCCATTTTGTACAAAATTAGGTGCAATCAGATTTTTGCACAGAACTTCCATATGAAAGCGCTGATTTGAAAAATTTTTTGTGTGAATGTTTAGTACCATGGGATACATCACATATGATACAGGGTTTTTTCTCGTGCAGAAATTATGCAAATTAGATGAACTTTGATTTTTTCAGTGCTACTAACACACAGTAAGTACACATGTCAATACGGCTCGGGCTAGAGGCTGTATTTATCAACCGATCTTCACGAAACTTCTTGGGTACCTCTGTTATCACCTTGGGACGAGAACGAGTGTTTCTGAGTGCGATTCAAAATTCAAGATGGCTGCCAGTGGCCATTTTGTACCGAAATTAGGTCTAATCAGTTTTTTGTACACAACTTCTATACGGCTCAGGCTAGAGGCCTTATTTATGAACCGATCTTTACAAAACTTCTTGGGTACCTTTGTTATCACCTTGGGATGAGAACGGGTGTTTTCGGGTGTGGTCCAAAATTCAAGATGGCCACCAGCAGCCATTTTGTTCCAAAATTAGTGCAATCAGTCTTTTGTACAGAACTTCTGTATGAAAGTTCTGATTTGAATAAATTTTTGTATGAATGTTTAGTAAAATGGAATACATCACGTACAGTACAGGTTTTTTTCTCATGCAGAAATTATGCAAATTAGATGAATTTTGATTTATTTAGTGCTACTTATACACTGTAAGTGCACATGTCAATACGGCTCGGGCTAGAGGCTGTATTTAACAACCGATCTTCACGAAACTTCTTGGGTACCTTTGTTATCACCTTGGGACGAGAACGAGTGTTTCTGGGTACGGACCAAAATTCAAGATGGCTGCCAGTGGCCATTTTGTACCAAAATTAGGTCCAATCAGTTTTTTGTCACAACTTCTATACAGCTTGTATTTATGAACTGATCTTCACAAAACTTCTTGGGTACCTTTGTTTTCACCTTGGGACAGGAATGAGTGTGTTTTGGGGTGCCTTTGTTATCACTGTGCTATGAGAACAAATATTTTGGGGTTCAGTCAGACCCACTCTGGGACTCAAAGATTTCTTTTCTAGTTCAGCATCTGACTGTCACCCACCTTTACAATACTTTACCTATACATTTGTTACAGGCTACGGTCAGTATTTATGTACAGACCGTTACAATACTTTATATGTACCTTTGTTATCAGGTCATTACCTAGACCAATACTGACAAACGTTGGAGACGGGTGTCATGGTACATTGTTGGCGGTGAGATTTCTGTGCCGAAACTCTCACCACAAGATAATTCGAGTTTTTCAGTTCTTTTTCAGAGGAACAAGAACATGGTGATGGTATTGTGACACCCACCAAAAGTGTGCCGTCATCACGCTCTGATGAGCAAACAGAGCTAGCTTCAAAGGTGCTCATGAATATTAAGCAAGGGTTAAGGCCTCTAGTTAGTGTTCTTAATCCCTTGCAAGCAGTTAACTCGACCAGTAAAGTGGATACTCCGTCCGTGGGAGCCGTGACACCGGGTAAGTCCGTTGCGGTCGAAGGAAGTGTAGATTTGTGTAGAGCAAGCACCTTAAAATCAAAAGCTCACCCAGCGGCGATGGAAATAGGGAGGAAGTCAGCAAGTTTCTTTTTGGGAGGCTCGGCGAGGTCCCTCTCTGACCCAACAATATTTGGGGCCAAATGTTGTTTTGAGAAACTTGCACGAGCCGGAGCATACGTCCACACCTGCCGCTCAGGACGCTCCATCTAAACTGCAGCCGTCCTTGGCTACAGTCACGGCTTCCTCCGCTACGATTCAAAAGCACACATGACCGCATCCTAGTTACTCGACTTCGGATATCCAACCAGCTACGCGAAGACGGAGCCAGTCTTCGCCCGTGAAGTCGGACCATCCAGTATCTAGGGAACCGAGGCTTCGATCATCGGGACGTTAGGAGAAGAGATCCATCTTCGGAACTGCATCCCAGGAGCAGCAAGCGGCTAAAAAACAGAAAACTGCTGCTCCTCAAGCCTCGGTAACGGACTTGCTGATCGCAGCACATGCAAGAGCAGCCTCCCGCAGAGAGCGGTAGTGAGCTGTCGGATGGTGCTGGGTCAGTCCAGCCATTTGCACATGCAGATGCGGTGGACTGAACGTCACAGCTTATTTAGTCAGATGGTGAAAGGGACAAGGAAGAGGGTTACCCTTCCCTTTCAGAACAACATATGGTAGCGATGGAATTTATCCATCAATACTATCCTGAATTTGTTCCACCTGATCAGCAAGCTGCGACAACTGGGGAGAAACCGCTGACATCTTTAGACGCAGACTTTATACGGAGGAAAGAGGAAGTTCTTTCTTTCCTGGTACAGTCTAGACAAGTGTCGCAGGCCTTCGGCCATGTCAACACCATATTTAACCTCTTTAGTGCTAAGAGGAAAGGCGGTTTCTTATCGACATCTTCCATAAATATACCGTTCCTTGGACCACGTTCATTTAAAATGGTTGGAGAAGATGTCCAGAGAGCTCCTCTGCATTTAAATGAGCAGGCCCAGGATTTGGATATATCCCTACCTGCTTCATTCAGCATACGCTCGGACGTGATGGAATGTGCTATTTCATCAAATAGAGCTAATCTGGATGCGATGTCTTACGCAGATCACCTTACCAGAGCTATGGCGCAACGTCTTAATGGGAAGGAATTTGAGGCCGTTTATTCCTCACTTAGAGTTCTTAACAGGGCAGTCATGTATGCCATGTACAACTCAGCCCTGACAGTGGCAATTTTGGAGTTAATCAGATGTGATGCTGCCCTTGCATCGTTATCACTTATCGATGACAAGGTGAAAAGCTCTCACCAAGTCGACCGGTCTCCAGACATACTCTGTTTGACAACAAGCTTTCGTTAGTCTATGAGCAGGCTGCTAAGAAAGCTTTCAGTGCTCTGCTTTTGAAGTCGGTGTCTCAACAACACGCTTCAGCAGACCGGGGTAAGCGAGGACGTTCAAAATCTAAATCATCTAAAGGGAACTCCTTGTGAGGGTTCTATAGGTCAGACGCTCCTAAGCCGACGGGACAAGGTTCTTCGCATGGAGGACCTAGTTTCTACTCCCGTAAGCGTTGTAAGTCCTACAGGTGATGGTCAAGACCTCTATTACTTGCCAGTTGGCGGAAGGTTATCAAACTTCGCGAGAAACTGGATAGCAGTCACGGAAGATCAGTGGTTAAGAAGTGTAGTCTCGGAAGGCCTCTGGCTATCATTCTGAGCAAAACCCCCACTAACAAGATGTCTGCGTTGGACAAATCTTCCGTCGGATCCTTTCAAAAAAGAGTCTCTCCTAGTGGAGGTACAGGCTCTTTCATTAAAGGAAGCAACAGAGATCGTCGAGAATCAAAAGTCTCAAGGTTTTTACAGTCACCTGTTCCTCATACCGAAGCCAGAAGCACACATGACCGCATCCTAGTTACTCAACTTCGGATATCCAACCAGCTACGCGAAGACGGAGCCAGTCTTCGCCCGTGAAGTCGGACCATCCAGTATCTAGGGAACCGAGGCTTCGATCATCGGGACGTTAGGAGAAGAGATCCATCTTCGGAACTGCATCCCAGGAGCAGCAAGCGGCTAAAAACAGAAAACTGCTGCTCCTCAAGCCTCGGTAACGGACTTGCTGATCGCAGCACATGCAAGAGCAGCCTCCCGCAGAGTGCGGTAGTGAGCTGTCGGATGGTGCTGGGTCAGTCCAGCCATTTGCACATGCAGATGCGGTGGACTGAACGACGCAGCTTATTTAGTCAGATGGTGAAAGGGACAAGGAAGAGGATTACCCTTCCCTTTCAGAACAACATATGGTAGCGATGGAATTTATCCATCAATACTATCCTGAATTTGTTCCACCTGATCAGCAAGCTGCGACAACTGGGGAGAAACCGCTGACATCTTTAGACGCAGACTTTATACGGAGGAAAGAGGAAGTTCTTTCTTTCCTGGTACAGTCTAGACAAGTGTCGCAGGCCTTCGGCCATGTCAACACCATATTTAACCTCTTTAGTGCTAAGAGGAAAGGCGGTTTCTTATCGACATCTTCCATAAATATACCGTTCCTTGGACCACGTTCATTTAAAATGGTTGGAGAAGATGTCCAGAGAGCTCCTCTGCATTTAAATGAGCAGGCCCAGGATTTGGATATATCCCTACCTGCTTCATTCAGCATACGCTCGGACGTGATGGAATGTGCTATTTCATCAAATAGAGCTAATCTGGATGCGATGTCTTACGCAGATCACCTTACCAGAGCTATGGCGCAACGTCTTAATGGGAAGGAATTTGAGGCCGTTTATTCCTCGCTTAGAGTTCTTAACAGGGCAGTCATGTATGCCATGTACAACTCAGCCCTGACAGTGGCAATTTTGGAGTTAATCAGATGTGATGCTGCCCTTGCATCGTTATCACTTATCGATGACAAGGTGAAAAGCTCTCACCAAGTCGACCGGTCTCCGGACATACTCTGTTTGACAACAAGCTTTCGTTAGTCTATGAGCAGGCTGCTAAGAAAGCTTTCAGTGCTCTGCTTTTGAAGTCGGTGTCTCAACAACACGCTTCAGCAGACCGGGGTAAGCGAGGACGTTCAAAATCTAAATCATCTAAAGGGAACTCCTTGTGAGGGTTCTATAGGTCAGACGCTCCTAAGCCGACGGGACAAGGTTCTTCGCATGGAGGACCTAGTTTCTACTCCCGTAAGCATTGTAAGTCCTACAGGTGATGGTCAAGACCTCTATTACTTGCCAGTTGGCGGAAGGTTATCAAACTTCGCGAGAAACTGGATAGCAGTCACGGAAGATCAGTGGGTAAGAAGTGTAGTCTCGGAAGGCCTCTGGCTATCATTCTGAGCAAAACCCCCACTAACAAGATGTCTGCGTTGGACAAATCTTCCGTCGGATCCTTTCAAAAAAGAGTCTCTCCTAGTGGAGGTACAGGCTCTTTCATTAAAGGAAGCAACAGAGATCGTCGAGAATCAAAATTCTCAAGGTTTTTACAGTCACCTGTTCCTCATACCGAAGCCAGACGGCTCGTTCCGACCACGAATAGACTTGAGCTCGGTAAACAAGTTGATCGTAGCTCCAAAGTTCTATATGGAAACTATTCGGTCAGTAAGAGCGAGCATTCGAGTGAACGACTATGCGGCAAGCATAGATCTAAAGGAGGCTTACTTTCATGTCCTGGTACATCCGGCATTCAGAAAGTACCTGCCCTTCAAGGAAAGGTTTATCAGTTCAGAGCAATGTGCTTTGGTCTGAACCTGGCCCCTTGGGCTTTCACTCGAATAATGAACTTGGTAATGTCATACTTCAGAGCTCATTCAGTTGCAGTAATGTCTGCTTTCTTGGACGACATTCTTCATACGGCAACAGAATTATTCTTCAGAATGATGTTCAGAGTCTGCTACAATTGTTCCGACATCTCGGTTTCATAGTAAACAAGAAAAAGTTGGATCTAGCTCCGTCCAAGTCGTTCATTCACTTGGGAATGAGCTTCGAGGCTCACAACAACCTGGTTCATCTGCCGTTACCCAGAGCAAAATTAGCCAGTTGTTGTGCTTTTGTCTAAACTCAGATGCAGTAACACCGAGGGAGTTTATGGGGGCTGTGCGGAGCGGCTGCGGATCTTATTCTGATGGGCCGCCTGCGCATGCATCCCCTCCAGATATTCTTTACTCAGAACTGGAGTGTGAAGACTCATTTGCTCGAAACCAGTATTGTTTTAACGGACCTGGTAAAACAAAAGGTTCAGATTTGGGCAGATCTTCAGTGGTTAACTCAAGGAGTTCCACTTCAACTGCCAGATCCGACTTTCACGATTATGGCGGATGTGAGTCAGACAGGCTGGGACGTGTCCCTAAATCCCTCAGACTTGAAGTGCCAGTGCCTTTGTGACTCTCGGTTCCTAGAAAAACACATAAACATCAAGGAGATGATGTCAATATGGCTAGCACTACAACATTAGATTCGTCAAATAGCAAATGTTCAAATTCTGTCGGACAACTCAACAGTAGTTGCTTACCTCAGGAACCAAGGCGGCACTCACTCGATTCCGCTATGCAAATTAACGGAGAAGATTCTCCTATTCGTTCTGAATCGTCACGTTCATCTCTCAGTCTGTCATATACCGGTTTGTCTGAACATATTAGCAGACTCGCTCTCTCGGAAAGGTTGCCTGTTGCCATCGGAGTGGACTCTCTCAACAAGCGAATATTCAGGCAGATTTACTACCAGTGGGATCGTTCCATGATAGATCTTTTTGCAACACACCTAAACAATCAAGTTACTGACGTTCATGTCGCCATGCCCAGATCATCGAGCATATGCAGTAGACGTTCTTCTGTCGATCTCATGGGATGGGATGATAGGATATGCATATCCTCCAGCTCCGTTGATTCAGCAGATTCTGTTAAGGATCAAACAGTCTCACTGCAAAATCTTACTAGTAGCACCTCTGTCGTCACAGAAACCTTGGATCAATCTTCTCAGGTGTCTGTTATGGGACATTCCCTGGAAGCTTCCTCCACGAAAGGATCTTCAAAATCAGGGGAAGTCCTGCGCACTGCATCACAACCCGGAAGGTCTCAACCTTCACGTATTTCCGTTGTGCGGTCCTTCTTGCACGGAAAACATTTTACAAGATGAGCAGCGAAGGGGAGGGTTTTCTTCCGTTGGTGTATGGACCAGTCTGTAGACGTATATGAGCCGTCCATTCCACAGATTGCCAATTTCTTGGTCTACCTGTTTGATGAACTCAAACTGCAGCCCCACTATTAAGGGCAATAGGTCTATGTTATCAGACATTTACGCTCATCTTGATAACTTGCTATTGGATCAGATACTTCTTTATCCAAACTAGTTACAAATTTCTCTATTAATGGACCAAGAACCCTCAGATCAATTTCTAAGTGGAATTTGGCTTGGGGTCTGTTGAAGCTTCAAGAAGCTCCTTTTGAGCCGTTGGACGTTGTTGAGTTCAAATTCTTGACCTATAAAACAGCGTTTCTCTTAGCCTTTGCATCTGCTTGAAGAGCCAGTGAATTTCATGCATTATCTGTTGATGAATCTCATTACCGTAGTGTGGGTAATACTATTACCCTCACTACGGAAGTGGGGTTTCTGGCTAAGAATCAGATTCCGGATAAGCGGCCGGAGCCTATTGTCATAATTATAATAAGGCTTTACCGTCCTCGGATAACCGTAGACCTTTGCTGTGTCCAGTCCGAGCAATGCACATTTATAAACGTCGATCAGATTTTATTAGAAAGGGAAGAAAGAAAACATTTCTTTCTTTCTTTGATTCCTAACAGAAAAGATATTTCTGTTCATTCTGTCGCTAGATGGATTCAGTTGGCAATACATATTGCCTACAAAAATCTCTCTTTGGATCAATGTTCTTTCAACAAGATTTCAGCGCACGAAGTTAGAGCACTGTCCACTTCTTGGGCTTATTCTAACAGTATAGCCATTGCTGATCTTATGAAGGCTGCTTACTGGACACAGCCCTCTTCATTTACCAAGTTTTACCTGAGAAATTTAGAGTCCATCTTCGGTGACCTTAGATCTTTGGGTCCTCTTTCTGTTGCTTAGAATTTCGTCTATTAATGTTACATCTATAAGGTCTTTAGGCAGGCTGCTCGAGCACTGACGCTGTTCTACTGCCCTCTTCGTTCTGAGGAATTTTACCTCAGAACAAGGGGAAGGGGTGGGGGGGGGGGGGGGGTCCCTTATGATTATTAGCTCACCTGACTGAAAGTCAGGGTGAGCTTTTCTGATCACTTTTCGTCCGGCATCTGTCGTCCGTCGTGAAGGTGTTTGGGCCTTTTTCTCCCAAACCACTGGCCGCATATTAATGAAATTTCATGTGAGTAGGGGTTATATAAGGGCATTTTGATATTTTTATACTGTACCAATGACCCAGACTTAGCTGGTGCTAACTCTAACAAAACCAGGGCCAAACACAAATTTTGCCCCCCAATCCCCAAAATTTGCATCCAAAACAAAAAGAAATCATGTCCTAAAGGACCTCCATACTACGCCTCTACTGCGCATGCGCAGTGATGCAGTCGTCCCGAAATTGGCGCCAATTATCATTCTCTGTTTGGCCCTTCATCAGTCAACATCTCACTGATCTTTGTGCTTGTAAATCTCAGTTTAAAGGATGCCAGACACGTAATTTTTGGAGAAAATGTGATTCTAAGGAGGATAGAAGGAGGAGAGGAAAAAGAAGTGGCAAAAAATAATCAGGGCTGTACTTAAAATTTTTTGATGAAATTATGTTAAGTTGCCTATTTTCGAGGCATGGGCCTCTTGTTGTCATTCTTGCTAATTGTTGCACTGCTTATTCAGTGTTTCCTCTCCCCTAGCCTTCTAAAGTCCCCCCTTGCAATTCTCCCATGCTTTTGGCATATTTTTGAGAAATTTCATTTCTAAAATTTCCTGGGAGAGTTGCTTGGTTACAGAATGTTTTCTGTTATTTTCCCCATAGTTACGTTTTCACCCATGGGTGTATAACGTTTGTGTTCTGCATCTTCCATCTGATGTTCTACAGATTCTCCCCTGGGAGTCTCTGTTTTGCATCAGATAGAGTGTAATTGATGACTGATTCCGGGCCAGTTTTTTCAGTGCCTGGAGTCATGTTTTCTGGTGTGTTTACACTGTTTGTTTTCATTGGCAACAGCCTTTTTTGAGGGGGGCTGTTTGCCTTTGTAGCAGTTTATCTCATTATAAGATACATTTATATTATCCGAAAGTGTCTCATTAATTATTTTATATAAATTTAAAATTTTTGACCACACTTTGCCATCGGATCCATCGGGGCTCAACGTTACTTTTCAGCAACCTGGGCTTCGCTGAAAAAATATTTTTTCAAAATTATTTTGTTTTGCAATTGTTTTTTCATTTATTAATGGATCATGTTATTATGTATCTTTGTGTCAGGGGTTTTTGCGAGTAACTAGGACTTATTGTTGTTCTTTCACAATGAAGGGACGTTGTTCAAATTGTAATAGGAAGAAATCTTCCTCTGACTTTCATGATCATTGTATTAATTGTAGTCAGTGTTCTTGCATTAATCCCTGTCCTATATGTGAACATTGGGATGAGAAACATTGGAAACGTGTGTCACGATATGTTGTTTCTGGAGAAAGAGCGATGCCGGCTCTTTCTCCGCAAGGTCACTCTACTCTCTCAGTTTCTATTTCAGAGGAACCAGAACAGGGTGATGTTTCCATGTTATCTTCTTCAAGTGTGCGTCCGTTGTCACAAATGAATTCAGAGCTAGCGGCAAAAGTGCTCATGGAGATTAGACAAATGTCGTCCGCTAGCTCGCCCGGTGTAGCGTCCATTCACCGAATGGTTCGGCAGCCGGGTTCGTCCGATGCGGTCCAAGAGGAAATTTTGGGTGATGCGAGCACTATAAACATAATAGATGCACACCCAGTGACGGCGGATAGTAAGCGAGAACGGAGGAAGCCTTTTAGTCCGGTTCCTAGCTCGTCCAGGTCCAGCCGGGCCGCGAGCGAGAGAGGTCCCTCTCTCGTACAACAACATCTGGGACCAGATGTTGTGGTACAAAATGTGTCTTTAGCAGAGCATACGTCCGTCGCTCGGGACGCTCCGTTGTATAAGCAGTCCGCAGAGACTGTTAAGGCTTCTTCTTCTCGTCAGCGCACACGACCGCACCTTGGCTGCGTGACCACTGATATATTACCAGCTTCGCCGATGAAGGATTCTTCGGCGACCAGGTCACACCATCCGGCAGCCAGGGATTCGAGACCGATGGACTCTGGACGTTCGCATAGGAAAAGTATGCGGGAGCCATCTGATGCGGAGCTGCCCTCGGCGAAGCAGCGAAAGACTGCGCCTCCGCAGGTCTCGACGCCGGACATTCTTGTGCAGATAGCACAGCTTATCGCAGCATCCCAGCAGCCGACAGAAACGGTGTCGGATCGAGAATTATCCGACGGCGCTGGGTCGGTACGCTCCGCCGAAGCATCGGGGGCGGACGACCGGGAACATCATGATGTCCGACCGGATGGTGAAAGGGATACGGATGATTTGGAGCTATCCCTTTCGGAACAACACAAAGCTGCCGTGGACTTCATCCGGCACTTTCTCCCTCAAGTTGTTCCGTCGGGCCAGACTGCTGCGCTTCCGGACAAGAGAATTATAGCGTCATTGGACTCTGAATTTTTTGAGCGGTTCAGGGACATCGCTCCCGAGTTTCCGTCGCAGTCCAATAATGTTGCTAGAACATTTGAATTATTGAACGACGCTATATTTAAACTTGCTTCCAGGACGGGGAAAGCAGGTTTCTTGTCCGCTAATACTCTCAACCTGCCTTTCATTAATGCAAGGAATAAATTCGATACGGCAGGACAGGGTATACCGAGAGTTCCTCTGCGTATGGACGACGAGGCGGAAGACTTAGAGCTATCATTACCGTCGTCAGCTTCTATTCCAACCGCGGTGTTGGAAACAGCTATTGCGTCTAACAGAGCCAATTTAGATGCCTTATCTTACGCAGATCACCTTACTAAGGCGTTATCACTGCGCCTTCAAGGGGAAGAGTTTCAGGATATACAATCCTCTTTAAGACTTCTTTCAAGGGCAGTAGCTTATTCCATGTGTAACTCCGCCCTTTCAGTGGCAAATCTGGAGTTGGTTAGACGTGACGCAGCCCTAGCTACATCCACACTAGTGGATTCTAAGGTGAAGAACTCTCTTAGAGTCGCTTCGGTCTCAGGAGAACTTCTCTTTGACGGCAAGCTTTCCGCTATTTATGATAAAATTAAAAAGAAAGCTAATGATTCTCTGTTGTTCAGATCGGCTCCTAAGAAGTCGGATACAGCAGACACGAATAAGACAGGCACTTCTGGGTCTAATGCGCCCAAGAGAGGTTCCTATAGAGGTTCCGGTGCGTCCTCTTGGTCTTATTCGAGAGACCGTCAGGATAGCGACTCTCGTTCGGGACGTCCTTCAGGCCGGGACAATCGGTCGGACGCCCCGAGGTCGACGAGGCGAGGTGCGGGTCGTGGAAGGCGTGGTTTCTCCTACCGCAGGCCTCGCAGGTCCAGGAGGTGATGGCTTAAACCTCTATCGCGTTCCGGTTGGCGGAAGGTTGTCGAGTTTTTCACAAGAGTGGGCGTCGATTACGGACGACCCTTGGGTGAGAGGAGTGACTTCGGAAGGTCTGAAGATATCCTTCAAACGAAAGCCTCCATTAACTCGAAGTCCAAAGTGGACTCATCTTCCGTCAAATCCACAGAAAAGAGACGCTCTGTTATCAGAGGTGCAGTCTCTTTTAATGAAGAACGTGGTAGAGGTCGTAGAAAACCAGGAATCTCTGGGATTCTACAGCCATCTGTTTCTGGTTCCGAAACCAGACGGCTCGTTCCGTCCAGTCATAGATTTGAGCTGGATAAACAAGCTGATCGTCGCTCCGAAGTTTTATATGGAGACGATTCGATCGGTCAGAGCGAGTATTCGGGTGAACGATTATGCAACGAGCATAGATCTCAAAGATGCGTACTTTCACGTCATGGTACATCCGACATTCCGAAAGTATCTACGCTTCGCAGTCCTTGGAGTGGTGTATCAATTCCGGGCGATGTGCTTCGGATTGAATCTAGCACCCTGGGCTTTCACTCGGGTAATGAACTCGGTAATGATCTACTTCCGAGCTCATTCGTCTGCGGTAACGTCGGCCTACCTGGACGACATTCTTCAGAGGTACGGCAACGAGTTAATGCTTCAGAACGATGTTCAGAATCTTCTTCTATTGCTCCGACGTCTCGGTTTTATAGTAAACGAGGAGAAGTCGGATCTGGTGCCGTCCAAGTCATTCACTCATCTGGGAATGAGTGACGCACAACAATCTCGTTCGTCTGCCGTTAACCAGAGCGAAATTAGTCAGTTGTTACGCTCGCTATTGTCTGCACGCAGACAAAGTCACGGCGAGAGAATTTATGAGACTGATAGGTCTGTGCGGAGCCGCCGCGGATCTCATTCCGATGGGGCGGCTACGCACACGTCCTCTTCAAATTTTCCTGACTCAGAATTGGAGTGTGAAAATTCATTCGCTCGATGTAGACGTTCTCTTGTCAGACCAAGTGAAACAAGAGATTCAGACTTGGGCAAACATTCAGTGGTTAACTCAAGGAGTTCCACTGCAGTTGCCGGATCCGAGTTTTACCGTTATGACGGATGCCAGTCAAACAGGTTGGGGTGCATCATTAATCCCAACGGATTCGAGATGCCAGGGTCTTTGGGATCCGCAATTCCTGTGCAAGCACATAAACATCAAGGAAATGATGTCAATTTGGCTTGCGTTACGTCACTGGATGGACATTATTCACGATGCTCATGTCCAAATCCTATCCGACAATACGACAGTAGTGGCGTATATACGGAATCAGGGAGGCACTCATTCAGTTCCGTTGTTCAATCTAACGGAAAGAATCCTTCTGTTTGCGTTAGAACATCACGTTCTTCTTTCGGTCTGTCACATACCGGGTCGTCTGAATGTGCTAGCAGACTCCCTTTCACGAAAGGGTCGCTTGTTGCCGTCGGAGTGGACTCTCAACAAACAAGTATTCAATCAGATTTGCTACCAATGGGAACGGCCAATGATAGACTTATTTGCGACACATCTCAACAATCAGTTGCAGACGTATGTGTCTCCTTGTCCGGATCCAAGAGCATTTGCAGTAGACACTCTGTCGATCCCTTGGGACGGAATGATAGGATATGCGTATCCTCCAGCGCCGTTAATTCAACAAGTATTGCTAAGATAAAACAATCTCAATGCAAGATTCTGTTGGTAGCATCTCTGTCGCCACAGAGACCGTGGATAAATCTACTCAGGTGTCTGTTGTGGGACCTACCGCGGAAGCTTCCTCCACGGGAGGATCTTCTTTCGCAGGGGAAATCGCGCCAACTCCATCACAACCCGCAAGGTCTCAACCTTCACGTTTTTCCGTTGTGCGGTCCTTCTTGCATGGCAAGCACTTTACAGGACGAGCAGTGGACGCGATTTCTAACTGTAGGAGGACCTCCTCTTCGCTAAACTATGCGGCTAAGTGGAAGGTTTTTCGTCGTTGGTGATCATTCTGTAGATATATTCGATCCCTCTATACCAGACATTGCAAACTTTCTAGTATACTTGTTTGACGAAATCAAACTGCAGCCTGTTACTATAAAGGGTTATAGATCTATGTTATCTGATACCTATGCACATCATGATAGTTTACAAATTGGATCTAATGTCTCTTTATCGAAGTTGGTTAGAAACTTTTCGATAAATAGACCCAGAACTCTTAGATTAATTCCTAAGTGGAATTTAGCTTGGGTTCTCCTTAAATTGAAGGAAAAGCCATTTGAACCTCTTGGGACAGTAGATTTCAAATTCTTATCTTATAAGACAGCTTTTCTCTTAGCTTTCTCTTCTGCTAGAAGAGTCAGTGAGCTTCATGCACTATCGGTGGATGATTCTCATTATCGTAGTGTTGGGAACACTATCACCTTCACTACTAATGTGGGTTTTTTAGCTAAGAATCAGGCTCCTAATAAATATCCGGAACCTATTGTTATTAAGGCTCTTCCGTCTTCAGACGGGCGTAGGCCTTTACTCTGTCCTGTTAGAGCACTACGTATCTATAAACAGAGATCTCAGTTTATCAGAAAGGGACGGAAACGTTTCTTTCTGTCTTTGATGCCTAATAGAAAGGACATTTCAGTCCATTCTATTGCTAGATGGATTCAGTTAACTATCCGTACTGCTTATGAAGATTTATCTTCTTCTCAGCAGTCTGTGCTTAAGATTTCTGCTCATGAAGTAAGAGCTCTTTCTACTTCCTGGGCTTATGCTAATAGTGTTGCTATTACAGATTTAATGAAGGCTGCTTATTGGTCTCAGCCATCCACATTTACGAATTTTTATCTCAGAAATATTGAGTCCATTTCTGGAGACCTGCATTGTTTAGGTCCGTTATCTGTTGCTCAGAATGTCGTCCACTAAACATTTGCAACTATAGTTATGCAGGCTTTCTGTTCCGGCAGTGACTCCGTCCGGCTGCCCTCTTCGCTCTGGGCTATTTGACCCAGGGCAAGGGGAAGGGGGGGGGTGTTCCCTTAGGTCACCTGCTTTATAGTGAAAAGCAAGGGAATGCCTCCTCCAAGTCAGTATTTCTGAGTCGCTTCCGGGATGGTTTTAAAGTGTAATATTAATGTTTAAATTCATTCATGTCTTATTTTTAAAGTGTAGCTCGGTGTGAAGCATTTGTATATGTCAAGTGTCAAACGGGCTTTAATATACAATACTCGGACACTTTTAAATGACTATAAAGAGTCTCAATTCTCTGGACTACTTTATTTATTGGCTTGCTTTAAAAATAATTAGTATAAGGGTTATACTGGATGTTAATAGAGAACATGAATGTTATTGTGCTCAATTATTAAGGGTAGTGTATCTTTCTAATTTAATATTAAATAAGAAAGATACATGTAAAGCCTAATACTCCTTTTCTCCTTAAGGGGTTACCTCTTTACTATATAGTTGAGCTTATTGGATTTTCCTCTATGTCCTAGGCCCTCCAGCCTGTTTACTATTCAGCTAAGTCTGGGTCATTGGTACAGTATAAAAATGTTAAAAAATTTATAGTAATTTATATATTTTTTATACTTACCAATGACCCAGACGGGGATGGCCCTCCCTGGAGTTGGGAACTCTTGCCTCCCCGCTGAGTACATAGCGCTGACCAGGCACTGCCAGTAAGAATGATAATTGGCGCCAATTTCGGGACGACTGCGTCACTGCGCATGCGCAGTAGAGGCGTAGTATGGAGGTCCTTTAGGACATGATTTCTTTTTGTTTTGGATGCAAATTTTGGGGATTGGGGGGCAAAATTTGTGTTTGGCCCTGGTTTTGTTAGAGTTAGCACCAGCTAAGTCTGGGTCATTGGTAAGTATAAAAAATATATAAATTACTATAAATTTATTAACTTTTCGTCAAATTAGGTTTCGGCTCATATTTAGCAGAGGGATGGGACAAAAATGCTCCAATTCTTAAAAAATCTTCTTCTCAAGAACCAGCAATAGCAGAGACTTGATATTTGGTATGCAGCTTCCTTTTGAGGTGTAGACTCAAGTTTGTTCAAGAGAAGTTTGTCGGGCATTATTTGCCTTCGTTATGGGAGGGGCAAACATTTTGGCCACGCCTAAAATTTCTATTTCCAGAACCGTCAGGTCGATGTGAACCAAATTTTATATGAGATGATAATGGGTCATAAGTAGTTGATTGATGCAAAAAAAAATATGAAAAATAGGAAAAACCTTAAAACTGCCATATCTCCAAAACTACACGGCACAGGGAATTCTTATTTTGTATAAAGCTTACTTTTATACATTAGAATAGAATGGTTAAAAAAAATCCCTATCGGTTTGATCATAAGGTACTTTTTTCAGGACTTTGAAAAAGTGCGGAGTCAGCACTTTTTAACACTGCAGGCAATGGGAAAAAGATTAAAAAATCTTCTCCAGATCCAGCAGGTAGAATCGTTTGATATTTGGTATGCAACATTGTAGGGTGGATCTGATTCAAGTTTGTTCAAATCGGCCCCCTGGGTTCATATTTGGGCTCAGTATAGGAGCCTGATTTCGAACTTAGTGCATTTCAGGCAAATTTCTTAAAAAATCTTCTTCTCCAGATCGAGCAGGCTGAATCTTTTGATATTTGGCATGCAACATTGTGGGGTGGATTTGATTCAAGTTTGTTCAAATCGGCCCCCTGGGTTTATATTTGGGCTCAGTATAGAAGCTCGAATTCGAACTTAGTTCATTTCGGGCAAATTTCTTAAAAAATCTTCTTCTCCAGATTCAGCAGGCAGAATCTTTTGATATTTGGTATGCAACATTGTGGGGTGGATCTGATTCAAGTTGTTCAAATCGGCCCCCTAGATTCATATTTGGGCTCACTATAGAAGCCTGAATTCTAACTTAGTGCATTTGAGGCAAATTTCTTAAAAAATCTTCTCCAGATCCAGCAGGCAGAATCTTTTGATATTTGGTATGCAACATTGTGGGGTGGATCTGATTCAAGTTTGTTCAAATCGGCCCCTGGGTTTATATTTGGGCTCAGTATAGAAGCTCGAATTCGAACTTAGTGCATTTCAGGCAAATTTCTTAAAAAATCTTCTTCTCCAGATCCATCAGGCAGAATCTTTTGATATTTGGTATGCAACATTGTGGGGGTGGATCTGATTCAAGTTTGTTCAAATCGGCCCCCTGGATTTATATTTGGGCTCACTATAGAAGCCCGAATTCGCACTTAGTGCATTTCAGGCAAATTACTTAAAAAATCTTCTTCTCCAGATTCAGCATGCAGAATCTTTTGATATTTGGTATGCAACATTGTGGGGTGAATCTGATTCAAGTTTGTTCAGATTGGCTCCCTAGATTCATATTTGGGCTCACTATAGAAGCTCGAATTCGAACTTAGTGCATTTCAGGCAAATTTCTTTGAAAATCTTCTTCTCAAGATCCAGCATGCAGAATCTTTTGATATTGGGTATGCACCATTCTTAGGGGGGTGAGATTCAAGTTTGTTCAAGCCAAGTCCCTAGGTCCATATTTGGACTCACTGTGGGAGCTTGAATTGTAACTTAGTTCAAAATAAGGAATTTTCTTTAAAAATCTTCTTCAGATCCTGCAGTCGGAATATTTTGATATTTGGTGTGCAGCATCCTTAGGGGGGTGGGAGCCCGAATTATAACTTAGTTCAATATGAGGGATATTCTTTAAAAATCTTCTTTTTTTTTTTAGATCAACTGGTCAGAATCTTTGGATATTTGGTATAAGCTTTTCTTAGGAGGAGCAGATGCAACTTGTTGAAATCAATTCTCTGGGTTGATATTTAGGCTACCACGTCAGGTGAGCGCCCTCAGGCCCCTTGGGGCCTCTTGTCTGGTTTTATAGTGAAAAGCAAGGGAATACCTCCTCCAGTGACAGTAGTCCTGCGTCGGTGCTGGGTAGTTTTAATGTGTAGCTTGGTGTGAAGCAATAACTATGTCTCATTTATGTACTGTTTTTAAAGTGTAGCTCACTGTGAAACAATTGTATTTGTTACGTATCAAACGAGCGTTAATATACAATCCTCGGACACTTTTAAATGAGTATAAAGCATCTCATTCTCTGGACAAGCTTTATATATTGGTTTCCTTCACCGAATTAGCATATCGGGTTATGCTGGCATTAAATGGAGAAATTATATAATTATGTAATTCTCAATTACATTGTTGGTGTTATGCCTTTCTCTTTTCTCGTAAAAGAGAAAGGCATATATAATTCCTATGTCTTCTCCTATTCTCCTGTAGGAGCTGTTCTTTACTGAAGTAATTGAGAGATTGGATTTTCCTTTAAGTCCTAGGCCCTCCAGCCTTTTTACAATTCAACTAGTCTGTGCCATTGGTTGTGGTATAAAAATATGTTAAATTTTAATTTGTATATTTTTTATTCTTTCCAATGGCCCAGAAGAGGATGGCCCTCCCATGAGTGGGCACTCATACCTCCCTGCTGATTATAACATTTAGCAGGCACTGTAGAAAGAATGATAGTTGGCACCAATTTCAGTACCTTCCTGGATGCTGTGCAGGCGCAGATCACAAAAGTATGGAGGACCATCTAGGACTTAATTTTTTCGGTTTTTCATGCAAATTTGTGCAGGCATTGGGGGGCAAAATTTGTGTTGGGCCCTGGATTAATTTGAGTTAGCACCAGCTAGTCTGGGCCATTGGTAAGTATAAAAATATACAAATTACTTAAAATTTATCATTTTTTTCGCGTTATAACATGAACATTACTGCTCAGATTTTTATGAAATTTCATACAGATGTTCATTATCATGAGATCTTTAAGGAGCATCAGCCGTTTTACTGTTTGAATATTTTTTCTGTGAGTTATGGGCCTTCGAATATACAAAATAGCCTCATATCTCAAGTAATAGATATATCACTATTTTGTGTACTATATGGGTAAATAATTGTAAAGTTGTGCAGGTGTCCAGAGATATTTTGGACGAGTCGAAGCTGAGTCCAAATATTGGAGGACACCTGCACAACTGTACAATTATTTACCCGTATAGTACACAAAATAGTGATATATTTGATTTAATCCACAGCCCCTCAATGTTAACAAAAGTAAAAAAAATTATATTTTAGAAAGTTTGACATGAGTAAAACCACATTTTAAAACACTTTTTGCTTGCTCTACCCCCGAAAAACAAAATGGGCATAACCCATTGTTTGCTTGCTAGAAAGTCTATTGAAGTTACGACACGCATCAGGAGTTCAGATATTGTGAACAGATCTGTGGCTTCGAAGTGAACTGACATCATGACGTAATTTGTTCTCCCGCTAATATAATGTCTCAGCTCAAGGGTGGAACACTTATTCAATCTCTCATCTAAAGTGTGGCAGATAAATTTAATAATCGTTCATTTTTAAAGCATTTGGAAGAATAATTCTTTTTTAGCTCAACTTTGACGAAGTCAAATTTGAGCTATTGTCATGGCCCGTCGTCCGTCGTCCGTCTGTCCGTCCGTCCGTCTGGCCGTCTGTCCGTACGTCAACAATTGGCTATGGCTCAGGCTAGAGGTCGTATTTATGAACCGATCTTTACGAAACTTCTTGTGTACCTTTGTTATGACCCTGGGACGGGAATGAGTGTTTTTAGGTGTGGTCCGAAATTCAAGATGGCTGCCAGTGGCCATTTTGTACCGATGATGCAAAAATCAGTTTTTTGTACAGAACTTGTGTATGAAAGTTCTGATTTGAATAAAGTTTTTTATAAATGTTTAGTACCATGGGATACATCACATATAATACGGGTTTTTTTCTCGTGCGTAAATTATGCAAATTAGACTGACTTTGATTTATTTAGTGTTACTTTCAGAGCTGTAAGTGCCAAGCTGCTATGGCTCGGGCTAGAGGCCGTATTTATGAACCAATCTTTGCGAAACTTCTTGGGTACCTTTGTTATGACCCTGGGACGGGAACGACTGTTTTTGGGTGTGGTTCGAAATTCAAGATGGCTGCCAGTGGCCATTTTGTACCGATGATGCAAAAATCAGTTTTTTGTACAGAACTTCTGTATGAAAGCTCTGATTTGAATAAAGTTTTGTATAAATGTATAGTACAATGGGATACATCACATATAATACGGGTTTTTTTCTCGTGCGTAAATTATGCAAATTAGACTAACTTTGATTTATTTAGAGTTACTTTCAGAGCTGTAAGTGCCAAGCTGCTATGGCTTGGGCTAGAGGCCGTATTTATGAACCAATCTTTACGGAACTTCTTGGGTACCTTTGTTATGACCGTGGGACGAGAACGAGTGTTTTTGGGTGCAGTCTCAAATTCCAAATGGCTGCCAGCAGCCATTTTGTACCGACGATGCCAAAATCTGTTTTTTGTACAGAACTTCCATATGAAAGCTCTGATTTGAATAATTTTTTGTATGAATGTTTAGTACCATGGGATACATTACATATATTACAGGTTTTTTTCTTGTGCATAAATTATGCAAATTAGGCTAACTTTGATTTATTTAGTGTTACTTTCAGCACTGTGAGTGCAAATCCCAATACGGCTCGGGCTAGAGGCCGTATTTATGAACCGATCTTCACGAAACTTCTTGGGTACATTTGTTATCACTGTGGGACGAGAAGGAGTGTTTTTGGGTCCAGTCTGAAATTCAAGATGGCCGCTAGCAGCCATTTTGTTCAAAATTAAGTGCAATCAGATTTTTGCGCAGAACTTCCAAATGAAAGATCTGATTTGAATAAATTTTTGTATGAATGTTTAGTACCATGGGATACATTACATATAATACAGAGTTTTTCTCGTGAATAAATTATGCAAATTAGGGGTCCGGGTGGGACTTAGAAAATTTTGGACCAAAATCCGGAAATTAGTTTTTTGGTTTTTTATGCATTTTGGTCAATTTTAAGACAAAAAAAAAAAAAAATTTTTTACACTGAAAATTTGGGGTCCGGGTGGGACTTAGAAAATTTTGGACCAAAATCCGGAAATTAGTTTTTTGTGTTTTGATGCATTTTGGTCAATTTTAAGAAGAAGAAGAAAAAATTTTAGTCTGAAAATATTTTGTTTGGGACTGAAAATTTCCACACAAAAATAATAATCTACAATGATTGGTCTTAATCTGTAGTCCATTACAGTCACCTTGTAATTCTTTTATTATTGTTGACTGGGCCAAAACAAATACTAATTCCTGTCATATTCATTATTCAGTTGTCTTGGTCACAGCAAGTACTAATTCCTGTCATATCCAAGTTGAGCTACAGAGTCATTGGCTCTTTCATTTTATCTGAAGAAGAGGTTCGCTTTCCCTCAGGGGTTGCGGGTGGTGGTGCCTGATTGCCGTCTTAATATTTGAAAAAGGGCATTTTTTTTAGGTTATTTATTTATTTACTGGTGTTTAAGGTCACTTTTCTGCAGCTATGGCTAATTGTGGCCGCAAAAAAAGGGTGTAAAGTCAAGTTTAGCCAATCGTTTACACCCATGCTGCCCATTTTAGGGGACTTCTACCCCGGGCACTGGTGACCAGGTCCTATTTTACCAGTAAAACTGAACTTGTTTACCACAGCAAACAAGCACTGCTTCACTTCCGAGGTTTCCACAGGAGTCCTTTTTAGGTTACCAGGGCTGTTGGTTATTAAAAGCAACAAAAAATTAAAAAGTACATTATAATTTGGACACGATGCACACTCAATTCAGTAGCTCTATCGAGAAAACCTTGTCGATAATTCATGTGTTAGAAAGTTTTTCACACCTCCTTTACAGCATCTTTACTTTTGAATGGTTATGATTACAGTACCGTGACAATCGTACAAATATCTAGTTATTGGGACTGTTTCAAAACCGTCCCAATATCCAGATATTGGTACTGTTTTACTGAGCTGTTCTCATCAAAACCGTACTTGGTGTGATTTTATAGGGCTTGTTTTCATGACAGAGAACAAAAATATTAGGTAGCTGTGGATTAAGTTTGGGTTATTGGATGATCTCAGTTACATTTGGAATGAAGATTGTTTATGGGAAAGGCTTTCAAATGAGTTTCTAATAATATTTCTTACTTTTCACTTTTTAGACTTATCCCCCTTTATAACGTTGAAAATTTGTTGTTTGCCTCGTAAACTAGCCAATTTTTTCTCTATTTGCCTCATATTACAGGTTTGGGTTATCAGATTTCAGTGAAATTTGGAATGAAGATTGTTTTGAGGAAAGGCTTCAAATGAGTCATGTCCCTGCAGTAAAACAAAGAAAATAAATGCAAATCACCTCCCCACGTATGGCATTATGCCTTTGTTCTCAATCTCTTATGTGGATGGTCCATTTGTCACTAGACTTCAGTAACAGGTGTTTCTGGCCTTTACAATTACTTCTGAAGTGGTGGGGGGGGGGTACAAATTTTTGCTGTAAAACAAAGATAATAATTTCACATCTCCCATGTCGATGTTCTGATTGACACAAACTATTGATAACATGTGTACGTGGATATCACAATTTCTACGGGGTTGGATTTCTCTTTGCTGTAAAACAAAGACAATAAACCCCTCGTGTGTATTCCTGTTGTGAGACTTTGATGTTTTGCAGTTTGGTAGCTCACCTGACTGCAAGTCAGTGGGAGCTGTTGCCATCACTTGGCATCTGTCATCCAGCTTCCATTAACTTTTGCAAACTTGACTTCTCTGGAGTATACCCTTTCTATTTTGTTCAAATGAAGCAGCTGCCATATTCGGGCTCAGGTTAATGTCCCAAAAGCTTTAAAAATCTTTAAAAATCTTCTCACGAACCACCAGAGGGAATGCCTTGATATTTGGTATTGAACATCCTTTGGTGTTGAAGATTAAAAGTGTGTTCAGGGTAAGTTGGTAGGCCAATACTTGGGCTCTCTGTGGGAGGCTTCTCCATCTTGGACTCCACCCAATATTTCTATTTCAAGAACCGGAGGGCCAGTTTCAACCAAATTTACATGTAGTATAAGTGGGTCCAAAGTAATTGATTGATGCCTGAAAAAACATTTTCACATCCTGTGGTAACCTCAGGGGTTAAAAACAGAACACAAAGCAAAAGCCCATATTTCCCAAAACTCACAGAAGCATCCTTAGGACAAATAGAATGGATTGGCTAAAAAAAATTGCCACTGGTTCTATCAGGATGCCCGGTAGAGGGTATTGAAAAAATGATGAGTCAGCATTTTTACAGTAAGATTTCTCATACAAATTGTTAGAGTTTCCAGTATTATCTCTTCAATCAAATTTTGTGAACATCAACTTGTCAAACACACACATGGTTTTGTTTACTTTAGCTACAGGGAATGAAAGTAATCCTTTTAACCCTCCGAAGACTTCCATAAGTGGCAAAGGAAAATTGATCTGATTCCTGTAAGAATGTGTTTAGTTTAACCCTCTCAAGACTTAAAACTTTTTTTCCAAATATTTTATTTTATGTTGAACCCTTTCAATGCTGTGCACATATGTTTTTTTCTGGTTTCTTGGAAACATCTTATTCCTGTATGAATGTCTTTAATTTAACCCTCTCAAGATTAAGTGTGTTTTCCACGAAGAGTTTATTTCATGTTGAACCCTTTCAATGCTGTGCACATATGCTTTTTTCTGGTTTCTTGGAAACATTTATCTGAGTCCTGTATGAATGTCATTAGTTTAACCCTCTCAAGACTTCAGTGTTTTTCCAAAGATTTTATTTCATGTTGAACCCTTTCAATGCCATGCACACATGTTTGTTCTGGTTTCTTGGAAACATTTATCTGATTCCTGTATGGATGTCTTTAATTTAACCCTCTCAAGACTTCAATGTGGTTTTCAAAGATTTTATTGATGCCTTGATCAAACCTTTTCAATGTTGTGCACATATGTTTTTTTCTGGTTTAAAAATATTTTACCCCCCAAAATAAGCCTCCATAAATTCTCTTTCTGCTTTGTTTATTTCTGATGCTTTAACCATTTTCACTCAGACTTGAATTTACTTGTGGCAGTAAAATTCTGTTTTTCTAGTTTGAAATTTTTCTTATTTCTTACTCTTCCTATTTTTCCCCCCAAAATGATTATATCCCTTGTGGGGAGGGGGTGGGGGGGGGGGGGGTGGTGGTAATGCTCCATAAGCCTAAAATGCTTTAAAAATCCTCTTTTTATAAGTCAAATGCAATAATGCTTAGATTTCTTGTTTGGAACTTGCTTCAGTAATGCAGATTCACTTTTTTTTCAAAGAAACTCTGGAAGTCAAAATTTGGGCTCCCCTCTCTATTTTCAGATCCGCTGGGCAGATGTGAACCAAATTTGTCATGTATATAACTGGGTCATAAGTATTTCATTTATGCCGGAATTTAAAAAAAAAAAATTGGGGGGAGGGGAGAACCACAGTAGTTGAAAACAAAACAAAAATTTTGTTTGGTTGTTGTTTTTTAATATTTTACAGAACAGGGCTTGCTAGGATACTTTCCTAGGACCAGTAGAAATAATTGGCCAAAAAAGTTGTTTGGTTGTGTCATAGAAAATCAAAAAATTGCTCTTGCTTCTGATCACTTACTGATACACTCATATCTTTTGACATTTTAGGCTCACTTGAGCCTCTGGTTTTTGTACGCCCATTTTGAAAAAAACGGTCATATTATGGTATACCGCTGTCTGTCCATCCGTCTGTCCATCCATCCACACGTCGTACAATAACTCGAATGCTTTGAGCAATTTTTGTGATTTTTTGATGGAAAGCATATGTTGATGGAAGGAAGCTCTCTTTCGATTTGTGTCACTGTCCGATTTGTCACTCCAGAGTTATGGGACTTTATTTGATATAGGCAGTACATGTATACTCATATTGTGTGCGTCCCTCTTGTAATTAATAATGAGCGTATCATGCGCTCATGGCGCAGCTGTTTATTGTTATTCTTATGGTTTTGAAAGGACTCATTAAGTTGTGGGTAAAGCACTTTGCAGCTGGCAGAATTTATGTTCAGTTATCATTCTTGATTTGCATTTGGTGTTTAAATTTCTAATGTTCAACACCAGCTTTTACTCTAGATAGTGGTATTGAAGTTACTGGACGTGGGCCATCCCTGTAATAACATTAAGGCACTGAGAATTTGCAGATTAAGGTTCAAATTCTTAACACTAACTTTTCATCTGTTTCTTTAATAATGACCATGTAATAAACTGTTGAAGTGCAAAAGAAGTACCACTCAAGTTTCACTCAACAGACCTCGGATTCAAATGGGAGGCTACTGAATTATTTTGCGGCTTATGCGCTTGCACAAAATTTGAAAATTTCTATTTAGGTGGAAATTCGACTCCACGGATGGTTCATATTAACCCTTTGAACTCTGATGGTATCTTCCATGTCAGAGTTTAATGGCAACAATTGGAAGGGTCCATATTTATTATTTGGGTGTAGACCAATTAATATTTTCACCATGCAGCCTTGGGGCTGCACCTTGATTATATTGATTGGTCTACCTCATACATGTGGCGGCATGGTGGCGTTGCGGCAACCGGTTCTCGTCATATCACCGAAGTTAAGCAATGTCGGACCCAGTTAGTCCTTGGATGGGTGACCGTCTGAGCGATTGATTCAGACTCTCGCGTTGTGTCCTTGGGCAAGGCACTTCACCCCGATTGTCCACATGGGGGGCACGATGATGCCGTGTACTAATTGATGGTGCGCATGTCTTCAACCAATCTAACCCTGCCTGTGCTGCAGAGCGGAGTTACGATGTTGGGGAGCCGACAGCTGCTTGTTGCTGGGTGGTTCTCTCCGGGTACTCTGGCTTCCTCCACCCGTATAACTGTCACCAACACGATATGACCTTGGCTGTTAATGTGTCGTTAAACCCTAATAAATAAATAACCTCACACGTGCAATTACTGCCCATCGTACGTAATGAAATTTGTGACGTGTCATGTTCCTGGGCTGGAAAATCAGCCTCTTGAGTTCAAAGGAATAAGAGCTCATTCACGGTAATGTTTCAAAACAGCTCATACTCGGAACACTTTGCATACATTGTATTCGAGAGAGTGGGTCGTGAGTGGTGTAATAGATTATTGAGTATATATTTTATTGATTTCTACATCATATAAATGGACTTTTACTTACCTGGTTTACGGCGCGTTCATAAATTCATCTTCTGTGACTGTTTTGTCGAGAACAGGTTGTCACTAAAACCCTGTAGATTGGAATATTCAACCCAGATGAAAACTTTCAAATTTTGTGGCCGTGTGTAAGTAGCGCAATCAGTATTCAGTCAGTAGACATCCCGATTGAACACGGAAGTCCGCTGGCTGAAATTGGTTTGTACTTCTTGTGCTCTTCAGCATTAGAGTTATTACTCTGGTAAAATGCCATTCCAAAGTTATCTGTTTTCTGATATCATTAACTGGTTGAGTGCGGAAGCCACTATCATGGCTTTCAAGAAACAAGAGGTTACGATACTAATGTCTTCATATTCTTTACACAAGTTTCCTATTCAGTCATAAGAAAATACAATTGTGTTCATATAGATTTGCATTATTAAAAATTATTGGAGAGTGCCTTAAGGCACTCTCCAATAATTTTTAATAATGCAAATCTATATGAACAAATTCTGACTTCCAAAAATAATCTAGCACTCAACCAGTTAAACACACCATGCTGCCTCTTTTCTAGACTTTATCACAAGAAAAAAAAACAGAAGAGAAAAGAAAAGGATTAAAATCTTATGTGAGATTGTGGCCACAATATTTTCAATGGGATGGATGGTTCATGTCCAAAATGAATATCCAAAGTAAAGGTTGATGTAAAAAAAAAATGATGTTGAGCATTACAAATTTTGTCAGCAAATGCAAATCAAGAACGATAATCAAGCATAAATTTTGCAACAGCTTTACCCATTACAACTTAATGATTCCTTCCAAAACGACAACAGTAACAAAAACAAGCTGCAGAAATAGCAAAATCGCACTATAGTGTTGAAAATATGTCCATCTTTTTGCGCACTATAGTGTTGGAAATATGTCCATCCTTTTGTCTGTTTGCCTTGTATCTCAGGTTTGGGTTATCAGATCTCAATGGAATTTGGAATGAAGATTGTTTATGGAAAAGGCTTTAACAATATCATGGTTTATTTTTCTTTGGTACATTTGCAAAACATCATAGTTCCCACTTAGTATTGTACAACTTCACCTAATTTCTTTTGCTTAAAAATATGTTTTTTTTTACCTAATGTAATGGCCATATCTGGCCAGGGCTGTTTGCAAAATAACCATTCCATCTTCTACCTGGGAACCCAGTGAAGTGGAGCAGTGTCTGTTTACTAACAAGTATTTCACTGGTAAAATAGAACTTGATAAACAACACCTGAGGTTAGAGGTCCTCTAAAGTGGGCAGCATAGGTATAAATGATTGGCTCAACTTGACTTTATATTTTTGTTACATTTAGTCATGATAAAGTCTCAGATGCTGAAAGTGACCTTAAACACCAATAAATAAATAGCCCTTTCACGTTGAGATTTGTGGTTTATGGATCATTACTCTGGATCTTGAAATAATTTTCTTTGTTTTCAATCCTATAAATGGAAAACTCTTGTGTTATCTGTAAATGGTTAACTGGGGGAATAGTATTCCTTGAATGTAAACTGTATAGGTCACGGTGTACATGTCTAATGGAGTATATACTGTTTGGATCCTATCACCTACAGGAATAATCACCATCAAATTATATTATAGGTGTAACATTTTAACATGATACTCAAGAACTACCATGCAACTCTTCCAGCTTAATTATCTTTCTTTATCTCCTGAGGCCTATAAAAAAATTGTTTCTCAGGCAATTTCTCCCCAATTTTATGATGTGGGAGAGAGGCTTTTGTTTGTTTTTTCACAAAAGAGTTCTGAAAATAGTTACAATCAGAAATTTAACTACTTACACTATTATGTGGCAAACTAATGTTTTTAAGAGTGAAAATATCCCATAATAGAGTTGAAAATTGTTTGACAGAGTTAAATATTTGTCAAACAAGTGAAAAATAGTGTCATGGAAGAGATTTCCAGGTGAAAAAAGTGATGAGGCAGATTTTCTATGCCCAGTGAGGTATCTGAGAAACAAGATTTTTTTTTAATATTCTTATGTATCTGTTTTCATTAATAGTAGTTACTTCTCATTCATGCAGTCCCTATGATGTACTCATTACATTTGCATACTTGTCTTCATTTCTAATCATCTGAGGAGCAGTGCTCATTTAGTGTCCGAAGAGTTATTCCTAACTATATAACCGAGCCCTACAACCAATGACTGGCGCTGAAGAGTTATGCTTTACATGTATAACAGGACCCGATAACCAGTGCCTGGCACCCCAACCTAGTCTCCAAGATAATTGTAAATGATTGACTAAATTTACCGTTATATTTATCTTGTGAAGGCATTGAAGAGTCAGACATGCTTTTAGTGACCTTAAACTTCGATAATCACACCACACACAACTAAATGATACTCTCCGTGTTATTAGCTCACCTGACTGAAAGTCAGGGTGAGCTTTTCTTATCACTCTTCGTCTGTTGTCCGTCGTGAAGGTGGTGTTTGAGCCTCTTTCTCCTAAACCACTGGCCACATTTTAATTAAATTTCATGTAAGTGGTGGTTATATAGGGGCATTTTGATTTTTATCCAAAATAGGTTTCGGCTCATATTGAGCAGAGGTGTGGGGAAAAAATGGCCAAATTTTTTGAAAATCTTCTTCTAATGAACCACCAGTAGCAGAGACTTGATATGTGGTATACAGAGTCCTTTTGAGGTTTAGAATCAAGTTTGTTCAAGAGAAGTTTGTCGGGCATTATTTGCCTTCGTTATGGGAGGGGCAAAAATTTTGGCCATGCCTAAAATTTCTATTTTCAGAACCGTGAGGTCGATTTGAACCAAATTTGATATGAGATGATAATGGGTCATAAGTAGTTGATTGATGCAAAAAAGAATTTTCTCATTGCCCCGTGGGAACCTCGGGAGCTGAAAATAGGAAAAACCTTAAAACTGCCATATCTCCTAAACTACACGGCACAGAGAATTCTTATTTGTATAAAGCTTACTTTTATCCAGTAGAATAGAATGGTTAAAAAAAAATTCCTATCGGTTTGATCACAAGGTACTTTTTTCAGGACTTTGAAAAAGTGCTGAGTCAGCACTTTTTAACACTGTAGGCAATGGGAAAAAGATTAAAAAATCTTCTTCTCCAGATCCAGCAGGCAGAATCTTTTGATATTTGGTATGCAACATTGTAAGGTGGATCTGATTCAAGTTTGTTCAAATCGGCTCCCTGGGTTCATATTTGGGCTCACGAAAGAAGCCCGAATTCGAACTTAGTGCATTTCAGGCAAATTTCTTAAAAAATCTTCTTCTCTAGATTCAGCAGGCAGAATCTTTTGATATTTGGTATGCAACATTGTGGGGTGGATCTGATTCAAGTTTGTTCAAATCGGCTCCCTGGATTCATATTTGGGCTCACTATAGAAGCCCGAATTCGAACTTAGTGCATTTGAGGCAAATTTCTTAAAAAATCTTCTTCTCCAGATTCAGCTGGCAGAATCTTTTGATATTTGGTATGCAACATTGTGGGGTGGATCTGATTCAAGTTTGTTCAAATTGGCTCCCTGGGTTCATATTTGGGCTCACTATAGAAGCCCGAATACGAAGTTAGTGCATTTCAGGCAAATTTCTTAAAAATTTCTTAAAAAATCTTCTTCTCCAGATTCAGCAGGCAGAATCTTTTGATATTTGGTATGCAACATTGTGGGGTGGATCTGATTCAAGTTTGTTCAAATCGGCTCCCTAGATTCATATTTGGGCTCACTATAGAAGCTCGAATTTGAACTTAGTGCATTTCAGGCAAATTTCTTTGAAAATCTTCTTCTCAAGATCCAGCAGGCAGAATCTTTTGATATCGGATATGCACCATGCTTAGGGGGGTGAGATTCAAGTTTGTTCAAGCCAAGTCCCTGGATTCATATTTGGGCTCACTTATAACTTAGTTCAAAATGAGGAATATTTTTATACTGTACCAATGACCCAGACATAGCTGGTGCTAACTCTTAAAATATAGGGCCAAACACAAATTTTGCCCCCCAATCCCCAAAATTTGCATCTAAAACCAAAGAAAACATGTCCTGAAAGGCCCTCCACACTTAGCCTCCACTGCGCATGCCCAGTGTCAAGGACGTTCCGAAATTGGCGCCATTAATCATTCTAAGTTTGGCCCTTCATCAGTTAACATCTGACTGATCTTTGTGCTTGTAAATCTCAGTTTAAATGATGCCAGACACATAAATATTAGTGAAATGGTGATTCTAAGGAGGATAGAGAAGGAGGAGAGGAAAAAATGTGTGACAGAATATTATCAGGGCTGTAACTTAAAATTTTTTTAATGAAATTATGTTAAGTTACCTATTTTCGAGGCAGCAGCCATTTTGTTGTCATTCTGATTATTTAGTTACACTGTTTTTTAAGTGTTTTCCTCTCTCCCTGTCCTTTAAGTCCCCCCTTGCTATTCTCCCATGCTTTTGGCATAGTTTTTGTAATTATTATTACTAAATTTTCTTGGGAGTTTTAGCTGAATAACAGAATGAATTCTGTTCTTTTCCCCATGTTTACGTCTTCACCTACGGGTGGTTAGGCGTTGTGTTCTGCATCTACCATCTGATGTTCTGCAGTTTCTTCCCTGGAAGTCTCTGTTTTGCATCAGATAGTGTATTTTTGGTAACTGATTTCGGGCCTGGGTGCCTGGAGTCTTATTTTAGTGTTTTTACACTCATTGTTTACATTTACAACAGCCCTCTGTGTGAGGGGGGGATTTTTGGAAAATAATATCTTGATGTTATTTTAATCATAACTAGATACATTATTATTGTTCGTAAGTGTTGAATAAATTGTTTAAAATATTTTTAAAATTTTTGTCCACACTTAGGCTTGGGATCCATTGGGGCTCAACGTTACTTTTCAGAAACTTGGGCTGTTCTGAAAAAATATTTTTTCAAAATATTTTGATATCAGTTATTTTTTCTATATTAATGGATCATATTATTATTATGTATTTTGATTGCCAGGGGTTAGTGCGAGTACCAGGACTTGTTTTCTTTTCACATTGAAAGGATATTGATCAGTTGTATTAAGAGGAAGTCTTCCTCTGACTTTATATTCATTCTATATGTGGTCAGTGTACTCGCATTAACTCCTGTTCTGTATTGTATGATTTTGATGACAATATGGGAAGCGTATGTCACGGTATGTTATTGGGGAATTGGACACTCCGGTCCTTTCCCCGCAGGGTCACTCTACTTTATCAATTTCTATTTCAGACGATCAAGATTAGGGTGATGTATCTGTGATGTCTTCCAACAGTGTGCCTCCGTCGTCACAATTAATGAAGGGCTAGCGGAAAAGTGCTCATGTAAATACGCCAATTTCCTAAGAGGACCCTAGTAGGTTCGACGGCCTTTGACGTCCGCTAGCTCACCCGGTGCAGCGTCCATTCACCGAATGGTTCGGCAGCCGGGTTCGTCCGTTGCGGTCTAGAAGGAATTTTGGGGTGATGCGAGCACTATAAATTAACCTAATGCACACCCAGTGACGGTGGATCGGAGGGAGAACGGAGGAAGCCTTTTAGTCCGGTTCATAGCCCGTTCCGGTCCATCCGGACGGCAAGCGAGAGAGGCCCCTCTCTCGTTCAACAACATCTGGCTCCAGATGTTGTGGTACAAAATGTGTCGCAAGCGGAGCATACGTCCGTCGCTCGGGACGCTCCGTTGTATAGGCAGTCCGCGGAGACTGCTAAGGCTTCCTCTTCTCGTCAGCGCACACGACTGCACCTTGGCTGCGTGACCGCCGATATATTACCAGCTTCGCCGATCAAGGATTCTTCGGCGACCAAGTCACACCTTCCGGTAGCCAGGGACACGAGGCCTGCAGACTCCGGACGTTCGCATAGGAAGTGTGCGGGAGTCAACGTACACGGAGCTTCCGGCGGCAATGCATCGTAAGACCGCTACTGCACAGGCCTCGGGAACGGACGTGCTTTCCTAAATAGCACAGTTTATCGCAGCATCCCAGCATCAACTGAATCTGTCGCATATTTTTTATCCGACGATGCTGGGTCGGGACGCTCCGCGGAAGCGGGTACGGACGTCCAAAAGTTTCATCCGGTCCGACGGGATACCGAAAGGGATTTGGAGGATTTCGTGCTTTCCCTTTCGGAACAACATATGCTGTTGTGTATGTCATCTGACTTGGTCTTCTACAGCTTCTTTCGTCGGACCAGAATGCTGCGATGCCGGATAAGAAACTGATAGCGTCGGTGGACTTAGAAATTTTTGGTTCGGTTCAGGGACATCGTCCCTCAGTTCCGACATAGTCCAATAATGTCACACAAACTTTCGAATTATTGAACGACGCTATATATATTATTATTTTATGCTTGCTATAACCAAGCATTTCTGGTTTTTTGTTCGCAAAGTTACGGAGATGTCTTTCAAAGTGTGCCTCTGTCGTCATAGTTAATGAAGAGCTAGCGGCAATAAGTGCTCATGGAATATGTCTATCGCCTACGGAGTGACATTCGCTAGCTCACCCGGTGTAGCGTACATTCATCGAATGGTTCGGCTGCCGGGTTCATCCGTTGCGGTCTAGGAAGGAGATTTGGGTGAGCGAGCACTTTAATTACTTTAGTACTCACCCAGTGACGGCAGATTGAGGACAGATCGGAGGAAGCCTGTTAGTCCGGTTCCTGGCTTGTCCAGGTCCGTCCGGGCTGTGAGTGGGAGAGGTCCCTCTCTCGTCCAACAACATAGGGGACCGCATGTTGTGGTTCAGATATTTTACATTCGGAGCATATGTCCGTCGGTCGGGACGCTCCGTTATATTGACAGTCCGAGAGACTGTCCTTAATGCTTCCTCATCCTCACAGCAGGGCACACGACCGCACATTGGCTACGTGACCTCGAGTATCCGATCAGTTTCGTCATTCAGTGATTCCACGGCGAATAGGTCGCGCCATCTGGTAGCCAAGGAACATGAGGCCTATACACTCCGTTCGCTCGCATATTGGTAGTATGCACGGGGTAACGATCACGGAGCTTCCAGCGGCAATGCATCGTAAGACCGCTTCTCCTCAGGCCTCAGTGACGGACATGCTATCCAAGTTAGCACAGTTGTTTCGCAGCATCCCAGCAATTGACAGTTTCTCGGTCGAATCAGGAATTATCCGACGGCGCTGGGTCGGTGCGGTCCGCGGTTGCATCAGGTACGGACGACCGAACGCTTTATAGGGTCCGACAGGATGGCGAAAGGGATTCGAAAGATTTCGAGTTTTCCCTTTAGTAGTATCAGAAGCTGCCTTTCATATCTTCTGGCATTATCTTCCAGTGATTGTTATTTCGGACTTCATTGCTGCGATCTTGGATAAGAGACTTATAGCGTCATTGGACTCGGATTTTTCGATCGGTTCAGGGACATTGTCCCTGACTTACCGACGCAGTCCAATATTGTCATTACAACATGTGTTTTATTTTTCGACGCTATATATATATATATACAAGCCTGCTACCAAGCATGATAGTTTAGTTTCTTGTCCGCGTTGCTCATTTCTGCCATTTTATTATTTATACGAATAGTTTATTTTGGCAGAGCAGGGCATACCGAGAGTTCATATGCGTCTAGACGGTGTGGTTAAAGACTGGATATATTCTTTTTCACCGTTTATGTCTTTTCCAACTTCAATGTTGGAAACGACATGATGTATAGTAGACCTAGCTTAGACGCTTTATCATACGTAATCCGCCTTACTGAGGCGTTATCATTACGTCTTCAAGAAAAGATTTACGGGATATTATTCTCAATGTAATTTCTTTTGAGGGCAGTATTTTGTTCACGTATAACTCCGCCCTTCAGTGGCTAATTGGAGTTGGTTAGACGTGACGCAGTCCTAGCTACATCCACACGCGTGGATAGTAAGGTTAAGAACTCTCTCAGAGTCGCTTCGTTCTCGGAGGAGCTTCTCTTCGACGGCAACTTTTCGGCAATCCATGAATTGCTCGATTTACACGTTCTCTTGTCTATCTAGTGTTACAAGAGATTCAGACTGAGGCAAACATTCGGTGGTTGACTCAGAGAGTGCCTCCGCAGTTGCCGGACCCGAGTGTGGCTGGTATGACGGTTGCCAGTCAAACAGATTGGGATATAATACTGATCCCTACGGATTCGAAGTGCCAGGGTCTTTGGGTTCCGCAGTCTCTTAGCAACCAGTTTTCTTCCGCGGAATAATGTTTTTTTAGGCTTGCTTTATGTCATTGCATGAACATTATTCAGAAACGCATGCCCAAATCCTGTCCTTTAATTTGACAGTAGTGGCGTATCTCCGGAACCAGGGAGGCACTCTTTCGTTTCCGTTATTCAATTTAATGGAAAGAATCCGTCTGTTGGTTATAGTACACCAAGTTCTGTTTTGGTCCGTGATTGTTTTACCGGACTCCCGTTCTCTTACGGGTCGCTTGTTGCTGTCAGAATGGACTCTCAACAAACAAGTATTCAATCAGATTTGCTATCTATGGGAGCGCCCAATGATGATTTATTTACGACACAGCTTGCTAATCAATTGCAGACGTATGTGTTGGCTTGTCCAGATCTCTGAGCTAATGTTGTTAACGCTCTATTGATCTATAGGACGAAATGATAGGATACGCGTATCCTCCGGCGCTGTTGTTTCAGCAGGTATTGCTAAGATAAACAACCACAATACATTTCTGTTGATAGCATCTCTATCTTCACAGAGATCATGGGTAATTTACCCTCTTGTCTACTGTGGGTCTTAACGTGAAATCTTCCTCTATGTGAGGATCTTTTTTCACTGGGTAAATCGTGTCATCTTTATCACAACCCGCAAGGTCGCAACCTTCGTGTATTCCGTTGTGTGGTCCGTATTGCATTGTAAGCACTGTACTGGACGAGCTTTGGACGCGATTTCTTACTATAGGAGATCCTCTTCTTCGCTATTCTATGCGGCTAAAGTGGAGGCTCTTCCGTCGTTGGTGTAGGGATCATTATGTTCATATTGTTGATCCCTCCATACTACTCATTGCAATTTTTTAGTATACTTGTTTCACAAGATCTACTGCAGCCTGTTATTATTAAGGTTATAGGTTTATGTTACCTCATACCTATGCACTCTACGATAGTTTACAATTGAGTCTTATGTCTCTTTATCTAAGTCAGTTGGTAACTTTTTGATAAATAGACTTAAAATCTTTAGATTAAATTCCTATATGGATTTTAACTTCGGTTCTTATTTAGCTAAGTAATCATTTGAGCCTCTGGAAACAGTAGTTTTCAAATTCTGACCTTTTAGACAGTAATTCTGTTGGTTTCTCTTTTACTGTAGAGTCAGTGAGTTTCATGCACTATCGATGGATGATTTTCACTTTCGTAGTTTCGGAATCACTATTCCGTTACTATTTAGGTTGGATTTTTGCATAAGAGTTAGGCTCCTAATATCCGGAACCTATTGTTATTAAGGTCCTTCCGTCTTCGTACGGGCATAGGCCTTTACTCTTTCCGGGTAGAGTTTATGTATTTATAAACAGATATCTGTTTATTACTATGGGCGTAAGCTTCTTCTGTCTTTGATGCCTAGTAGAAGGACGTTACGCTCCATTCTATTGTTAATGGATTCTATTAACTATCGGTACTGCTTATGGTATATCATTGACTTAGCAGTTGTGCTTTAGATTTCGGCTCATGAAGTAAGAGTTCTTCTACATCTTGGGCTTACATTAATAGTGTCGCTATTATAGATTTTTGAAGGCTGCTCATTGCGCTCAGCCATCCACATTCATGAATTTTTATCTCAGAAATATCGAGTCCATTTCTGGAGGCCTCTTTTGTTAGGTCTATTATCTACTGCTCAGAATGTCATTCACTTAACAGTTGCTACTATAGCTAGGTAGGCTGTCTGTTTCGGCAGTGTCTCCGTTCGGCTGCCCTCTTCGCTCTGGGCTATTTGACCCAGGGCAAGAAAAAGGGGGGGGGTGGGGGGAAGGTGTTCCCTTGGGTCACCTGTTTTACTATGAAAACAAGGGGATACCTCCTCCGGAGTTAGTAATTCTGAGCTGTTATTGGGATGGTTGTTTAGTGAGAAGTTTAGGTTTTTAAAAATTCATTCAAGTCTTAGTTTTTAAAGTATAGCTTTTGATTATTGCATATGTCAACGGACATGATTATGCAATCCTCAGACACTTTTAGGAGTATAAGAGTCTCTATTCTCTAGACTTACTTTATTTATTGGCTTACTTTAAAAATTATTAGTATAAGGATTATACTAGATATTAATAGAGTACATGGATGTATGATGCTCAATTTTGCAGGGTGTTGTATCTTTCTAATTTAACATAAATAAGAAAGATACATGTAAGGCCTAATACTTCTTTTTCCCTAGAGGGGATGACTCTATTTTATATAATTGAGCGTATTCCAACTTGCTCTATGTCCTAGGCCCTCCAGCCTTTTTACTATTCAGCTATGTCTGGGTCATTGGTACAGTATAAAAATGTTAAAAAATTTATAGTAATTTCTATATTTTTTATACTTACCAATGACCCAGACGGGGATGGCCCTCCCAGGAGTTGGGAACTCTTGCCTCCCCGCTGAGTACATAGCGCTTACCAGGCACTGGTTTTTAGAATGATTAATGGCGCCAATTTCGGAACGTCCTTGACACTGCGCATGCGCAGTGGAGGCTAAGTGTGGAGGGCCTTTCAGGACATGTTTTCTTTGGTTTTAGATGCAAATTTTGGGGATTGGGGGGCAAAATTTGTGTTTGGCCCTATATTTTAAGAGTTAGCACCAGCTATGTCTGGGTCATTGGTAAGTATAAAAAATATAGAAATTACTATAAATTTTTTAACTTTCTTTAAAAATCTTCTTCAGATCCAGCAGTTGGAATATTTTGATATTTGATATGCAGCATCCTTAGGGAGGAGGGGGGGGGGAGAGATTCAAGTTTGTTCAAGCCATGTCCCTAGGTCCATATTTGGACTCACTGTGGAAGCTTGAATTGTAACTTAGTTCAAAATGAGGAATTTTCTTTAAAAATCTTCTTCTTCAGATCCAGCTGTCGGAATGTTTTGATATTTGGTGTGCAGCATCCTTAGGGCAGTGAGATTCAAGTTTGTTAAAGTCAAGTCCCTGGGTTCATATATGGGCTCCCTGTGGGAGCCCGAATTATAACTTAGTTCAATATGAGGAATATTCTTTAAAAATCTTCTTTTTTTTTTTTTAGATCCACTGGTCAGAATCTTTGGATATTTGGTATAAGCTTTTCTTAGGAGGAGCAGATACAACTTGTTGAAATCAATTCTCTTGAGTTGATATTTAGGCTACCATGTCAGGTGAGCGCCCTAAGGCCCCTTGGGGCCTCTTGTTTCTGATATGTGATCTCTTCGATGGAATTGATTTGTCACACTATGCTGTATACAAGTGTTTGATGTATTGAGGGTGTAGAGAGAGAAAGTACTGAGCAAAGCTGTAGCCCAATACTCAGGTGAGAGCCCAACAGGACCAATTGTAGTCATTAAGTGCTCTTTTTAACTTTTCGTATTTTGTTTGTCATATCTTGTAGGAATTCAAAAACCAGTGTTTTGGTGGTGATTACTTAGGAGAAGTGTTTGACCATATGCTGAAACGGTAAGCAAAAAAAATTTACCTAGCCATTTGTGCAGGAGAACCCTACTTCTGTTTATGTAGCTCACCTGACTGAAAGTCAGGGTGAGCTGTTGCCATCACTTGGCATCCGTTGTCCCTTAACTTTACATATCATTATTTTTCTGAACCAAGCCCAACCAAACTTGGCATGAATTATCTTAAGAGATAAACTTTGAAGTCTGTTCAATAGAAGTAACTAAGCCTAATGGGCTGAGGGGCAGTGCCTGGAAAACCCGAAATTCCTCCAAAATCTGCTCATGAATCACGAGTCACAATACTTTGAAATTTTGCGTGCAGCTTCCTTGTATGCTCAGATTCAAGTTTATTCAAAGAAACTAGAGGTAATATTTTTAGCCCCACCCAAAATTTCTATCTTCCAAACCAGTGGGCCAATTTGAACAGGACTAACTTTGCTATGCAGTAGTGTTAGGGGACATGTCCTTCATTTATGCCCAAAATGTTTTGCGTCCCCCATGGGAATACCAGGATCTAAAAATAGAAAAAAATTCAAATACCCATATTTCCTAAACTGCTCAAAACAAAGAATTGTTGTTTGGAAAACAACATCCTTTGGACCACTAGAAAAGATTGGGCTAAAAATTCTCAAATGGGGAGGCCATATGGACGTAAGGGAAATATGCAGAGTTGGCCCTTTTCAAAAATACTAAAAAATTCTTTCTCCAGAACTGCCAGTCAGAATCTTTGCATATCTTGTATACAACGTCCTTAGGGGGACCTGATTCAAGTTTATGCAAATCGAGTCACTGAGTTCTTATTTGGACTTCCTATGGGAGCAGAAAGAATTGTAACTTAAATGCAATACCTGTATGAGGAAAATTCTTGGAAAAATCTTCTTCAGCTCCACCTGCCAGAATCTTTTGATTTTGATTTTGCCCCCATGTAGACAATCGGGGTGAAGTGCCTTGCCCAAGGACACAATGCAGGAGTCCGAATCGATCGCTCAAACAGTCACCCATCCAAGGACTGACCGGGCTCGACGTTGCTTAACTTCGGTGATCTGACGAGAACCGGTTACCACAAAGCCACCGCGTCCCCGGGAACTCTAATTTAAACTTAGTGCAATATGAGGAAAATTCTTTAAAATTTTTCTTCATATCCACCCATCAGAATCTTTTCATATTTGGTATACAGTATCCCTATGGGGGCAGATTTAAGTTTGTTCAAATGAAATCCATGGGTTCATAGTTGGGCTTTCTATATGAGCACAGATTGTAATCTAGAGGAATATTTAAAATCTTCAAGTTCACCAGGCTGAATCTTCCAATAGATGTTATAGTCATGGGTGACCAGATTCAAATTTATTCAAAACAGGTTCATGTGTTCATATTTAGGCTTCTTATGGGAACTCCTTATGGAAACCCAGATTTTAACTTGAAGGTAATATGAAGAAAATGCTTTAAAAATCTTCAGATCCACCTGGAATATTTGGAATACGTCATCTTTGTGTACGGAGCATCCTCAAATGATATCTGTAATTTTATCCATAATATCGATTATGTTGAAGAGTTACATGTTTGTTTATACCAAGTACGTTGGTTTATATTTTGAGTGTCTCTGGTCAGTTCTATAATTTTATAATAATTATTTTATCTTCCATGTTTGATGAGAACTATTGGGGCTTCAGTCCATCACTTGAATGTATATTGGCAAAGGAATGAACCCCAAAATAGCAGTTATAGTTAACTCAATAAATCAAGTATACTATTCAAAAAAGTAGGGGATATTTGATAAAAGTGAGATATATATGAAGAAATATATTTATATATTTTTATACTATAACCCAATGGCCCAGACGAGCTGATGCAAACTCAAAGTTATCAAGGGCCAAACACAAATTTTGAACCCCCCCCCCCCCATCCCCAAAATTTGCTTGCAAAACAGAAAATTAAAAGTCCTATCTGGCCCTCCATACATATACTCTCAGCGCATGCGCTGCCATCAGGAAGTGACCGGAATTGGCACCAACACCATTCTTTGTTTGGCCCTAAAGTCGGAAACAATGAACTGACATCTGTGCTTTAAAATCTCCTTTTTAGCTTAACTTGACAAAGTCAAGATAAGCTATTGCCATCACGCATGTGGAAGTCTGTTAGTCTGTTAGTCTGTTCACATTTTCCTTTAGCACGGGCTGCACCCCACAGTTTCTGTCTGATCATCACGAAATTTCATATGCAGGTTTGGGGTCGTGTCTAGATGAGAACGTCCCCTTTTGGTCGCGATTGGTCAACCGGTATGACCGCCCGAGCCCGAAACCCAACAACTTTCAGCCCAAAAACCATTAGCACAGTCTACAGGTCGTATTTATGAAGGGATTTCATTGTAGGATGCCTCTGTATAATGCCTAGATGAGAACGTCCCCTTTTGGGTATGATCTGTCAACCGTGATGGCTGCCCAAGCCCGAAACCCAAAAACTTTTAGCACAGTCTGCAGGTCATGTTTAATATGGAGGGATTTCATTGTAACTTGCTAGGATGACTCCGGATGATGTCTAGATGAGAATTTCCCCATTTGGGCGTGATCTGCCAACCGTGACGACTGCCCGAACCCAAAACCCGTAAACCTTTAGCACAGTCTACAGGTTATATTTATTGAGGAATTTCATTGTAACTTGGTGGGTTGACTTCATATAATGTCTAGATGAGAAAGTCCCCTTTTGGACGTGATTGGGCAACTGTGACTGCTACAGGGGCCCGAAGCCCGAAAACCTTTAGCACAGTATACAGGTCATATTTATGAAGGGATTTCATTGTAACTTGGTAGAATGACTCCAAATAATGTCTAGACGAGAACGTCCAATTTTGATCGCAATCATTCAGCCTTGATGGGTGCCCGAGCCCAAAAACCTTTACATAGGCAAAAGGTCATATTTATGGAAGGATTTCATTGTAACCTGTTAGGTTGACTCCATATAATGCCTAGATGATGACATCCCCTTTTGGTTGTGATTGGGCAACTGTGACTGCTACAGGGGCCCGAAGCCCGAAAACCTTGAGCACAGTCTACAGGTCATATTTATGAAGGGATTTCATTGTAACTTCGTAGGATCATTCCAGATGATGCCCAGATGAGAATGTCCCCTTTGGTTGCGATCATTCAACCATGATAGCTGCCCGAGCCTGAAACCCGAAAACCTTTAGCACAGTCTACAGGTCATATTTATGAAGGGATTTCATTGTAACTTGGCAGGTTGACTTCATATAATGTCTAGATGAGAACGTCTCCTTTTGGACACGATTGGGCAACTGTGATGGCTACAGGGGTCCAAAGCCCGAAAACCTTTAGAACAGTCTACAGGTCATAATTGTGAAGGGATTTCATTGTAGCTTGGTAGGATGACTCCAAATAATGTCTAGATGAGAACATCCCCTTTTGGTCGTGATCATTCAGCCTTTATGGCTGCCCGAGCCCCAAGACCGTTAGCATAGTCTATAGGTCGTATTTATGGAAGGATTTCATTGTAACTTGTTAGGTTGACTCCATATAATGCCTAGATGATGACATCCTCTTTTGGTCATGATTGGTCAACTGTGATGGCTACAGGGGCCCGAAGCCCAAAAACCTTGAGCACAGTCCACAGGCCATATTTATGAAGGGATTTCAATGTAACTTGATAGGATGACTCGTTTTGGAATAATTTCACTGTAACTTAGTAACTTTCGTTGATATAAGTTAATTGTGAGGGCCACATACATTAACTGTGAGGTCATTAACCCATCCCTCAGCTCTTTAGTACAGTGTACAGCTCATATTATTTTTATCAAAAACATAGCATACAGGGAACAGAAATGAACATATTCCCAATTATCACAATTTTTGTCTTATTTCATAATCCTTTCATAAACATTGAACATTATCCTTTTCATCAAACACAGCACACAAGTTAAGCTACAGTGTCATTGACCCTTTCATTTTGAGGATGGCGGACACAAATCAATGCAAGAATTGGTGGATCCAAGGCTGTTATTGGATGAAGGAAGTGTTCAATGGTGGTTTTGGACGTTCAGGGCTGTAACTTTATAATATTTATAAAATTATTTTTATGTTTCCCAATTTCGATACATGTGCCTGACGTCATCATTTTTAAAAATGATTATTCCACGTTTGTTAAGTATTCCTTCCCTATCCTTCCATGAACCCTTCCTGTTAAACTCTTAAGCTTTTTGGCTATTTTTTATTGAAATTTTTTATTAAATTTCTTGGGAGTTTAACATATATTACAGAATATTCTGTTTTTCCCCATGGTTACGTCCTCACCCTAGGGGTGTTAAGTCGTTTAGTCTTGCATCTTCTATCCAATGTATCGTTTTTTCTTCATATGAAGATCTAGCTTTGCATCTGGTAGCATTTAAATTGGTTTCTGACTTTGGGTCTTTTTGTGTGCCAGATGTCTTGTTTTCATTGACGTTGTTTACATTGACGACGTCCTCATATTTAGGTAGTATTTTATATTCTATTACTGTAGAATTATATACATGGATTATTATTCTGGTAGTGTAGCTCAAAAAATTTGGATTTTGTCCACACTTAGGCTGTATCATGATGCCTTTGGGCTCTTAATGTTCCCTTTGGGAACTTAGGCATTTTTTCAAAATTTGTTTTTTTTTTGCTATTATTCATGTATCTTAATTATTATGTGTACCCATACTATGTATAGTACACATAATGCCGGCATCCGGGGTGACCATCAGTCGTTTGTCCGTCCGTCTGTCCACCTGTCCGTGTCCGTCTGTCCATCCGGCGTCCATATCCATTTCTTTGGCATTCGATAAATTGAAAAATATTGCTTGGATTGTCATGTTACTTTATATTTGTGTTCAGGTTACTGATGTGCCGAGCTGTATAGTTTTTGGTGTAAATTGGATAATTTGATCCCCGAGATATTAACCCTTTATCCTTCAAATTGAAAATTCCTCCAATCCCTTTGGCATTCGATAACTTGAAAAATATTGCTTGGATTGTCAAGTTACCTTATATTTGTGTTCAGGTTGCTGATGTGCCGAGCTGTATAGTTTTTGGTGTAAATCTGCTATTTTGATCCTGAGATATTAACCCTTTATCCTTCAAATTGAAAATTTCTCCAATCCCTTTGTCATTCGATAACTTGAAAAATATTGCTTGGATTGTGAAGTTACTTTATATTTGTGTTCAGGTTACTGATGTGCCAAGCTGTATAGTTTTTGGTGTAAATCTGATAATTTAATCCTGAGATATTAACCCTTTATCCTTCAAATTGAAAATTCCTCCAATCCCTTTGGCATTCGATAACTTGAAAAATATTGCTTGGATTGTCTTGTTACTTTATATTTGTGTTCAGGTTGCTGATGTGCCGAGCTGTATAGTTTTTGGTGAAAATCTGATAATTTAATCCTGAGATATTAACCCTTTATTTATCCTTCAAATTGAAAATTCCTCCAATCCCTTTGGCATTTGATAACTTGAAAAATATTGCTTGGATTGTCAAGTTACTTTATATTTGTGTTCAGGTTACTGATGTGCTGAGCTGTATAGTTTTTGGTGTTAATCTGATAATTTGATCCGAAGATATTAACCCTTTATCCTTCAAATTGAAAATTCCTCCAATCCCTTTGGCATGAGATAACTCAAAAAATATCAATCCGATTGTCGTGTTACTTTTTTTATTTATTCAGGTTACTGATGTGCTGTGCTGTATAGTTTTTTATGTAAATCTGATAATTTGATCTGGAGATATTAACCCTTTATTCATCAAATTAGACACTCCTCCAATCCATTTCTATATGTACCAATACCTTGTATGGTGTACATAATGTCGGCATCTGTGGTGGCCCTCAGTCATACAGCTTTCTACTAGTTGCGCGTATGGGTACACATCTGACGATTTCATCGGCCTATTTTATATTTTGTTGTGGAGTTTGGAGGACTGATACCGACTTTAGTCGTTGCACTCCTGCAGACTCTTGTCATTTTTGTGTTCACTGGGATGACTGATGTTGGAGGCGGGTGTCGCAGTACGTTGTTGGCGGTGAGGTTCTGAGGCCAGGCCTCTCACCACGTTATAATTCATTTTGTCAGTTTCCATTTCAGATGAACATGATGATGATATTCTGACTCCCATCCAAGTGTGCTACCGTCATCGTGCTCTGTTGAGCATATAGAGCTAGATGCAGTGCTCATGATTGCAAGAGTTAGGGCCTTTTGTTAAGTGTTTTAATCTCTTGCAAGCAGCTAGCTCGACCGGTGAAGCGGTTACTCTGTCTGTGGGAGCCGTGACACCGTGTAAGTCTGTTGCGGTTGAAGGAAGTGTTGATGTGGGCAGAGCTAGTACTTCAATATAAATAAACTCACCCAGCGACGACGGAAATAGGGAGGAAGTCTGCAAGTTTCTTGTACTCGGCGAGGTCTAATAGACCACGAGCGGGAGAGCCCCTCTCTAACCTAACAACATTTTGGGGCCAGATGTTGTTAGCTCACCTGACTGAAAGTCAGGGTGAGCTTTTCTGATCACTTTTTGTCTGTTGTACATCGTGAAAGAGGTGTTTGGGTTATTTTCTCCCAAGCCACTGGCTGCAGTTCAATGAAAATTCACATGAGTACCGGTTATATAGGGGCATTTGGGTTTTTCTTCAAACTGGGTTTCTGCTCATATTGTGGAGGGCGTGGGGCCAAAATGCACAAAATTTTAAAAAATCTTCTCATGAACCAGCCATAGCAGAGACTTGATATTTGGTATGCAGCTTCCATTTGAGGTGTAGACTCAAGTTTGTTCAAAAGAAGTTTGACGAGCAATATTTGCCTTTGTTCTGAGAGGGGCAAGAATTTTTACCCCGCCCAGAATTTCTATTTTCTGAACCGAGAGGCCAATTTGGACCAAATTTAATATGAGGTATTATTGGGTTATAAGTACTTGATTTATGACAAAAAATTTTTTTCTGCAGCCCAGTGGGAACCTGAGGAGTCAAAAGTAGAAAAAATCGAAAATCTCCAAAACTGCACGGCACAGAGAATTTTTATTTGGTGTGAGGCTTCCTTGGGACCAAGAGAAAGGAATGGTAAAAAAAAAAATTTCCATCGGTTTTGTCATAAGGTACTTTTTCGGGACTTTGAAAAAATGCTGAGTCAGCATTTTTATGTGTACCCATACTATTATGTATGGTACACATAATGCCGGCATCCGGGGTGACCATCCATCGTTCGTCCATCCTTTGTCCATCCATCTGTCCGTCCGTCCATCTGTCCATCCAGCGTCCGTATCCATTTCTTTGGCATTCGATAACTTGAAAAATATTGCTTGGATTGTCAAGTTACTTTATATTTGTGTTCAGGTTACTGATGTGCGGAGCTGTATAGTTTTTGGTGTAAATCTGTTATTTTGATCCTGATGTATTAACCTGTTATCCTTCAAATTGAAATTCCTCCAATCCCTTTGGCATTTGATAACTTGAAAAATATTGCTTGGATTGTCAAATTACTTTATATTTGTGTTCAGGTTACCGATGTGCCGAGCTGTATAGTTTTTGGTGTACATCTGATAATTTAATCCTGAGATATTAACCCTTTATCTTTCAAATTGAAAATTCCTCCAATCCCTTTGGCATTCGATAACTTGAAAAATATTGCTTGAATGGTCAAGTTACTTTATATTTGTGTTCAGGTTACTGATGTGACGTGCTGTATAGTTTTTGGTGTAAATCTGATAATTTAATCCTGAGATATTAACCCTTTATCCTTCAAATTGAAAATTCCTCCAATCCCTTTGGTATTCGATAACTTGAAAAATATTGCTTGGATTGTTAAGTTACTTTATAATTGTGTTCAGGTTACTGATGTGCTGAGCTGTATAGTTTTTGGTGTAAATCTGATAATTTAATCCTGAGATATTAACCCTTTATCCTTCAAATTGAAAATTCCTCCAATCCCTTTGGCATGAGATAACTCAAAAAAGATCAATCCGATTGTCATGTTTCTTTATATATTTATTCAGGTTACTGATGTGCTGTGCTGTATGTTTTTTTATGTAAATCTGATAATTTGATCTGGAGATATTAACCCTTTATCCATCAAATTAGACACTCCTCCAATCCATTTCTATATGTACCCATACCTTGTATGGTGTACATAATGTCAGCATCCGTGGTGGCCCTCCGTCATACAGCTTTCTACTTGTTGCGCATATGGGTACACATCTGACGATTTCATCGGCCTATTTTTTAACACTGTGGACAATGAAGAATCGTTTGATATTTGGTATGCAGCATGCTTAGGGGGTGAGTTTCAATTTTGTTCAAGCCAAGTCCCTGTGTTCATATTTAGGCTGAAAATTAAGGGGTCCCAGTTCGGACTTATAAATTTTGGACCAAAATCCGGAAATTAGTTTTTTGTTTTTTTTTATGCGTTTTGGTCAATTTTAAGAAGAAAAAAAAATTTTTGTCTGAAAATATTTTGTTTGGGACTTCGAAAATTTCTGAACAAAAATAATTTTTTTTGTTTTTTTTTTATGCATTTATCTCAATTTTGGGACATAAAAGTACAGGAACTGAAAATAGAAGGAAAATCCTGTGTATTGTGTGGGCACAATCGCTTCATCTAGTTGGTATATGCTTTTCTTAGGAGGGGCGTATGCAGCTTATTCAAGTCAAGTCTCTGGTTTGATATTTAGACTACCATGTCAGGTGAGTGCCCTTAGGGGCCTCTTGTTATGAGAAACTTGCACAAGCCGGAGCATATGTCTGTCATCCACTCAGGACGCTGTGTTTATTCTGCAGCCATGGTCGGCTTCAGTCATGGCTTCCTCCACTATGTTTCACAAGCCGAAATGAAGTTTTTTGGTTGGAAACTTGCACGAGACGGAACATACGTCTGCCTGCCGCTTGGGACGCTCTGTCTAGTCTGCAGCCGGGGTCGGCTTCAGTCATGGCTTCCTCCACTATGTTATTAAAGTACACACGACTTCATCCTAGCTACCCAACTTTGGATATCCAGCCTGCTGCTCAAAGAAGGGACCACTCTTCGCCCGTGAAGTCGGACCATCTGGTAGCTAGGGAGATGAGGTCTCGATCATCAGGACGTTCGGAGAAGAGATCCATCTCCGACACACCGTCCCAGGAGCAGCAAGCGGCTAAGAAACGGAAGACCGCTGCTCCTCAGGCCTCGATGTCGCAGATTACGCAGCAGATCGCAGCAGGTGCAGCCTCCCTCAGACTCAGAACCTGAGCTGTCGGACGATGCTGGGTTGGTCCAGTTGTCTGTTCACGCAGATGCAATGGACCGAGATTCGCAACTGATTCTCTCTGATGGTGAAAGGGATAAGGAAGAGGATTACCCTTCCCCTTTGGAACAGTGCATGGTTGCGATGGATTTCATCCATCAATGCTACCCTGAATTTGTTCTGACGAATCAGAATGCTGCGACAAGAAGAGAGAAACCGCTGGCATCATTGGACGCAGACTTTATACAGACAAAGGAAGAAGTTCTTTCTTTTCCGGTTAAGTCTAGGCAGGTGTTGCAGGCCTTTGGCCATGTAGACAACGCCGTATTCACCTCGCGAGTGCAAGGAAAAAAGGCGGTTTCTTAACTACATCTTCCATAAACTTACCGTTTCTTGGACCACATTCATTTAAAACGGTTGGAGAAGATTTCAGAGAGCTCTTCTGTGTTTGGATGAGTAGGCTGGGGATCTAGATGTAGCCTTGTCTGCATCATTCACTATTTGCTCAGACACAATTAAAAATGGCAATTTCATCAAGTAGAGCAAATTTGAAAGCAATGTCTTACTCAGATCACCTTACCAGGGCTGTGGCACAATGTCTCAACGGGAAGGAATTTGAGGATGTTTGTATCTCTCTTAGAGTTCTTTCCAGGGCAATTATGTATACCCCGTATAACTTCGCCCTAACAGTGGCTAATCTGGAGTTAATCAGACGTAATGCTGCCCTTGCGTCATCATCACTTATAGATGACAAGGTGAAAAGCTCTCTCCGGATCGCTCCGTTCTTCGGGCATACTATTTTTGACGACAAGCTTCCGTTAGTCTATGAACAGGCTACTAAGAAAGTGGCAAGTGCTCTGTTATTGAAGTCGGCGTCTCAACAACCCGCTTCAGCAGACATGAGTAAGGAGGACGTTCCAGATCTAAGCGTCAAAGGGAACTCCTCACGAGGGTACAAGAAACCCTTTTACAATTACTCTGGAGGTCATCAATATAGTGACTCAGGAAAGGGGCGTAAGTCTGATCGGGACCATCAGTCAGATGCCCCTAGGTCGACAGGATGAGGTTCTTTGTGGGGAGGACATAGTTTCTCCTCCCGTAAGCCTCGCAGGTCATACAGGTGATGTTCAAGACCTCTATTGCTTGCCAGTTGGCGGAAAGGATTCAACCTTCGCGAGAAACTGGATAGCAGTCACAGATGATCAGTGGGTGAGAAGTGTAGTCTCGGACGGCCTACAGCTATCATTCCTAGCGGAACCCCAACTAACAAGATGTCTGCGTTGGACAAATCTTCCGTCGGATCCTTTCAAAAGAGAGTCTCTCCTAGCGGAGGTACAGGCTCTCTTATTAAGGAAGCAATAGAGGTCATCGAGAATTAAGATTCTCAGGGTTTGTACAGTCACCTGTTCCTCGTACCGAAGCCAGATGGCTCGTTCCGACCGGTAATAGACTTGATCTTGATAAACAAGCTTATCGTGGCTCCAAATTCTATATGGAAACCTTTCAGTCGGTTAGAGCGAGCATTCAAGTGAATGACTATGAGGCAAGCATAGATGTATAGGATGCGTACTTTCATGTCCTGTTACATCCGGCATTCAGAAAGTACCTACAGTTTGCCATACAAGGGAAGGTTTATCAGTTCAGAGCAATGTGCTTTGGTCTGAACCTAGCTCCCTGGGGATTCACTCGTATAATGAACTCAGTAATGCCATACTTCCGAGCTCATTCGTCTGCAGAGATACGGCAGCAGAATTATTCTTCAGATCAATGTTCAGAGTCTGCTTCTAGTACTCCGACGTCTCGGTTTCATCGTAAACGAGAAAAAGTCGGATCTAGCTCTGTCCAAGTCATTCACTCACTTGGGGATGAGCTTCGAGACTCACAACAATCTGGTTCGTCTGCCATTACCCAGAGCGAAATTAGTCAGTTGTTATGCTCGCTTTTGTCAACACTCAGACGCATTAACAACGAAGGAATTCATGCGACTGATGGGGTTGTGCGGAGCAGCTGCGGATCTTATTCCGATGGTCCGTCTATGCACGCGTCCCCTCCAGATATTCTTTTCTCAGAACTGGAGTGTAAAGACTCATTTGCTCGAAACCAGTATTGTTTTAACGGATCTAGTAAAACAAAGGGTCCAGATTTGGGCAGATCTTCAGGGGTTAACTCAGGGAGTTCCGCTGCAACTGCTGGATCCGGCTTTCACGATTATGATGGATGCGAGTCAGACGGGTTGGGGCACGACCCTAGGTCCCGCAGACTTGAAGTGTCAAGGTCTTTGGGACCCTCGGTTCCTAGAGAAGCACATAAACATCAAAGAGATGATGTCAATATGGCTAGCTCTTCAACATGGGATTCACATAATAGCGAACGTCCGTGTTCAGATTTTGTCGGACAATTCGACAGTAGTAGCTTAAATCAGGAACCAAGGCAGCTCTCATTCAATTCCATTATGTGAATTAACGGAGAGGATTCTCCTATATGTCATGAATCATTATCTTCATCTTTCTGTCCGTCATATACCGGGTCGTCGGAAGGTACTAGCAGACTCGCTCTCTCGGAAAGGTCGCTTGTTGCCATTGGAGTGGACTCTCAACAAGCGAATATTCAGGCAGATTTGCTACCAGTGGGATCATCCCATGATAGATCTGTTTGCGACACACCGGAACAATCAGTTACCGACATTCGTGTCGCCATGCCCAGATCATCAAGCATACACAGTAGACGCTCTGTTGATCTCATGGGACGGAATGATAGGATATGCGTATCCTCCAACTCCGTTGATTCAGCAGATTCTGTTAAGGTCAAACAGTCTCGTTGTGAAATCCTGCTAGTAGCACCTATGTCATCACAAAAACGTTAGATCAGTCTTCTCAGGTGTCTGTTATGGGACGTTCCCCGGAAGCTTCCTCCATGAGAGGACCTTCTTTATCAGGGGATCTACTTGTTCTTCACGCCCGTAGTGGCATTATGGAGTCGGTCAGACGTGAGGGAGCCTTGCAGTTCCTATACTATTTGATGACTAACACAAGAACGATTCAAGTAATGCGGGTGAGGGGGATTCAATATGATCGATATGGACATGTGTCTGTTAAATATTATATCACCGGTTTTCGACCTATCTGCGTATGCCGACTCCGGTATAGGTTACAAGCAGGCGATATTAATTACCAGGATCGCCGCTATAGCTTTAGCTTCTGAACATTAAGCACCAATTTATTAATGATAATTAATGCCTGGGTGCCTGTTCAATGAATATTTATATTGTTATTCGGTACTGCGTTTACTGATTCCAGAGCGCTCCCCTCTTTCTTTTTGAAGAAGATTCCTTCAAAAAAGTGTGGGAGGGGGGGGGGGGGGTGATTTTTACCTGTATCGCCAGCAGCAGAGCAGGTCTAGTAACTGCTTGACTCCTTTCATCATCAGTCCGTCCGTCAGTCCGTCGGAAACACTTCTTCCGTCAAAGTTTTCTTGGCTTCTATGAAAGGGAATGATTTTATATTTGGTCTGCTGCTTCATGATGATGAGTTGTATCGTGTATCTAATTTTCAGATCTGCCATGCAGCCACTTCCTGTTTGCCGATACTTTGAAGTCTGTTCATCTCTGTAATCAATTGCATGCAGCGACGCAGGTCCAGACCCGGTATTGGTCTTGTTTATCTCTCCTCCTGCTTGATAAGTATGTAACTATGAGTGATGCTGTTTTTGTTTGTAAATTATATCCTGGATACAGCTTGTGCTTCATTGTAATGTGGCGTATGTTTGTGGGGGATATCCTCTCATTCTCAGATACGTCATACTAATTTTTTGAGGCTTAGTCTGGACTAGCCTTAAAAATTGGGAACTTGTTACATCCAAATTAGCATAGTCTTCATGCTAAGAATGCGGAATTACTTGAATTTGGCTCCTTATTTATGATATGTCTTCTCTATTACTGAAAAGAGAGACATACATGTAATTCCTTTTAAATTTAATTTCCTTTCACCTTGGATTACAGGCTTGGAACTATGTTGGTCTACTATTCTGAAGTCCTAGGCCCTCCGCCTTTTTATGATTCAGCTAGTCTGGGCCATTGGGTTACAGTATAAAAATATTATAAATTTAAAGTAATTTGTATATTTTTTATACTTAACAATGGCCCAGACGGGTATGGCCCTCCCATGAGTGGGCACTCATACCTCCCCGCTGAGTTATTATGTAGTACTCTTTTCTACAAAGAATGATGTTGGCACCAATTCTGGTCATTTCCTTTTATTCTGCGCATGCGCGGAGAATAAAAGTATGGAGGACCAGATAGGAGTCGGTTTTGCAAACAAATTTTGGGGATTGGGAGGGTTCAAAATTTGTGTTTGGCCCTTGATAACTTTGAGTTTGCACCAGCTTGTCTGGGCCATTGGTAAGTATAAAAAATATACAAATTACTTTAAATTTATAATTTTCCTCAAAAAGACAGTTGAGGCATTGCACTGTGACATCTGGTGAATGATTTCAGCGATAGTTGGGTGTCTGACAAGCACACATTTCATGCACTGATCTGTAGAAGACATGGACGGTCAGTCAGAGAATTTACCACATTCAGTCCAAGACCACAATACCTTGTAAATCCTCCTCGGTTCGCGAGGCAAGTGTGGATCCGACGTGGCATACTCCTCACCAAAAGTCCAATATCAGCTTGACTGATGTTATTCCATTCTTCATGCAATGCAACGGCGAGTTACTGGACATTGGTGGGGGCTGTTGGCATTGTCGTAGGCACCTGCCAAGCATATCCCAGACATGCTCGATTGGTGAAAGGTCTGAACTTAGTGCTGGTCAAGGCAGTGTAGTGATGTTCTGCTCCTGGAGGAACTCTGAACCAACTCGGGCCCTGTGTGCTCTTGCATTGTCATCTTGTAAAATGAAGAGATGGCTGTGACGTCGCATAAATGGCACCACATGAGCTGCTAACACGTTGTCACGGTAATACTGCCCTGTGACATGCCCTAGGATGACATGTAATGCTGTTCTGCTTGTTATGGTTATGCCTCCCCATACCATAACCAATCCACCACCAAAACGATCGTGCTGCCTAACGGTTTGGTATCGTTCGTTCCGCCGTCACACTCTGTTTTACCTGTCATGGAAGTCAAGAGTGAAGCTCGATTCATCGGAGGACATGACGTTGCTCCACCGACGATTGTCCCAACGCTGTCGTGCTGCACACCAATTATGCCTTGTTGCGATGTCACATTCAGTCAAAGTTGAATTACTGGAGGTTGTCAAACGTACAAATTCCAGCTGTGTAGGCGATTTCGGATAGTCTGACCACTGACTTGCACATCTGTCGCTCGGTGCAGCTGCTGTCCAATTTCTGACGCACTTTGATGGCGGTTACATAATGCTGTAGTTACGATGAAATGATCCTGGTTAGCAGTTGTCGCCCTTGGATGTCCTGACCGACGTTTGTCATCAACATTGCCTGTCTGATGGTAGCTTGACCACAACCTGCTAATCACCGATTGAGTAAAGTTGAGAATTTGGGCCACTGCAGTCTGTCTGTTGCCAGCTTTGTCACATGTCAGTCTTCGCATATCTGAAAAGTTACACTTCGACCAGAACCTATTGATGAACAAGTTTATACCAAGAAAAGAACGATGAGACCTCAGAAAAAGCCTGTCCAGTACAAATGAAAATTTCAAAACGAACCCCACAGACATTAATGCGGCACTTGTGCGAAAAACCTGCACAAAGTTTTCGTGGGCCAGTGACGTTCATGATCCACACTAAACTTTGTAACATATTGATGTGTCCAATCAATCGTATCCAATACCATTTTTCGAAAATATCAACATGAGTTTGGATATCCCCTACTTTTTTTGAATGGTATATAATAAACATAGAAACTTTTCAGCCTGCTTCAACAAATTAACAAAAAGAACACTCACTCACTCTAGCTTACTCCATCTCATCCACTTTCCATTCTTTGTAGATTCAGATGAGTATTATTTTAGCATCACTTGTGCCTCAGGTTTTATGGTGCATGAGTGATGCGTGTTATATATATTGGTTTAAAATGTATTTCTTTTTTGGTTGTCAACAGGAGCATTTTTAGCTGAACTTGACAACGTCTTGGGATGTGTGGTGATCTGTCTAATCATCCATCCATCCATCTGTATGTCCATAATCCCTTTGTCCGTTGGATTTGGCATATAAATTATCAACAATTCCATTAGCACACTTTACAGGCCGCACCTCTCAAACGATCTTTTTCAAATTTTATATATAGCTTTTGTGTGATGTCTAGATGGGAGCTATCAAATTTTTCTGAATTTCATTGAAAACTTGACTGCCAGTGGCCAACTTGGATTTGGCATATAAATTGTCAACAATTCCATTAGTATACCCTACAGGCCACATCCCTCACCCGTTCTTTTCCTGATTTCATGTAGCTTTGATGTAATGTCTAGATGGGAGGTATCAAACTTTTCTGAATTTGAAAAACATGACTGCCAATGGCCATCTTGGGTTTGGCATAAAAAATTGTCAACAATTCCATTAGTATTCCTTACAGGCCACATGTATCTTTTGTGTGATGTCTAGATGGGCACTATCAAATTTTTCCGAATATCATTGAAAAACATGGCCAGCAGTGGCCATCTTGTATTTGGTATAAAAATTGTCAATAATTCCATTAGCATTCCCTACTCACTGCACCTCTCACCCAGTCTTTTTTCAAATTTTGTATGTAGCTTTAGTGTGATGTCTAGATGGAAGCTATCAAATTTTTCTGAATTTCGTTGAAAAACATGGTCACCAGTAGCCATCTTGGAAATGGCATATAAATTGTCAACATTTCCCTTCACACACACACAACACACAACACACAACACACACACACACACACTATGGGGTGCATCTCCTTTCACACACCGTATGGGGTGCATCTCTCACTCAATCTTTTTCAATTCTAATATGTGGCTTTAGGGGGATGTCTACATGGGAGCAATCATGTTTTTGTTTTTAATTTCATTAAAAAACATGGCTGACATTGGCTATCGCAGATTTTGCAATTAAATTGTCTACAATTACTATAGCACACCCTACACTTATTTAGTTCAGTCCCTTCTTGGTGATGTTGAGCTGCAGTGTCATTGACACTTTCATTATATCTTGGACACATTCTTTTTAGATCAGTGTTCAAAATGTCGGTGGCCAGATTAGCCAATTACACTGAAATAATTAATTGGGCACTGAAACATCTCAGTTGGCTAAAAGAATGGTACCAAAAAATCTTTTCTCTTCTGCAGAAAAGTTATTGCAGCAGTGATGAGCACTATATGTTTATGATGAAACAAACCAATGAATTATTATTATTTGAAATAAAATGAAATCATTAGCTGGCCATTAAGGCAAAGACAATAATCTCAGGTTTTCACGAAACACACTAAAGTCTTGTGGTTGTGTCAATAAAGTAAAGCCAGCTGGTCAGCGCAATTTACTGATAGAAGCTGAAGTGACGGACCCATATTTTTACAACCACATTACATGGTCAGTTCACACATTGTGTCAGTTGTCATTGATTGGTAATCAAGCATTTTAATAGACATTCATCTTTGGAAAAGTCAACATTAAACTAGATAAATACTTCACACCTTCGTCTAGTTAAGTCCAGTTGGTCAAGGGTAATTAAGTGATAGATATATTATTTTTTGAGTGCAGCAACATATGTTCCCACATTTTAGAATGCGGTTCACCCTATTACGTTTGAGACATTGAATCAATGGCATAGATAAAATGTGAACGGATGACCCCATCACACACCCCCTCCCCCACCCATGCACACGCTATATCTTTTATGGGACAGATAATTTCTTGAATGTCCAGTCATGCTTAAAATAATTGGTAGATGTTAGAATCAAGGAACTTGTATCTTTTGGACACTCATTTTTAAAATGTCCCCAAAACCCTATCAGCATAGTACTGTTTCTTTAACTGATGACATCGGCACTCACATTCTGATTGTGTCTAATTTATAAGTTAAACATTGGACATTAGCTTATTACTGCCAGATGACTATTCACACACCCTGGCTTTCTACACTCAAATTTCTCTTTGAGCTTAAGTCAGTAAACTTATCTAAATAATCTATTGCAGTGTATCCACCACAGGCATTTTATCTATAATATTTTGTTTGGCAAAGTTTCAGTACAATTAACAGGATTTCACTGTATTAGTTTGAAGTCCACTCACTGAATACAAGAAAATTTGGAAAAATAGGGTTGGATTTATTGAATCATTGATATGATTTTCTGTTTCTAGAATGGCATTACGCCGACAGAAACGATGGTGGAATGCTTATATCCTCTTTTATGAAAGATTAGATGACAATGAAAAAGAAGCAGATGTTCTAAAAGGGATACAAGATCTGACAATAGGTGAGCAAAACTTCCAGCAGCTATTTATTTCTCAGGTTCAAAAATGATTCAACAATGTATGTGAAACCATCTATTTTTCATTTATGTTTATTTTTGTCTTAAAGAGGGATAAGGGTGGGCCTTGGTTTCAAAAGCATATCTTGTGTCCTTTCTCAAAAAGTCGGTGACAATTGCTTAGAAACATGCCACTGGTCTAAACCCAGTTCTTTTCTTTTTTATGAACTGTGAGCTGCCATAATTTCGGATGGATTCCAAAGTTGATTGGACTGTTATTAACTCATCTGACTGCAAGTCAGTGTGAGGTATTACCATCACTTGGCGTCCATCGTCTGTCGTCCGTTGTCTATTAACTTTTGCAAACCTGGCTTCCTCTCCACAGCCATTTAGCCAAATTCAAACATATATTGTTCAAACCATCCCTGGGGTATACCCTTTTTATTTTGTTCAAATGAAGCGGCTGCCTTCTTCGGGCTCTGGGCAATGATGCCAAACCTAAAAATCTTCTCACAAACCACCAGAGAGATTGCCTTGATATATGGTATGTAACACTCTTTGGTGTTGAAGATTAAAGGTTGTTCAAGAGAAGTTGGTAGATCGATATTTGGGCTCTCTGTGGGCACATATCCATTTTGGGCTCTGCCCAAAATTTCTATTTTGAGAACCGATGTGCCGATTTCAACCAAATTTGGCATATAGCATAAGTGGGTCCAAAGTACTTGATTGATGCCACCAATTTTTTTTTTGTTGCCCCGTGTGTACCGCAGGGGATAAAAATAGAAAAAAATTCAAATGCCCACCTTTTCCAAACTGCAAGGAACAGAGAACTATTATTTGGTATGAAGCATCCTTTTGACCGGTAGAATGGATTAAAAAAAAAATGGCCATCGGTTATGTTAGGGTGTTCTGTAGAGGCGTTTGAAAAAATGCTGAGTCAGCATTTTTGCAAAAATTGAAAAACAATTCTCTTCAGAACCGCTGATCAGAATCTTTTGATATTTGGTATTCAGCATCCATAGGGTGGTCAAATACAAGTGTGTTCAAATCGACCCCCTCGGTTCATATTTGGGCTCATCAGAGGAAGCCAAATAATTAACTTGGGGCACTATGGGGAATAAGCTTTAAAAATCTTCTTCTTCAGATCATACAGTCAGATTCTTTTGATACTTGGTATACAGCTTTTCTACAGGGGTCAGATTGAAGTTTGTTCAAATTGAGTCCCTGGGTTAATATTTGGGCTTCCTATTTAACTTGGTGCAATATGGGGAATAATCTTTAAAAATCTTCTTCAGATCCACCAGTCAGATTCTTTTGATATTTGGTATGCAGCATCTCTAGGGGGGTTAGATTCAAGTTTGTTCAAATGGGATCCCTAGACGAATATTTGGGCTCTTTATTGGAGCTCAAATATTAACTTAACTATTAACTGGTGCAATATGAGAAAATTTCTTAAAAATTCTTCTTTTTCAGACCCACTAGTGAGAATCCTTTCATATTTAGTATGTGACATCTCTAGAGGTGTAAGGTTCAGATTTGTTCAAATCAAGTTCCTGGGTTAATATTTGGGTTCCCAAGGGAACCCAAATATTTACTTAGTGCAATATGGGGAATTATCGTTTAAAATCATCTCCTTCAGATCCAGCAGTCAGATTCTTTTGAGGATTAGATTGAAGGTTGTTCAAATCAGGTCCCTGGGTTAATATTTGGGCTTTTTATTGAAGCCCAAAGTTTAACTTAGAGCAATATGAGAAAATTTCTTGAAAATTCTTCTTCAGATCCACCAGTGAGAATCCTTTCATAATTGGTATGTAACATCTCTAAGGGGTGTCAAATTCAAATTTGTTCAAATCGATTCACTTGTTTTTTCTTGTTTTTTTTTTAGCTCATCTTGACAAAGTCAAGCTGAGCTAATCTCGTCGCTTGTCGTCCGGTGTCCGTCAACACCATGTTTTGGTCTTCTCCTCCAAAGCCACTGGGCCAATTCAAGTGAAATTTTGTGTGAGTGATGGTCCCAAAGGGGCATTTCATTTTTGTTCAACTCAACATGCCCAGCCCCATAGGGAGGGAGTGGGGGAAAATGCTCCAAAATATTTTTAAAATCTTCTTCTCAAGAACCAGTGTTTACAGTGACTTGATATTTGCTATGAGGCTTCCATATGAGGTGTAGAATCAAGTTTGTTCAAACAAAGTTCGTGAAGTAATATTTGGCTTTGTAATAGGAGGGGTAAGATTTTTGGCCCCGCCCAAAATTTCTATATTTTTATACTGTACCAATGACCCAGACATAGCTGGTGCTAACTCTTGAAAATGTAGGGCCAAACACAAATTTTGCCCCCCAATCCCCAAAATTTGCATCTAAAACCAAAGAAATCATGTCCTGAATGGCCCTCCATACTTCGCCTCTACTGCACATGCGCAGTGTCAAGGACGTCCCGAAATTGGCACCATTTATCATTCTTTGTTTGGCCCTTCATCAGTTCACATCTGACTGATCTTTGTGCTTGTAAATCTCAGTTTAAATGATGCCAGACACATAAATATTAGAGAAATGGTGGATCTAAAGAGGAAATAGAAGGAGGAGAGGAAAAATGAGTGACAGAAAATAACCAGGGCTGTAACTTAAAATTTTTGAATGAAATTATGTTAAGTTACCTATTTTCGAGGCATGGGCATGTTGTGGTCATTCTTGCTATAAGTTCCACTGCTTGTTCAGTGTTTTCCTCTCTCCCTTTCCTTTAAGTCCCCCCTTGCTATTCTCCCATGCTTTTGGCATATTTTCTGTAATATTATTACTAAAATTTCTTGGGAGTTTTAGCTGGGTAACAGAATGAATTCTGTTCTTTTCCCCATGTTTACGTCCTCACCCTTGGGTGTTTAGGCGTAGTGTTCTGCATCTACCATCTGATGTTCTGCAGTTTCTTCCCTGGAAGTCTCTGTTTTGCATCAGATAGTGTATTATTGGTGACTGATTTCGGGCCATGGTTATCAGTGCCTGGAGTCATGTTTCTGGTGTTTTTACACTTCTTGTTTACATTGACAACAGTCTCTGTGGAGGGGGATTTCTTGTCTTTGTGTTAGTTTAATCATAACTAGATACATTATTATTATTCGTAAGTGTTGCATTAATTTTTAGCTCAACTTTGGCAAAGCCAAATTTGAGCTTTTGTCATGGCCCGTCGTCCGTCTGTCCGTACGTCAACAATTGGATACGGCTCGGGCTAGAGGCCGTATTTATGAACCGATCTTTACGAAACTTCTTGGGTACCTTTGTTATGACCGTGGGATGAGAACGAGTGTTTTTGGGTGCGGTCTGAAATTCAAGATGGCTGCCAGCCGCCATTTTGTACCGACGATGCAGAAATCTGTTTTTTGTACAGAACTTCCATACGAAAGCTCTGATTTGAATAATTTTTTGTATGATTGTTTAGTACCATGGGATACATCACATATAATACGGGTTTTTTTCTCGTGCGTAAATTGTGCAAATTAGACTAATTTTGATGTTTTTTGGGGTTACTTTCAGCACTGTAAGTGCAAATGCCAATACGGCTCGGGCTAGAGGCCGTATTTTGAACCGATCTTTACGAAACTTCTTGGGTACCTTTGGTATCACCGTGGGACGAGAACGAGTGTTTTTGGGTCCGGTCCGAAATTCAAGATGGCCGATGGCAGCCATTTTGTACAAAATTAGGTGCAATCAGATTTTTGCACAGAACTTCCATATGAAAGCGCCGATTTGAATAATTTTTTGTGTGAATGTTTAGTACCATGGGATACATCACATATAATACAGGTTTTTTTCTCGTGCCGAAATTATGCAAATTAGATGAACTTTGATTTTTTCAGTGTGACTTACTCACAGTAAGTACACATGTCAATACGGCTCAGACTAGAGTCTGTATTTATGAACTGATCTTCACAAAATGTCTTGGGCACCTTTGTTATCACCTTGGGACGAGAACGAGTGTTTCTGGGTGCGGTCTAAAATTCAAGATGGCTGCCAGTGGCCATTTTGCACCGAAATTAGGTCTAATCAGTTTTTTGTACACAACTTCTATACAGCTCAGACTAGAGGCCATATTTATGAACCAATCTTTACGAAACTTCTTGGGTACCTTTGTTATCACCGTGGGATGAGAGGGAGTGTTTTTGGGTGTGGTCCGAAATTCAAGATGGCCACCAGCAGCCATTTTGTACCAAAATTAGTGCAATCAGTCTTTTGTACAGAACTTCTGTATGAAAGTTCTGATTTGAATAAATTTTTGTATGAATGTTTAGTAACATGGACTACATCACATATTGTAAGGGGTTTTTTTTCATGCAGAAATTATGCAAATTAGATGAACTTTGATTTATTCAGTGCTACTTACACAATGTAAGCACACATGTCAATACGGCTCAGGGTAGAGGCTGTATTTATGAACCGATCTTCACAAAACTTCTTGGGTACCTTTGTTATCACCTTGGGATGAGAATGAGTGTTTCTGGGTACGGTCCAAAATTCAAGATGGCTGCCAGTGGCCATTTTGTACCGAAATTAGGTCCAATCAGTTTTTTGTCACAAGTTCTATACAGCTCGTATTTATGAACTGATCTTCACAAAACTTCTTGGGTACTTTTGTTTTCACCTTGGGACAGGAACGAGTGTGTTTTGGGGTGCCTTTGTTATCACTGTGCTATGAGAACAAATATTTTGGGGTTCAGTCAGACCCACTCTGGGACTCAAAGATTTCTTTTCTGACTGTCACCCACCTTTACAATACTTTACCTATATATTTGTTACAGGCAACGGTCAGTATTTATGTACAGTCCGTTACAATACTTTATATGTACCTTTGTTATCAGGTCATTACCTAGATGTTTGTCATTGCTGTGTCACGTACTATACATGTACATGCCTTTGTCTTGACAAGTTGAGCTACAGTGTCATGGACACTTTCATTTTCATTAAAAATATTTTTAAAATTTTTGTCCACACTTAGGCTTGGGATCCATTGGGGCTCAACGTTACTTTTCAGAAACTTGGGCTTTTCTGAAAAAATATTTTTTCAAAAATTTTTTTTGATTTCAATTATTTTTTCTATGTTAATGGATCATGTTATTATGTATCTTTGTTTTCAGGGGTTGTTGCGAGTACTAGGACTTTTTGTATTCTTTTCACAATAAAAGGATATTGTTCAATTGTAATAAGAGGAAATTCCTCTGACTTTCATAATCATTGTATTAATTGTAGTCAGTGTACTCGCACTAACTCCTGTTCAGTATGTGTCAATTGGGATGACAATATGGGAAGCGTGTGTCACGGTATGTTAGTGGGGAAATGGCCATGCTGGTCCTTTCTCCGCAGGGTCACTCTAGTTTATCAATCTCTATTTCAGACGAACAAGAACAGGGTGATGTATCCGTGATGTCTTCCAAAAGTGTGCCTCCATCGTCACAATTAAATGAAGAGCTAGCGGCAAAGTGCTCATGGAATACGTCAATTGCCTAAGAGGTCCCTAGTAGGATCGACAGCCTTTGACGTCCGCTAGCGCGCCCGGTGTAGCGTCCATTCATCGAATGGTTTGACAGCCGGGTTCATCTGTTGCGGTCCAGAAAGGAGTTTTGGGTGATGCGAGCGCTATAAATCAACTAAGTGCACACCCAGTGATGGCGGATCAGAGGAGAGAACGGAGGAAGCCTATTAGTCCGGTTCCTAGCTCGTCCAGGTCCATCCGGGCTGCGAGCGAGAGAGGCCCCTCTCTCATACAGCAACATCTGGGACCAGATGTTGTGGTACAAAATGTTTCGCATTCGAAGCATACGTCCGCCGCTCGGGACGCTCCGTTATATAGACAGTCCGGAGAGACTGTCGATAAGGCTTCCTCATCCTCACGGCAGCGCACACGTCCGCACCTTGGCTACGTGACCTCGGATATCCAGCCAGCTTCGCCAGTCAGATAATCCACGGCGACCAGGTCATGCCATCCGGTAGCCAGGGACACGAGGCCTGTAGACTCCGGACATTCGCATAAGAAAAGTATGCAGGAGTCAACGTACACGGAGCTTCCAGCGGCAAAGCATCGTAAGACCGCTATTCCACAGGCCTCAGTGACAGACGTGCTATCCCAAATAGCACAACTTATCGCAGCATCCCAGCAACGACAGAATCTCTGTCGGATCAGGTAATATCCGACGACGCTGGGTCGGTACGCTCCGCTGAAGCATCAGGTACGGGCGTCCGAAAGCTTCATAGGGTCCGACAGGATGGCGAAAGGGATTCGGAGGATTTCGAGCTTTCCCTTTCGGAACAACATAAGCTGCTGTACTTTTCATCCGGCTTTATCTTCTGGAGGTTGTTTCGTCAGACCAGAATGCTGCGATGCCGGATAAGAGACTGATAGCGTCTGTGGACACAAGAATTTTTTGATCGGTTCAGGGACATCGTCCCTGAGTTTCCGACGCAGTCCAATAATGTCACAGGAACTTTTGAACGGCGCTATTTATATGCTTGCTATTAAACAAGCAAGTCTGGTTTCTTGTTCGCAAAAGTTACTGTGATGTCTTCCAAAAGTGTGCCTCTGTCGTCATAGTTAAATGAAGAGCTAACGGCAATAAGTGCTCATGGAAATATGTCAATCGCCTAAGAGGTCCCTAGTAGGATCGACGGCGTTGACATCCGCTAGCTCGCCCGGTGTAGCGTCCATTCATCGAATGGTTCGGCAGCCGGGTTCGTCCGTTGCGGTCCAGGAAGGAGATTTGGGTGATGCGAGCACTATAATAAGACAAAAGTACACACCCAGTGACGACAGATCAGAGGAGAGATTGGAGGAAGCCTAATAGTCCGGTTCCTTGCTCGTCCAGGTCCATCCGGGCTGCGAGTGAGAGAGGTCCCTCTCTCGTACAACAACATCTGGGACCAGATGTTGTGGTACAAATGTTTCGCATTCAGAGCATATGTCTGCCGCTCGGGACGCTCCGTTATATAGACAGTCCGAGAGACTGTCGATAAGGCTTTCTCATCCTCACGGCAGCACACACGACCGCACCTTGGCTACGTGACCTCGAATATCCTGCCAGCTTCGCCAATCAGGAATTCCACGGCGAACAGGTCACGCCATCCGGTAGCCAAGGGACACGAGGCCTGTAGACTACGGACGCTCGCATAATAGAAGTATGCACGGGGCAACGTACACGGAGCTTCCAGCGGCAAAGCAACGTAAGACCGCTTCTCCACAGGCCTCAGTGACGGACATGCTATCCAAAATAGCACAACTTATCGCAGCATCCCAGCAAACGACAGAATCTCTGTCGGATCAGGAATAATCCGACGATGCTGGGTTGGTTCGCTCTGCTGAAGCATCAGGTACGGACGACCGAGCACTTCATAGGGTCCGATAGGATGGCGAAAGGGATTCGGAGGATTTTGAGCTTTCCCTTTCGGAACAACAGAAGCTGCCATAGATTTCTTCCAGCATTATCTTCCAGAGGTTGTTCCGTCGGACTAGAATGCTGCGATGCTGGATAAGAGACTAATAGCGTCATTGGACACAGAGTTTTTGATCGGTTCAGGCACATCGTCCCTCAGTTGCCGACATAGTCCAATAATGTCACTAGAACATTTGAATTATTGAACGACGCTATATATAAGATTGCTACCAAAACAGGCAAGTCTAGTTTCTTGTCCGCAAATGCCCTAAATCTGCCTTTCATCAATTCAAGGAATAAATTTGAAACGGCAGGACAGGGCATACCGAGAGTTCCTCTGCGTCTAGACAACGAGGTTAAAGACTGGGAATAGTCTATATCGCCGTCTATGTCAATTCCAACCACGATGTTGGAAATGACTATAATGTCTAACAGATTTAACTTAGACACTTTATCATACGCAGACCACCTTACTAAGGCGTTATCATTACGTCTTCAAGGGAAAGAATTCCAGGATATGATCCTCAATGAGATTTCTTTCAAGGGCAGTAGCTTTTCCACGTATAACTCCGCCCTTCAGTGGCAACCTGGAGTTGGTTAGACGTGACGCAGCCCTAGCTACATCCACGCACATGGATAGTAAGGTGAAGAACTCAGAGTCGCTTCGGTCTCGGAGAAGCTTCTCTTCGACAGCAACCTTTCAGCAATCTATGAATTGCTCGATATAGACGTTCTCTTGTCAATCAAGTGTAACAAGAGATTCAGACTTGGGCAAACATTCAGTGGTTGACTCAGGGAGTTCCACCTCAGTTGCCGGATCCAAGTTTTACGATTATGACGGATGCCAGTCAAACAGGTTGGGGTACAACATTGATCCCAACGGATTCGAAGTGCCAGGGTCTTTGGGTTCCACAGTTTCTAGGCAAGCACATAAACATCCAAGAAATGATGTCAATTTGGCTGGCACTACGTCATTGGATGAACATTATTTAAAAAGCGCATGTCCAAATCCTGTCTGACAATACGACAGTAGTTGCGTATATCCGGAACCAGGGAGGCATTCATTCCGTTCCGTTATTCAATTTAACGGAAAGAATCCTTCTGTTTGTTCTAGAACACCAAGTTCTGCTTCGGTCCGTCATATTCCGGGTCGTCTGAATGTATTAGCAGACTCCCTTTCACGAAGGGTCGCTTGTTGCCGTCAGAATGGACTCTCAACAAACAGGTATTCAATCTGATTTGCTACCAATGGGAGCGGCCAATGATAGACTTAGTGGCGACACAACTCAACAATCAATTGCAGATGTATGTGTCACCATGTCCGGATCCCCGAGCATATGCAGTAAATGCTCTATCGATCTCGTGGGACGGAATGATAGGATATGCGTATCCTCCAGCGCCGTTGATTCAGCAAATATTGCTAAAGAGAAAACAATTTCAATACAGTTCTGTTGGTAGCATCTCTGTCTCCACAGAGACCATGGATAAATTTACTCAGGTGTCTGCTGTGGGACTTACCGCGAAAACTTCCTCCACGAGAGGATCTTGTTTCGCTGGGGAAATCGTGTCAACTTCATCACAACCCGCAAGGTCTCAACCTTCACGTATTCCGTTGTGCGGTCCTTCTTGCACGGCAAGCATTGTACAGGACGAGCAGTGGACGCGATTTCTAACTGTAGGAGGACCTCCTCTTCGCTATACTATGCAGCTAAAGTGGAAGGTCTTTCGTCGTTGGTGTAGGGATCATTATGTTGATATTTTTTATCCCTCCATACCAGACATTGCAAACTTTCTAGTATACTTGTTTGACGAGATCAACTGCAGCCTGTTACTATTAAAGGTTATAGGTCTATGTTATCTGATACCTATGCACACCATGATAGTTTACAATTGGATCTAATGTCTCTTTATCTAATTAGTTAGAAACTTTTCCATAAATAGACCTAGAATCCTTAGATTAATTCCTAAATGGAATTTAGCTTGGGTTCTTCTTAAACTAAAAGAAAACCATTTGAGCCTCTTGAGACAGTTGATTTCAAATTCTGGTCTTATATGACAGCATTTCTCTTAGCTTTCTCTTCTGCTGAAGAGTCAGTGAGCTTCATGCACTATCGGTGGACGATTCTCACTTTTGTAGTATCGGGAACACTATTACCTTTACTACTAATGTTGGATTTTTGGCTAAGAATCAGGCTCCTAATAAATATCCGGAACCTATTGTTATTAAGGCCCTTCCATCTTCAGACGGGCATAGGCCTTTACTCTGTCCGGTTAGAGCTTTATGTATTTATAAACAAGATCTCAGTTTATCAGAAAGGACGTAAAAGCTTCTTCTGTCTCTGATGCCTAATAGAAAGGACATTACAGTCCATTCTATTGCTAGATGGATTCAATTAACTATCTGTACTGCTTATGATAATCTATCTTTAACTCAGCAGTCTGTGCTTAAGATTTCGGCTCATGAAGTAATAGCTCTTTCTACATCTTGGGCTTCTGCAAATAGTGCTGCTATTACAGATTTAATGAAGGCTGCATATTGGTCTCAGCCATCCACATTCATGAATTTTTATCTCAGAAATATTGAGTCCATTTCTGGAGACCTGCATTGTTTAGGTCCGTTATCTGCTGCTCAGAATGTCATTCACTAAACAGTTGCAACTATACTTATGTAGGCTTTCTGTTCAGGCAGTGATCCGTCCTGCTGCCCTCTTCGCTCTGGGCTATTTGACCAAGGGGGAGGGGGGGGGGGACGGTGTTCCCTTGGGTCACCTGTGTTTATAGTGAAAACAAGGGGATACCTCCTCCGGAGTCAGTAATTCTGAGCTGTTACTGGGATGGTTTTAAAGTGAAAAGTTAATGTTTAAAAAATTCATTCATGTCATATTTTTGAAGGGTAGCATTTGAATATGTCACGTGTCAAACGGGCGTTAATATACAATCCTCGGACACTTTTAAAAGAGTATAAAGAGTCTCAATTCTCTGGACTAACTTTATTTATTGGCTTACTTTAAAAATAATTAGTATAAGGATTATACTGGATGTTAATAGAGAACATGAATGTTATGATGCTCAATTATGGAGGGTGTTGTGTCTTTCTAATTTATCATAAATAAGAAAGATACATGTAAAGCCTAATACTCCTTTTCTCCTCGAGGGGATGACTCTATTTTATATAGTTGAGCTTATTGGATTTTCCTCTATGTCCTAGGCCCTCCAGCCTTTTTACTATTCAGCTATGTCTGGGTCATTGGTACAGTATAAAAATGTTAAAAAATTTATAGTAATTTATATATTTTTTATACTTACCAATGACCCAGACGGGGATGGCCCTCCCAGGAGTTGGGAACTCATACTCCCCACTTCCCCGCTGAGTACATAGCGCTGACCAGGCACTGATTGTAAGAATGATAAATGGCGCCAATTTCGGGACGTCCTTGACACTGCGCATGCGCAGTAGAGGCAAAGTATGGAGGGCCATTCAGGACATGATTTCTTTGGTTTTAGATGCAAATTTTGGGGATTGGGGGGCAAAATTTGTGTTTGGCCCTAGATTTTTAAGAGTTAGCACCAGCTATGTCAGGGTCATTGGTAAGAATAAAAAATATATAAATTACTATAAATTTTTCAACTTTCTGAACCGATGGTCTGGTATGAACCAAATTTGGTTTGTGGTATTATTGGGTCATGAGTACTTGACCCATGCAAAAAAAAAATTCCTGCATCCCCATGGGAACCCTGGGAGCTAAAAATAGAAATATTTTCAAACGCCCATATTTCCCAAACCACACGGAACATAGAGCTGTTATTTGGTATGAAGTATCCTTAGGACCAGTAGAATTGAATGGTAAAAAAAAATTGCCATCGGTTATGTTAGGGTGTTCTGTAATGGGCTGGGCATCGAAAAAATGCTGAGTCAGCATATTTGCAAAAATTTAAAAAAATCTTTTCTCCAGAACCAATCATCAAAATCTTTTGATTTTTGGTATACAGCATTCATAGGGGGGCAGATAAAAGTTTGTTGAAATAAAGCTCATTGGTTTATATTTGGGCTCTCTACAGGAGTCCGAAGTTTTAACATAGGGTAAAAAGGGGAATATTCTTTAAAAATCTTCTTCTTCAGAACCACTAGTCAGAATCTTTTAATGTTTGGTATACATCATTGTTATGAGGGTCAGATTCAAGATTGTTCAAACCAAGTCCCTAGGTTAATATTTGGGCTTCCTACTGAAGCCCAAATTTTATCTTTGTTCAATATGGAGGGTAATTTAAAAAAATCTTCTTCTTCACATCCACCAGTCAGAATGCTTTGATATTTGGTATGCAACATCTCTAATGGGGGCAAATTCAATTTGTTCAAATCAGATCCCTAGGTATATATTTTGGCTCACTATGGTGGCCCAAATTTTTACTTAGTGCAATATGAGAAAATTTCTTTAAAAATCTTCTTCAGATCCACCAGTCGGAATGCTTTTATACTTGGTATACAACATCTCTAGGGGGGTCAGATTCCAGGTTGTTCAATTCGAGTGCCTAGGTTAATATTTGGGCTCCATATGGGAACATGAAATTTAACTTAGTACAATATGAGGGAATTTCTTCAAAAATCGTCTTCTTCAGATCCACTCTTCGGAATGCTTTCACATTTGGTATTCAACATCTCTAGGGGGGTCAAATTCAAGTTTGTTCCAATCAGATCCATAGGTTAATATTTAGGCTCACTATGGTAGCCCAAATTTGAACTTAGTGCAATTCGAAGAAATGTCTTTACAATTTCTCTTCAGATCCAACAATCAGAAAAATTTCATATTCGGTACACAACATCTCTAGGGAAGTCAGATTCAACTGTGTTCAAGTCAAGAGTCTGGGTTAATATTTGGGCTCTCTATGGGAGCCGGAATTGGCCATTTTGCTGAAGAATTAAAGATTTTGTATTCAGTACCCTCAAGAGGTGTGTAACTAAGATTAATCCACATAGGTTGTATCAAGGGGCTTCATAGGGGAGCTCTACATTTTACTTTATGATCAACTGAAGAAAAGGCATGATGCCCAGATTATTTTTGTCACTCCTGAGAGACTCAAGGATTGACAGTGTAGCCTATGGAGATGGCTTGCTTAATGTAGACTCAGTCTTGGACTCTGTTTAAATTGTGTTCTGTTCAAGATGAGCGCTTCAGGCCCTGTGGGGCCTCTTGTTTTTTTATGTGTACCCATACTATGTATGGTACACATAATGCCGGCATCTGGGGTGACCATCCATCGTTCGTCCATCCTTTGTCCGGACGAACATTGGGGGTTTAGGGGATATTATTATTAGGGGTAGCCCCAGAGTAGGGCTTAAGGTTGGGGAGGGTTAGGTCCCGGGGTTGGGGGGGGGGGGGGGGGAGGGGAGTCAAAAAATAGCTCCTAATCCTATTGGTTTGTCTAGGGTGGGGTTGGGTCAGGAATGTGGTGGGGGTTAGGGGTAGCCCCAGAGTAGGGCTTAAGGTTGGGGGTGTAGGTCCCGGGGGTGGGTGGGGGTTAGGGTCTAGGGTGGGCTTTTAGGGTCAGGGTGGGGTAGGGTTAGGGTGTGGTTTTTGGGTGGAGTGGTGGGGTTAGGGTTAAATATAAGTTCTAGGGTGGAGGGGGTGGGGTTCTGGGTAAAATAAGGTTTTGGACATACAAAATGTTGTTTTGGTAGCCCATAAACCCGAAATGTTGGAGCGTCCGTCCGTCTGTCTGTCCGTCCGGCATCCGTATCCATTTCTTTGGCATTCGATAACTTGAAAAATATTGCTTGGATTGTCAAGTTACTTTATATTTGTGTTCAGTTTACTGATGTGCCGAGCTGTATAGTTTATGGTGTAAATCAGATAATTTGATCCTGAGATATTAGCCCTTTATCCTTCAAATTGAAAATTCCTCCAATCTTTTTGGCATTCGATAACTTGAAAAATATTGCTTGGATTGTCAAGTTACTTTATATTTGTGTTCAGGTTACTGATGTGCCGAGCTGTATAGTTTTTGGTGTAAATCTGTTATTTTGATCCTGAGATATTAACCCTTTATCCTTCAAATTGAAAATTCCTCTAATCCCTTGTCAAGTTACTTTATATTTGTGTTCAGGTTACTGATGTGCCGAGCTGTATAGTTTTTGGTGTAAATCTGATGATTTAATCCTTAGATATTAACCCTTTATCCTTCAAATTGAGAACTCCTCCAATCCATTTCTTCGGCATGTGATAACTCAAAAAATATTAATCCAATTATCAGGTTACTTTATATATGTATTCAGGTTACTGATGTGCTGTGCTGTATAGTTTTTTTTAGCTGCGACTAGCAGCTCAATAAGTGGCAGTGTCGGTCTGCCGGTCGGTCTGTCGGTCTGTCTGTGACCAACGAGTTTCAAAACTCAATAACTTTTGAAATACTTGATGGAATGACTTTATATTTGGCATGTAAGTGCATCTTATTGATGTCTAACGACTGTTCAATGCATGTGTTGTTCCAAGTATTTTTCTTGGAGTTATGGCCCTTGATGAACTTAGAATTTTGTGAGATTGCACCACCCGTCGCAGCTACGGCGTCGATGTCGCGATTTTTTTATGTAAATCTAATAATTTGATCCGGAGATATTAACCCTTTATCCATCAAATTAGACACTCCTCCAATCCATTTCTATATGTACCCATACCATATATGGTGTACATAATGTCGGCATCCGAGGTGGCCCTCCGCCATACTTTCTACCAGTTGCGCATATGGGTACACATCTGACGATTTAATCGGCCTATTTTATACGCCCGTTTTGAAAAATTATGGTATACCGCTGTCCATCTGTCTGTCCGTCTGTCCGTCTGGTCACATGTCGTACAATAACTCAAGAACCCTTTGAGAGATTTTCGTGATTTTTAGGTAGGTGGTGTATATCGATGGAGGGAAGCTCCCTTTCGTTTAGTGTCGCCATTGGATTAGTCATTCCAGAGTTATGGGACTTTATTACTTAGAAAATTGTTGATTTTTTACACGTTGTACGATAACTCGAGAACGCTTTGAGAGATTTTCGTGATTTTTGGGTAGGTGGTGTATATTGATGGAGGGAAGCTCCCTTTTGTTTAGTGTCGCCATTCGATCAGTCATTCCAGAGTTATGGGACTTGATTACTTAGAAAATTGTTGATTTTTTACACGTCGTACGATAACTCGAGAACACTTCGAGAGATTTTCACAATTTTTTGGTATGTGGTTTATGTTGATGGAAGGAAGCTCCCTTTCAGTTGGTGTCACCGTTCGATTAGTCATTCCAGAGTTATGGGACTTTATTTTTCACATGTCGAACAATAACTTGAAAATGCTAAGAGCAATTTTCATGATTTTTTGGTTGCAAGTATATGTTATTAGAAGGAATCTCCCTTTTGATTTGTGTCGCTGTCCGATATGTCATTCCAGAGTTATGGGACTTTATTCATCAAAATATAGGCAATTTTCCACATTTTGGACTTTGAGCAATTTTCATGATTTTTTGGTGGCAAGTATATGTAACCTGACAAGTACACATGTATACTCATATTGTGTGGTTCCCTCTTGTAATTAATAACGGGCGTATCATGTGCTCATGGCGCAGCTGTTTATTAGATGTGGTGTTTATATACACCAATTTTTATAAGGGAACATTTTGACCTTTGGAGGACTAGATTTTTTCTCATCGTTAGTAATTCATAATTCTGTTTGACCTGTGCAAATACCATTCAGAGCTTTCCGGGAATAGACGCCTCAACTATGACTCGTAAAATGCAGAACAATAATCAATGTTATTGACTATTCAAAAATACGTCGGTTGTGTATCGATTTTAAGCCATAATTTTTTGGCATACCAAGGAGGCAAGGTGAATTCCTGTGAGCAAATTGACCCATTTTTAACTTAACTTGACATAGTCAAGATAAGCTATTGCCATCACGCGTGCGGAAGTCTGTTAGTCTGTGAGTCTGTGACGTCTGTTCACATTTTCCTTCAGCACGGGCTACACCCCGCAGTTCTTGTCTGATCATCACGAAATTTCATGTGCAGGTTTGGGGTCATGTCTAGATGAGAACGTCCCCTTTTGGTCGCGATCGGGCAACCGGTATGGCTGCCCGAGCCCAAAACCCAAAAACCATTAGCACAGTCTACAGGTCGTATTTATGAAGGGATTTCATTGTAACTTGGTAGGATGCCTCTGTATAGTGCCTAGATGAGAACGTCCCCTTTTGGGCATGATCTATCAACCGTGATGGCTGCCCAAGCCCGAAACCCAAAAACTTTTAGCACAGTCTGCAGGTCATGTTTAATGTGGAGGGATTTCATTGTAAATTGGTAGGATGACTCCTTATGATGTCTAGATACGAATTTCCCCATTTGGGCATGATCTGCCAACCGTGACGACTGCCCGAGCCCAAAACCCGAAAACCTTTAGCACAGTCTACAGGTCATATTTATTGAGGAATTTCATTGTATCTTGGTGGGTTGACTTCATACAATGTCTAGATGAGAAAGTCCCCCTTTGGACGTGATTGGGCAACTGTGATGGCTACAGGAGCCCGAAGCCCGAAAACCTTTAGCACAGTATAGAGGTCATATTTATGAAACGATTTCATTGTAACTTGGCAGGATGACTCCAAATAATGTCTAGATGAGAACGTCCCATTTTGATCGCGATCATGCAGCCTTGATGGGTGCCCGAGCCCAAAAACCTTTAGCATAGGCAAAAGGTCATATTTATGGAAGGATTTCATTGTAACCTGTTAGGTTGACTCCATATAATGCCTAGATGATGACATCCCCTTTCGGTCGTGATTGGTCAGTTGTGATGGCTACAAGTGCCCGAAGCCCGAAAACCTTGAGCACAGTCTACAGGTCATATTTATGAAGGGATTTCATTGTAACTTCTTAGGATCACTCCAGATGATGCTCAGATGAGATTGTCCCCTATGGTTGCGATCATTCACCCATGATGGCTGCCCGAGCCCGAAGCCCGAAAACCTTTAGCACAGTCTACAGGTCATATTTATGAAGGGATTTCATTGTAACTTGGTAGGTTAACTTCATATAATGTCTAGATGAGAACGTGCGATCATTCACCCATGATGGCTGCCCGAGCCCGAAACCCTTTAGCACAGTCTACAGGTCATATTTATGAAGGGATTTCATTGTAACTTGGTAGGTTAACTTCATATAATGTCTAGATGAGAACGTCCCCTTTTGGACATGATTGGGCAACTGTGACGGCTAAAGGTGCCCGAAGCCCGAAAACCTTTAGCACAGTCTACAGGTCATATTTATGAGGGGATTTCATTGTAACTTGGTAGGATGACTCCAAATAATGTCTAGATGAGAACGTCCCCTTTTGATCGCGATCATTCAGCCTTGATGGGTGCCCGAGCCCAAAAACCTTTAGCATAGGTAAAAGGTCATATTTATGGAAGGATTTCATTGTAACCTATTCGGTTGACTCCATATAATGCCTAGATGATGACATCCCCTTTTGGTCGTAATTGGTCAGCTGTGTTGGCTACAAGTGCCCGAAGCCCAAAAACCTTGAGCACAGTCTACAGGCCATATTTATGAAGGGATTTCATTGTAACTTCATAGGATCATTCCAGATGATGCCCAGATGAGATTGTCCCCTTTGGTTGCGATTATTCAACCATGATGGCTGCCCGAACCCGAAGCCCGAAAACCTTAAGCACAGTCTACAAGTCATATTTGTGAAGGGATTTCATTGTAACTTGGTAGGTTGACTTCATATAATGCCTAGATGAGAACGTCCCCTTTTGGACATGTTTGGGCAACTTTGACGGCTAAAGGTGCCTGAAGCCCAAAAACCTTTAGCACTGTCTACAGGTCATATTTATGAAGGGATTTCATTGTAACTTGGTAGGTTGACTCCAAATAAGGTCAAGATGAGAACGTCCCATTTTGGCCGTGATCATTCAGCCTTGATGGGTGCCCGAGCCCAAAAACCTTTAGCATAGGCAAAAGGTTATATTTATAGAAGGATTTCATTGTAACATTGTTAGGTTGACTCCATATAATGCCAAGATGATGACATCCCCTTTTGGTCGTGATTGGTCAACTGTGATGGCTACAGGTGCCCGAAGCCCGAAAACCTTGAACACAGTCTACAGGTCATATTTATGAAGGGATTTCATTGTAACTTCGCAGGATCACTCCAGATGATGCCCAGATGAGATTGTCCCCTTTGGTTGCGATCATTCAACCATGATGGCTGCCCGAACCCGAAGCCCGAAAACCTTTAGCACAGTCTAAGGTCATATTTATGAAGGGATTTCATTGTAACTTGGTAGGTTGACTTCATATAATGTCTAGATGAGAATGTCCCCTTTTGGACACGAGTGGGCAACTGTGACGGCTTCAGGGGCCCAAAGACCGAAAACCTTTAGAACAGTCTACAGGTCATAATTATGAAGGGATTTTATTGTAGCTTGGTAGGATGACTCCAAATAGTGTCCAGATGAGAACGTCCCCCTTTTGGTCACGATCATTCAGCCTTGATGGCTGCCCGATCCCAAAAACCTTTAGCATGTCTGTATGTCGTATTTATGGAAGGATTTCATTGTAACTTGTTAGGTTGACTCCATATAATGCCTAGATGATGACATCCCCTTTTGGTCGTGGTTGGTCAAATGTGATGTCTACAGGTGCCTGAAGCCCGAAAACCTTTAGCACAGTCTACAGGTCGTATTTATGGAGGGATTTCATTGTAACTTGGTAGGTTGACTTCATATAATGTCTAGATGAGAACGTCCCCTTTCGACGCAATTGGGAAACTGACGGCTACAGGGGCCCGAAGCCCGAAAACCTTTAGCAAAGTCTACAGGCCATATTTATGAAGGGATTTTAATGTAACTTGATAGGATGACTCATTTTGGAATAATTTCATTGTAATTTTGTTGATATATGTTAACTGTGAGGGCCACATATATTAACTGTGAGGTCATATTAACCCACCCCTCAGCTCTTTAGTACAGTGTACACCTCATATTATTTTTATCATAAACATAGCACACAAGGAACAGAAATGAACATATTCCCAATTATCACAATTCTTGTCTTATTTCATAATCCTTTCATAAACATTGAACATTATCCTTTTCATCAAACACAACACACAAGTTAAGCTACAGTGTCATTGACACTTTCATTGGCTTACCAATGATAGTTGTGTGAGCCTATGGCATAGCCCTCATGTCGGTGTCGTCCGTGTCCAGATTCATTCATTTTGAACTTTTGTGTGCAGGTATTGATTTTTTTATTTTTCTTATGTCTGCATGCTTTTCAGGGATAGTAATATTTTATTCAACCCTTTCCATGCTTAGTTACTTGAATTTTGGACTTTTGTGTACAGGTTTTTGACTTTTCTGTGCAGGTTTTTACTTTTGTGTAATGTGAACAGGTTCACTGACCTTGACTTTATCTCCATGTTGTGGTCATGATTAGCCATTGTGCAGAAGTATGTGACCCTAAACAACAATAAATAAATAAATAAATAAATGTGTACAGGTTTTGAAATTTTGTCTTCAAGTGGAGTTTTACCTTACTGGCATATTGTTACCTTAACATTTCAGGGTATTTTTCTCAATTTTAACCCTTTGAGACAAATGTGATACTTTTTAGCTCACCTGAGCGAAGCTCAAGGGGAGCTTAACTAATCACTTTCTGTCCGTCGTCCGTCGTCCGGCGTCCGTCGTCCGTCGTCGTCCGTCCGGCGTTAACTTTACATTATCGACTTCTCCTCCTAAACCACTAGCCCAATTTTATTCAAATGTTGGCTAAATGTTTATTACCTAATGCCAATTCAGATTTGTTCAAATGAAGTTGCCCCTCCTCCTGGGTGGTGCCACACCCCCAAGGGGCACCAAAATCTTTGTAAATCTTCTTCTCATGAACCAGCAGTAGCAGAGACTTGATATTTGGTGTGCAGCTTCCTTTTGAGGTGTAGACTCAGATTTGTTCAAGACAAGTTTGTGGGGCTATACTTGACGTTGTTATGAGAGGGGCAAAATTTTTTGCCCCGCCCAAAATTTCTATTTTCCAAACCGAGAGGCTGATTTGAACCAAATTTTATGTGAGGGCTTATTGGGTCATGAGTACTTGATTTATGCAAAAAAAAATTTTCCCGCAGCCCCGTGGGAACCACAGGAGCTAAAAATAGAAAAAATTTAAAACGCCCATATCTCCAAAACTGCACGGCACTGAGAATTTTTATTTGGTGTGCAGCTTCCTTAGGACCAACAGAAAGGATTGGTAAAAAAAAATTGCCATCGGTTTTATCATAGGGTACAGTTTCGGGACTTTGAAAAAGTGCTGAGTCAGCACTTTTTAACACTGTAGGCAATGGGAAAAACATTAAAAAATCTTCTTCTCCAGATCCAGCAGGCAGAATCTTTTGATATTTGGTATGCAACATTGTAGGGTGGATCTGATTCAAGTTTGTTCAAATCGGCCCCCTGGGTTCATATTTGGGCTCAGTATAGGAGCCCGATTTCGAACTTAGTGCATTTCAGGCAAATTTCTTAAAAAATCTTCTTCTCCAGATCCAGCAGGCAGAATCTTTTGATATTTGGTATGCAACATTGTGGGGTGGATCTGATTCAAGTTTGTTCAAATCGGCCCCCTGGGTTTATATTTGGGTTCAGTATAGGAGCCCAAATTTGAACTTACTGCATTTCAGGCAAATTTCTTTGAAAATCTTCTTCTCCAGATCCAGCAGGCAGAATCTTTTGATATTTGGTATGCAACATTGTAGAGTGGATCTGATTCAAGTTTGTTCAAATCGGCTCCCTAGATTCATATTTGGGCTCACTATAGGAGCTCGAATTCGAATTTAGTGCATTTCAGGCAAATTTCTTCAAAAATCTTCTTCTCCAGATCCAGCAGGCAGAATCTTTTGATATTTGGTATGCAATGTTGCGGGGTAGATCTGATTCAAGTTTGTTCAAATCGGCCCCCTGGATACATATTTGGGCTTACTATAGAAGCCCGAATTCGAACTTAGTGCATTTCAGGCAAATTTCTTAAAAAATCTTCTTCTCCAGATCCAGCAGGCAGAATCTTTTCATATTTGGTAAGCAACATTGTGGGGTGGATCTGATTCAAGATTGTTCAAATCGGCCCCCTGGGTTAATATTTGGGCTCAGTATAGGAGCCCGATTTCAAACTTAGTGCATTTCAGGCAAATTTCTTAAAAAATCTTCTTCTCCAGATCCAGCAGGCAGAATCTTTTGATATTTGGTATGCAACATTGTAGGCTGGATCTGATTCAAGTTTGTTCAAATCGGCCCCCTAGGTTCATATTTGGGCTCAGTATAGGAGCCCGATTTCGAACTTAGTGCATTTAGGCAAATTTCTTAAAAAATCTTCTTCTCCAGATCCAGAAGGCAGAATCTTTTGATATTTGGTATGCAACATTGTGGGGTGGATCTGATTCAAGTTTGTTCAAATCGGCTTCCTAGATTCATATTTGGGCTCACTATAGAAGCTCGAATTTGAACTTAGTGCATTTCATGCAAATTTCTGAAAAAATCTTCTTCTCCAGATCCAGCAGGCAGAATCTTTTCATATTTGGTAAGCAACATTGTGGGGTGGATCTGATTCAAGTTTGTTCAAATCGGCCCCCTGGGTTTATATTTGGGCTCAGTATAGGAGCCCAAATTTGAACTTAGTGCATTTCAAGCAAATTTATTAAAAAATCTTCTTCTCCAGATCCAGCAGGCAGAATCTTTTGATATTTGGTATGCAACATTGTGGGGTGGATCTGATTCAAGTTTGTTCAAATCGGCTTCCTAGATTCATATTTGGGCTCACTATAGAAGCTCGAATTCGAACTTAGTGCATTTCAGGCAAATTTCTTAAAAAATCATCTTCTCCAGATCCAGCAGGCAGAATCTTTTGATATTTGGTATGCAACATTGCGGGGTGGATCTGATTCAAGTTTGTTCAAATCAGCCACCTGGATTCATATTTGGGCTCACTATAGAAGCTCGAATTCAAACTTAGTGCATTTCGGGCAAATTTCTTCAAAAATCTTCTTCTCCAGATCCAGCAGGCAGAATCTTTTGATATTTGGTATGCAACATTGCGGGGTGGATCTGATTCAAGTTTGTTCAAATCGGCCCCCTGGATTCATATTTGGGCTTAATATAGAAGCCCGAATTCGCACTTAGTGCATTTCAGGCAAATTTCTTCAAAAATCTTCTTCTCCAGATCCAGCAGGCAGAATCTTTTGATATTTGGTATGCAACATTGCGGGGTGGATCTGATTCAAGTTTGTTCAAATCGGCCCCCTGGATTCATATTTGGGCTTAATATAGAAGCCCGAATTCGCACTTAGTGCATTTCGGGCAAATTTATTAAAAAATCTTCTTCTCCAGATCCAGCAGGCAGAATCTTTTGATATTTGGTATGCAACATTGTGGGGTGGATCTGATTCAAGTTTGTTCAAATCGGCTTCCTAGTTTCATATTTGGGCTCACTATAGAAGCTTGAATTCGAACTTAGTGCATTTCAGGCAAATTTCTTAAAAAATCTTCTTCTCCAGATCCAGCTTCAGAATCTTTTCATATTTGGTAAGCAACATTGTGGGGTGGATCTGATTCAAGTTTGTTCAAATCGGCCCCCTGGGTTTATATTTGGGCTCCGTATAGGAGCCCAAATTTTAACTTAGTGCGTTTCAGGCATATTTCTTAAAAAATCTTCTTCTCCAGATCCAGCAGGCAGAATCTTTTGATATTTGGTATGCAACATTGTAGGGTGGATCTGATTGTGATTCATGAACGTATTTATTTGTAAAGTTGATAGAATCTTAGACAAAATTTGCAGAAAAGATCTACTATAGAAGGGGTGGTATCCAGGGTGAACCGTTTACCCAAATCTAGCAGTACTAATGCATTATTCACACAAATCTTCGTTCAAATTTTATGACCCCTCATTGGAACACACGCATTCAACTCATTCCAACAAAGGTCATATGCCATGTTTTCGAGACAAAGGAATAAAAATTTTAGTTATTCATGAAATTTTTAGGCAACTGTTGTCTGTTATTCACATTGCTTCATGAAATTTCAGTACTTTTAGAAGTTACCTCAGTAATCAAGGGTTAATTCCCCTTAATTAAATGTCGCCTCTAAAAAACAACCACTTTGCATATCTTACCTTTTTACCAGCATAACTGCCAAAACTTGTCAGCATTCTTCGCAAAAATCGCTATTCAAATTTTAATTTTTGTCTCTTAAACATACATGTACTTATCGCTTGTAAATACCCATTGGAATGAGCTTTTTGAGCTCATTCCAATGAGAGGTCGCACACCATGCTTTTTGAGTCAAAAAAGCAATTTTTTTAGTTATTCCAGAATTTCGTACGTAAAACACAGCTTTATGACTTCACATTAAAATGAGCTCTCTAAGCTTATTCCAATCAACATTCACGCACTATGTCTTTCACACAAAAAATAAAATTTTCCATTTATTCAGGAATTTTGTTTGCAAGAACACTCTTACCCCCCCCCCCCCCCCCCCACAAACACACACACACAAACACACACACACACACACAAACACAGACACACACATCTAAAAGTTCGTCAGCAAAAAAACAGTTACTTCAATTTTTAAATGCATTATAGGAACAACTTGCCTAATCAAATTTAAATACTTTTGCATCATTCTGTATCTAGAACAAACCATTTACCATATCTTTACGCAAAATTCTCCAGCATCATTCACAGAAAAACACCATTATTTATATATTCACATTTCTGTCTCAAAAATATACCTGATCTTCCCATACCCCTATTGGAATAAGCTGTTTGAGCTTGTTCCAATGATGATAAAAAAAAATAAAATTTGTGAAAATTTTTGTTTTCTTGCATGCAAATATATACATGTAGCACATGGAAGATATCCACAGTTGGGGAGAGATGTCCAAGGCTATCTCTTCACATTCCTTGTTTGTGCTTCATGCTAAACCAGTTTGTCTGCAGAGATAAATTTGCTTTATTAAAAATCATTGGAGATTGGCCACACACCAATGATTTTAAATAAAACTAATTTTAGGTAACAAATGTTGAACTTCAAACAAAATCTATCACTCAACCAGTTAATGTTGATGAGGCATGACATGGTGAAGGTGACCTAAAATACTTCTTAGAGTCACTTTGTCAGGTGAGCGATTAAGGCCACGTGGGGCCTCTTGTTTCACTTTTATGTGCAAGTTTTGAGGTTTGTCTTTCTTTTCTTCCAAGTGGATATTTTTCAAGTAGAGTTTCACCTTACTGGCATATTGCCATTGTGGTTACTGTGACATTTGCAGGGTATTTTTCTAACCCTTTGAAACAAATGTGATACTTTTTTTTTACTTTTATGTGTAGGTTTTGTGGTTTGTCTTTCTTCCAAGTGGCGACTTACTTTGTAGCATATTGCCTTGGTTCCTATTTTATGTTAGGATGCTTCTTGGCGCTAGTATTATATTATTTAATCCTTTAGCTGCTTATTTACCTTAATTTTGGACTTTTGTGTGCAGTTTTTTGACTTCTGTGTACAGATTTTGATTTTTTTTTTAAGTGGAGTTTTACCTCACTGGCATATTTCCATGGTGGTTACTGTAACATTTCCAGGGTATTTTTCTAAATTTTAACCCTTTGAAACAAATGTGATACTTTTTGGACTTTTATGTGCAGGTTTTGAGGTTTTTCTTTTTCTTTTCTTCCAAGTGGATATTTTTCAGGTAGAGTTTCACCTTACTGGAATATTGCCATGGTGGTTACTGTGACATTATCAGGGTATTTTTCTCAATTTTAACCCATTGAAACAAATGTGTTACTTTTACTTTTTACTTTTATGTGCAGGTTTTGAGGTTTGTCTTTCTTTTTTTCAAAGTGGAGACTTGCCCTGTGGCATATTGCCATGGTTCCTGTTTTATGTTAGCATGCTTCTTGGGGCTATTATTAGCTCACCTGACTGAAAGTCAGGGTGAGCTTTTCTTATCACTCTTTGTCCGTCGTCCGTCCGTCGTCCTGCGTGAAGGTGGTGTTTGAGCCTCTTTCTCCTAAACCACTGGCCACATTTTAATTAAATTTCATGTAAGTAGTGGTTATATAGGGGCATTTTGATTTTTATCCAAAATAGTTTCGGCTCTTATTGAGCAGAGGTGTGGGGAAAAAATGGCCAAATTTTTTGAAATCTTCTTCTAATGACCCACCTGTGGCAGAGACTTGATATGTGGTATGCAGAGTCCTTTTGAGGTTTAGAATCAAGTTTGTTCAAGAGAAGATTGTCGGGCATTATTTGCCTTCGCGTTATGGGAGGGGCAAAAATTTTGGCCCGCCTAAAATTTCTATTTTCAGAACCATGAGGTCGATTTGAACCAAATTTGGTATGAGATGATAATGGGTCATAAGTAGTTGATTGATGCAAAAAAATTTTTTCTCATTGCCCTGTGGGAACCTCGGGAGCTGAAAATAGGAAAAACCTTAAAACTGCCATATCTCCAAAACTACACGGCACAGAGAATTCTTATTTTGTATAAAGCTTACTTTTATCCAGTAGAATTGAATGGTTAAAAAATTCCCTATCGGTTTGATCGCAAGGTACTTTTTTCAGGACTTTGAAAAAGTTCTGAGTCAGCACTTTTTAACACTGTAGGCAATGGGAAAAACATTAAAAAATCTTCTCCAGATCCAGCAGGCAGAATCTTTTGATATTTGGTATGCAACATTGTAGGGTGGATCTGATTCAAGTTTTTTTCAAATCGGCCCCCCTGGGTTCATATTTGGACTTAGTATAGGAGCCCCATTTTGAACTTTGTGCATTTCAGGCAAATTTCTTTAAAAATCTTCTTCTCCAGATCGAGCAGGCAGAATCTTTTGATATTTGGTATGCAACTTTGTGGGGTGGATCTGATTCAAGTTTGTTCAAATCGGCCCCCTGGGTTCATATTTGGGTTTAGTATAGGAGCCCGAATTCAAACTTAGTGCATTTCAGGCAAATTTCTTAAAAATCTTCTCCAGATCCAGCAGGCAGAATCTTTTGATATTTGGTATGCAACATTGTGGGGTGGATCTGATTCAAGTTTGTTCAAATCGGCCCCCTGGGTTCATATTTGGGTTCAGTATAGGAGTCCGAATTCAAACTTGGTGCATTTCAGGCAAATTTTTTTTAAAAAAATCTGCCCAAAATTTCTATTTTCTGAACCGATGGTCCGGTATGAACCAAATTTGGTTTGTGGTATTATTGGGTCATAAGTACTTCACCCAGGCAAAAAAAAAAAAAATTCCTGCATCCCCATGGGAACCCTGGGAGCTAAAAATAGAAATATTTTCAAACGCCCATATTTCCCAAACCACACGGAACAAAGAGCTGTTATTTGGTATGAAGTATCCTTAGGACCAGTAGAATTGAATGATAAAAAAAACCTGCCATCGGTTATGTTAGGGTGTTCTGTAATGGACATCGAAAAAATGCTGAGTCAGCATATTTGCAAAAAATTAAAAAAATCTTTTCTCCAGAACCAATCATCAGAATCTTTTGATATTTGGTATACAGCATTCATAGGGGGGTCAGATAAAAGTTTGTTGAAATAAAGCTCATTGGTTCATATTTGGGCTCTCTACAGGAGCCCGAAGTTTTAACATAATGTAATATGAGGAATATTCTTTAAAAATCTTCTTCTTTAGAACCACCAGTCAGAATCTTTTAATGTTTGGTATACATTATTGTTATGAGGGTCAGATTCAAGATTGTTCAAACCAAGTCCCTAGGTTAATATTTGGGCTTCCTACTGAAGCCCAAATTTTATCTTTGTTCAATATGGAGGGTAATTTAAAAAAATCTTCTTCTTCACATCCACGAGTCAGAATGCTTTGACATCCACGAGTCAGAATGCTTTGATATTTGGTATGCAACATCTCTAAGGGGGTCAGATTCAAGTTTGTTCAAATCAGATCCCTAGGTATATATTTGGGCTCACTATGGTGCAATATGAGGAAATTTCTTGAAAAATCTTCTTCAGATCCACCAGTCGGAATGCTTTTATATTTGGTATACAGCATCTCTAGGGGGGTCAGATTCCAGGTTGTTCAATTCGAGTGCCTAGGTTTGGGCTCCATATGGGAACATGAAATTTAACTTAGTACAATATGAGGGAATTTCTTCAAAAATCTTAGTACAATATGAGGGAATTTCTTCAAAAATCTTCTTCTTCAGATCCACTCTTCAGAATGCTTTCACATTTGGTATACAACATCTCTAGTGGGGGCAGATTCAAGTTTGTTCAAATCGGATCCATAGGTTAATATTTAGGCTCGCTATGGTAGCCCAAATTTGAACTTAGTGCAATTCGAAGAAATTTCTTTACAATTTCTCTTCTTCAGATCCAACAGTCAGAATGCTTTCATATTCAGTACACAACATCTCTAGGGAAGTCAGATTCAACTGTGTTCAAATCAAGAGTCTGGTTTAATATTTGGGCTCTCTATGGGAGCTGGAATTTGCCATTTTGCTGAAGAATTAAAGATTTTGTATTCAGTACCCTCTGGAGGTGTGTAACTAAGATTAATCCACATAGGTTGTATCAAGGGGCTTCATAGGGGAGCTCTACATTTTACTTTATGATCAACTGAAGAAAAGGCGTGATGCCCAGATTATTTTTGTCACTCCTGAGGGACTCGAGGATGGTCAGTGTAGCCTATGGAGATGGTTTGCTCAATGTAGACTCATTCTTGGACTCTGTTTAAATTGTGTTCTGTTCAAGATGAGCGCTTCAGGCCCCGTGGGGCCTCTTGTTTTTTTTACTTTTATGTGCAGGTTTTGAAGTTTGTCTTTCTTTTCTTCAAAGTGGAGACTTACCTTGTAGCATAATGCCATGGTTCCTATTTTATGTTAGCATGCTTCTTAGGGCTATTATTATATTATTTAACCCTTTAGCTACCTATTTACTTTAGGTTTTGGACCTTTTTTTTTGCTCCAGCCACCCCTTTACATTGGCTACCTGCTGGTGAGCCACGGGGTACTGATACCCCCTCTAGTTAAACCGTTTTCTACTGCTTCGCCATAGTGGATCACAGATCGAGTGGATAATTGAATAAAAAAATGAGTGGAGGTTTGAACCAAGTGAAGAAATGTATATTCTTTAATTCTTTTTTGTACATTTTATTCACCTGAAATCATTATTTAAGTGAAGGTGGATGTCTATAGCTTAAGTCACCAATTTCACACTCGTAAATTGACCACACAGCTGAACTGAAATGAATGAAACAGAAACAAACATGGATATATGAGAAATATTCATAATAAAGGACTCTTTTATTAAGTATAATTCACTTGTATGTATATTTTTTGTTTCATTCATTGTAATTGGCACTTCGAAGGCCTATGATTTCACACTGAATGTCTGGAAATGGAAAAATTTCCGACTATACAATTTTCCTGGATTTTTGTCCCAAACTGTTTCCTTCCTGGAGGCTGGAAATTTCACAGAATTTAAGGGATTTTTCTAGACATTCCAGTGGAGTTAACATGTCTGTATTTATGTGAAGTGAAAAAAAGCACTGGAAAAAGTTTGCATTTTTCTTGTCAGTGGCAAATCACTTATAATCTGAATTGTCATCAGGTATTACTTTTACTATTATATCAAGTAAAGTTGAGTCTTTGTGACACGATCATCATCATTCCCAATGGCTATCATGCTTCTCGTATTCAAATATTTCATTATCTTAGAAGTGCCCCATTTAAATTTGTTACTTTTAGATGGACATGATAGAAGTTATCCGTCCTGTGGACACCAAGCATTGGGATGGGATGACACACACAAACTTTTAATATTGTCTTCGCAAGTTTAGTTAGCTGTATATTGTTCGCCTCGAAAGGGGTGGTGCCAAAATTTTGCATACCTCAATATTTTCAAGGCTGGTGATAAATTTTAAAATCACTTGCTTGGGAATACCAGGCCTGACCTTGAGTCTGTGTAAGTTAACTGTTATGAGATGGCTCATAGCTCAGACCTATCAATCCATATGAAATCAGCCTTGTTGACTGAATAGTTTGACAACTGACCAATTATTTTCAGCTCCAGAGTTACTGTTATGATTTTGTTGTGGGAATCGTAAAAGGTTTCCCCCCCCTCCCCCCCACCCTAAAAAAATATTGTGGGAACGAAAGAACCATTCTCGTAATTTGTGCATCCCTAAGTGGAGGAAGATAACTTCCTTTTAACATTTTTTTAAATAATATTTTATTTCTTGAAACAAAAATTGGGTTTGGCAAACAGACTATGCCTATAAATGGCCTCATCCTACATCAATAAATAACACATTTATAGATTGGTGTAGGTGCAAACAGAGATAAGGACATGTATCCTTAAAAAGTATGAGTTCTTTAATATAATCTAGACACGGACGACTAAATGTTGTGCAGTATACATTTCTCTATCTCATTTGGTAGAACAATAACAAGTGAGACATGTTGATTTTTAGCTCAACTTTGGCAAAACCAAATTTGAGCTTTTGTCATGGCCCGTCGTCCATCTGTCCATCTGGCCGTCTGTCCGTACGTCAACAATTGGATACGCCTCGGGCTAGAGGCCATATTTATGAACCGATCTTTACGAAACTTCTTGGGTACCTTTGTTATGACCGTGGGACGAGAACGAGTGTTTTTGGTTGCGGTCCGAAATTCAAGATGGCTGCAAGCTGCCATTTTGTACCGACGATGCAGAAATCTGTTTTTACTCAACTTTGCGAAGCCAAATTTGAGCTTATGCCATGGCCCGTCGTCCATCTGGCCGTCTGTCCGTCTGTCCATCAACAATTGGATATGGCTCAGGCTAGAGGCCGTATTTATGAACCGATCTTTAAGAAACTTCTTGGGTACCTTTGTTATGACCGTGGGACGAGAACGAGTGTTTTTGGGTGCGGTCCAAAATTCAAGATGGCTGCCAGCCACCATTTTGTACCGATGATGCAGAAATCTGTTTTTTGTACAGAACTTCCATATGAAAGCTCTGATTTGAATAATTTTTTGTATGAATGTTTAGTACCATGGGATACATCACATATAATACAGTTTTTTTTCTCGTGCGTAAATTGTGCAAATTAGACTAATTTTGATGTTTTTTGGTGTTACTTTCAGCACTGTAAGTGCAAATGCCAATACGGCTCGGGCTAGAGGCCGTATTTATGAACTGATCTTTACGAAACTTCTTGGGTACCTTTGGTATCACCATGGGACGAGAACGAGTGGTTTTGGGTGCGGTCCGAAATTCAAGATGGTCGACGGCAGCCATTTTGTACAAAATTAGGTGCAATCAGATTTTTGCACAGAACTTCCATATGATAGCGCTGATTTGAATAATTTTTTGTGTGAATGTTTAGTACCATGGGATACATCACATATAATACGGGGTTTTTTCTCGTGCAGAAATTATGCAAATTAGATGAACTTTGATTTTTTCAGTGCGACTTACACACAGCTAGTACACATGTCAATACGGCTCAGGCTAGAGTCTGTGTTTATGAACTGATCTTCACGAAATGTCTTGGGTACCTTTGTTTTCACCTTGGGACGAGAACGAGTGTTTCTGGGTGCGATCTAACATTCAAGATGGCTGCCAGTGGCCATTTTGTACCGAAATTAGGTCTAATCAGTTTTTTGTACACAACTTCTATACGGCTCAGACTAGAGGCCATATTTATGAACCAATCTTTACGAAACTTCTTGGGTACCTTTGTTATCACCGTGGGATGAGAGCGAGTGTTTTGGTGTGTAGTCCGAAATTCAAGATGGCCACCAGCAGCCATTTTGTACCAAAATTAGTGCAATCTGTCTTTTGTACAGAACTTCTGTATGAAAGTTCTGTTTTGAATAAATTTTTGTATGAATGTTTAGTAACATGGAATACATCACATATATTACAGGTTTTTTTCTCGTGCAGAAATTATGTAAATTAGATGAACTTTGATTTATGCAGTGCTACTTATACACTGTAAGTGCACATGTCAATACGGCTTGGGCTAGAGGCTGTATTTATGAACCGATCTTCTCAAAACTTCTTGGGTACCTTTGTTATCACCTTGGGACGAGAACGAGTGTTTCTGGGTGTGGTCCAAAATTCAAGATGGCTGCCAGTGGCCATTTTGTACCGAAATTAGGTCCAATCAGTTTTTTGTCACAACTTCTACACAGCTCATATTTGTGAACTGATCTTCACGAAACTTCTTGGGTACCTTTGTTTTCACCTTGGGACAGGAATGAGTGTGTTTTGGGGTGCCTTTGTTATCACTGTTCTTTGAGAACAAATATTTTGGGGTTCAGTCAGACCCACTCTGGGACTAAAAGATTTTTTAGCTCATCTTGACAAAGTCAAGCTGAGCTAATCTCATTGCTCTCCGTCCGTCGTCTGTCGTCCGTCAACACCATGTTTTGGTCTTCTCCTCCAAAGCCACTGGGCCAATTCAAGTGAAAGTTTGTGTGAGTGATGGTCCCAAAGGGGCATTTCATTTTTGTTCAACTCAGCATGCCCAGCCCCATAGGGAGGGAATGGGGGAAAATGCTCCAAAATATTTTAAAAATCTTCTTCTCAAGAACCAGTGTGTACAATGACTTGATATTTGCTATGGAGCTTCCATATGAGGTGTAGAATCAAGTTTGTTCAATTGAAGTTCGTGAAGTAATATTTGGCTTTGTAATAGGAGGGGTAAGATTTTTGGCTCTGCCCAAAATTTCTATATTCTGAACCGATGGTCCGGTATGAACCAAATTTGGTTTGTGGTAGTATTTGGTCATAAGTACTTGACCCATGCAAAAAAAACATTTCCCACATCCCCATGGGAACCCTGGGAGCTAAAAATAGAAATATTTTCAAACACCCATATTTCCCAAACCCCACGGAACAGAGAGCTTTTATTTGGTATGAAGTATCCTTATGACCAGTAGAATTGAATGGTAAAAAAAATTGCCATCGGTTATGTTAGGGTGTTCTGTAATGGGTATCGAAAAAATGCTGAGTCAGCATATTTGCAAAAATTTTAAAAAATCTTTTCTCCAGAACCAATCATCAGAATCTTTTGATATTTGGTATACAGCATTCATAGGGGGGTCAGATAAAAGTTTGTTGAAATAAAGCTCATTGGTTCATATTTGGGCTCTCTACAGGAGCCCAAAGTTTTAACATAGGGTAATATGGGGAATATTCTTTAAAAATCTTCTTCTTCAGAACCACCAGTCAGAATCTTTTAATATTTGGTATACATCATTGTCAAGCCCAAATTTTATCTTTGTTCAATATGGAGGGTAATTTAAAAACATCTTCTTCTTCAGATCCGTCAGTCAGAATGCTTTGATATTTGGTATGCAACATCTCTATGGGGGTCAGATTCAAGTTTGTTCAAATCAGATCCCTAGGTATATATTTGGGCTCACTATGGTAGCCCAAATTTTTACTTAGTGCAATATGAGGAAATTTCTTTAAAAATCTTCTTCTTCAGATCCACCAGTCGGAATGCTTTTATATTTGGTATACAACATCTCTAGGGGGGGTCAGATTCCAGGTTGTTCAATTCGAGTGCCTAGGTTAATATTTGGGCTCCATATGGGAACATGAAATTTAACTTAGTACAATATGAGGAAATTTCTTCAAAAATCTTCTTCTTCAGATTCACTTGTCAGAATGCTTTCACATTTGGTATACAACATCTCTAGGGGGGTCAGATTCAAGTTTGTTCAAATCGGATCCGTAGGTTAATATTTAGGCTCGCTATGGTAGCCCAAATTTGAACTTAGTGAATTTGAAGAAATTTCTTTACAATTTCTCTTCTTCAGATCCAACAGTCAGAATGCTTTCATATTCGGTACACAACATCTCTAGGGAAGTCAGATTTAACTGTGTTCAAATCAAGAGCCTGGGTTAATATTTGGGCTCTCTATGGGAGCCGGAATTGGCCATTTTGCTGAAGAAATAAAAATTTTGTATTCAGTACCCTCTATAGGTACTAAGATTAATCCACATAGGTTGTGTCAAGGGGCTTCATAGGGGAGCTCTACATTTTTCTTATGAGCAACTGAAGAAAAGGCATGATGCCCAGATTATTTTTGTCACTCCTGAGGGACTCAAGGATTGACAGTGTAGCCTATGGAGATGGCTTGCTTAATGTAGACTCATTCTTGGACTCTGTTTAAATTGTGTTCTGTACAAGATGAGTGCTTCAGGCCCCGTGGGGCCTTTTGTTTCTAGTTTAGCATCTGACTGTCACCCACCTTTACAATACTTTACCTATACATTTGTTACAGGCAATGGTCAGTATTTATGTACAGACCGTTAGAATACTTTATATGTACCTTTGTTATCAGGTCATTACCTAGATGTTTGTCATTGCTGTGTCACATACTATTCATGTACATGTCTTTGTCTTGACAAGTTGAGCTACAGTGTCATTGACACTTTCATTTTTCCTTTTCTTAGGTCTCAAACTTTGTAAAATACAGGTCCGCCCAGCAATCTTCCGTCATCTTCTGCCAAATATCTGCATAAGAGTCATCAAACTTTATACCAGTTGTAAAGGCCTGGGCCAATTCAGCATATCGCTGTTCAAATTTTATTATATTTTCAATTATGGTCTTCAGTATATAGCTTATGACCCCTCATAGGAACCAAAAAGGGGGCAGAAAATTTGTTTTTAAGGCGAAAGAATGGAATTTTTACCGTTCACAAAAAAACTCTGTGCAAGTATCGTCATTCTCTGAAGCCATACAAGGAGATTATATTTATTGGTAGGGATATTCTAATAATTCTTGCTTAAAGATATTGCTAGTTTAACCTTCTGCACACAGATGTTGAACTATCGAAATTTCCATCTGCAAATTTTTCCAATAATGCAACTAGGAATTCAACCAAATCAGTCTTGTTCGACAGAACTCATGTAGCTCAGTCAAACACTCTGAATTGTCTAAATTCTTAGTTCCTTTGTCGTCTCCCAAGTGGGATTTTGACATAGAGGTGTTCAGTCATAATCCAACGAATGGTAGCTTCACCCCTTCAGCTTACCAGCCAAGCATGTAAACCAAATGTCCCAAAATCTGCGGTTCCTTTCATACTAAACAGGATTACCATTGCAACATTGTGTCTCATCAGTAGGGTGTATTTTGACATCAGTATACAGAAGGTAACAGTTGCCCAGGGTTCCTGTGGGCCTTGAAAAGCCTTGAATTTGAAAATCAATTTTCAAAGCCTGGAAAGTCATTGAATTAACCCAACACTCCAAAAGTGGCTTGGAAAATCCTTAAACACAATCTTTCAAAATATAAAAAACCATCAAAATGTTCCTGTGATTATCCTCCAACTTATTTCTGCTGGTATTGTACTCTCGATTTTTAGTCAATAATCTTGAAAAACCTTGGATTTTTCTTTTACAAAGCCTTGAAAAACCTTAACTATGGCATGGAAATTACTTTGAAAAGCCTTGAATCCACTTACTAATTAGCTGCCAGAACCCTGTTGACTGAAGTCTTGGGAATCTCTAGAAAGCATTGCTTGTATGTTGTTAAAAACCAGTTATGTAAAAGGAATTTTACTAGTGCATGATGTTCTAATTCTCAAAATTTACCAGAATGAATATGAATAACTGCAACATACAGATACAATCCAAGTTTGATAAAACCACACATGCCAATAGTCAATCAAATCCTCTTCATGGAATGAAAATTTGAATGTATGCATTTAAAGATGAAAAATTATGCAACTTCTTTGTAACAACTGTTTTAGAAGCATTTATATTGAAATGCTTAATATTCTTTTTTTCAGCTAATAAAACATCGCAAGTGAAGATGCCTCTAGCTATTGAAAAGTGTGTTAGGAAACAGAATATACTGTTTATGCATGAGAAGAATCAGTTCTGTGTTGAATATTTCCAGTTTGTGAAGAAACTTTTGACATGTAATCATGGTTATTTGTCAGGTGGTCATTGTATTCCAGAGAAAACGGTTAGTATATATAATCACTATTATTTCTCTGCTTTTATCATGTTTTGGGTAAAATATGAATTAACTGAAACAGTGTTTAAATTTTCAGTAATTACCATAATGCCGAAAAAAGTAGTTAAAAATCTGTTTCTCAAGCCCTGCTGCATGGTCCTTTTGGCTGCCACATGCTTTCTTTTTATAACCAATGTAAAATTGGAAAAAATACAAATTAAATGGTTTATGTCTGATATTTTACCCAAGTTAACCCTTTGAACCCTAGTGGCATCTTCCATATCAGTTCAATGGCAGGTGCAGGCTGCAAGCCAAGAGGTCCTCAGTTCGAATCCCACCTGCGGCAACCGCATTGTGTCCTTGACATTTCATCCCCATTGCCCATGTGGGGGCACGGTGACGCTGTGCACTAAGGCGTACTGCACGTCGATGGTGCACCTGTCTTCACCCAATTCTAACCCTGCTTGTGTGGAGTTAGTATGTTGGGGAGCTGACAGTTGCTCGCCATTGCTCGGTGGTTCTCTCCAGGTACTCCAGCTTCCTCCACCCGTAAAACTGTCGTGGTCATGATTAGACATTGTGCAGAAATATGTGACCTTAAACACCAATAAATAATAAATAGTTCAATGGCAGCAATGGAAAGAGTCCATATTCTTTATTTGGGGGTAGACCAATTAATATTTTCAACTCCCTCCCATTCACATGGACTTAATAAATGTCTCCTATTCCAGTCTTAGCATAGTTGTTCAACTCCATCCCTGTGATTTTGTATAATGGTGCATGATATTGTGCGACAGCTTGCGATTTCGTGTGATTGTGTGTCATTTTGTGTGGTTGCAGTATTTAGGCATATCTCTATCGAATGGTAACATAATTGCTTGCATTATTTATTGGAACATTCTCCCTGAAAACATACTGGCTTTCATATCAGTATAATAAAATACAACAAAACTTTGATAAGTTGTTTTCAACTTCCAGTCAATATTTATTGAATATCTTTTTGATTTGTAAGACGTGCCTGTGTTTTGTTTGTGATAAATGATGGACGAATTGGAACATTGGGACCAGGTTTTTTGCAGGGATGATTGGACACACAAAGTATTATTCCCTTTCAGCCATATTAAATGCAAAATAGTTGAAACGAATGCGTGTTGCATTGCTGTTTTAGTTTCTGATTTGGGCGACCATTGGTCATCTTGTTAAAAACTGAAATTACAATTATTCGCATCCCTCTCTGTCCTGGGAATAATTCAGTCTGTCGCATGCACGATTGTGCCAACCTAACTGGAAATATTACATACAAAATATGCCAACAGTTTATCATTGAAGTGAAATCAGTTCCTATAAATCGTCATGTTCTCAGTTTAATTTAAAGGTAATACCCCTGATTTGTTGAACATGTATGCTTCTCCTCAATGAGATCTCCAAAACAAATTCCCAATTGCAGCCCTCATGATGCATTTTTCCCAATCACATCGGCCTCGGACCTTTTTCCAAACAGAGCAGAAGAACTTTGCCAATTTAATGTATTTTATAAATATCTTCTGTATTTAAATTGTAGTTTGTCATACATATTAAAAAAATGCAATCATAAATCTAAAAATCTGTCAAGCACAGGGTAAATTACTCGACTCTACCATTCAAGCAGCATTTGGCAAACCAGTCACCTGATCGAGGATTTAAATATGCGTAACCAGCATGTGAACAGAACAAACGTTTGCATCAAATTTTATACATTGCTGAAAGCCTGTCCCATTCCATTCCATTTTGTTCTAGTGTGCTTGGTTTTTTAAAAAACTTCATTTTAATGGTCATTGGCAAGCATACTTGCACCCACTCTAAAAATTAAGAGTTACAGCAGTTTTTAACTGAATTATCTCTTTCTTGAATTTCGATTCCTTTTTAGCTTATCTGACTGAAAGTCTGGGAGCTATTGCCATCACTTTGCATCTGGTGTCCGTTAACTTTTGAAACTTGTCTTCTTCAAAGCCACTGGGCCAAATTCAAACAAATATGGCGCAGACCATGTTTGGAGTATACCCTTCTACTTTGTTCAATTGAAGCTGCTGTCATCTTTAGCCTAAAAATCTTTAAAAATGTTCTTATGAACCACCAGGGAGAATGCTTTGATATTTTGTATGGGACTTCCTTTGGTGGTGGGGATTGAAGTTTGTTCAAGGCAAGTTTGTAGGTCAATATTTGTGCACTCTATAGTAGCATGCCCATTTTGGGTTGCACCCAAAATTTCTATTTCAAGAACCGATGGCTGGTTTAAACCAAATTTGGTGTGTAGTATAATTGGGTCACTAGTACTTCATTTATGCTGGAAATTTTTTTTTGCAGCCTCTTGGGGGTGCCAGGAGCTAAAAATAGAAAAAATTCAAACGCCCATATTTCAAAAACTGCACTTAACAGAATATTGGTTTTTTGGTATGAAGCTTCCTTGGGACCAGAGAAATCAGATGGACCAAAAAAAATTGCTTTCCGTTTTGTCATGGGGTGCCATATGTAGATGCCCATTTTTACACCATTGGTAGTGGGAAAATGCTGAGTCGCCATCTTTCTTGTCCTTAGAACCAGTAGAGTCAGATGAATCAGAAAAAATTGCTGTCAAATTTGTCATGGGGTACCATTTGAGTGTGCTCATTTTAAAAGTGCTGTAATGGGTAAATGCCAAATGCCAAGCTATCTTCTTTCTGGTGCTCCATCTACTTAGTGTTCTTCTTCAGATCCTGCCAAATATAAAATAACATGTCACCCAGCATCTTGGTGGAGTAGACACTTTTTTCAAGGATTTTTTCCCCCAAAGAGTTGCTACTCCCCTCGGGGTTGGGTTTAAGCTCCAAAAGTCTAAATGCTTTAAAAATCTTCTCACAAACCATTAGCAAGAAGGCCTTGATATTCAGTTTGGAACCTTGTTTGGTCATGAAGATTCAAGCATGTTCAAGGGAAATTTGTAGATTAATATTTGGGCTCACTGCGGGAGGATGACCATTTTAGGCTACAACCAAAATTCTTATGTTCAGAAACAATGGGGTGATTTGAACCAAATATGGTATGAAACATTAATTAGGTCACAAGTACTTGATTCATGCCTGAAAAAATTCAGGTGAACATGCACAAGCGGAAAATAGGGGAAAATTCATCTGTCCAAAGCTGCATGAAGTAGAGTATTGTTACCTGGTATGAAGCTTCCTTAGGATCATTTAATCTGAATTCTCTAAAGGGATTGCTAATGATGGTGTCTTGGGTACCATACAGAGATGCCCATTTTAACACTTCTAACTCATTGCGTGCTGATGGCAGATATTCCTGCCTTGGTCATAGAGTTTTTCTTGCCACTGAAATAAGTATAATTTGGGAACATTTAATACAATTTCCTCTCTGAAAATTTTATAAATTTTTCACCAATGGCTTCTTTAGTTATACTTGATGACTTCTTCATCAAATCTAGTCATGGCTGCTTTGCAGCAGCCAAGACTAGATTTGATGAAAAATATTTGAATATACTCAACAGGTCAAGAGTAAAGTGTCAAGTCCCTCTTTTTCTTGCAAACGATAAGTAAGTTTCATGCAGATCCTCTCTGCACTTGGCATACATCCATTTGGAGAACCCAGAAGCTAGACAGAAACAATTTCATACAAACATTTAATTTAATCCTTTACCTAACATGAAAAACAGACGACACTTGCAAAAAAAATTCTTGAATAACAAATTTTTTTCATTTTTTGTCTCAAAAACATAGGTTATGACCCCTTGCTGGAACAAGCTTGTTCCAACAAAGGGGCATAACCTATGTTTTTGATACAAAAAATGAAAAAATAATGAAAATTAATTGGCGATTTTTATACGGCTGTCATTTTTTGACGGATATATTATGTTATGGCATTGTCTGTCTGTCTGTCTGTCCGTCCGTAAACAATTTTTGTGTCGCCTACTCCTCCAAGGTTTACATGCTATATCATTCAAATTTTACAAACATGTTGACCAGTAATTGCCATTGTGCATGTGTCAAGAGCAGGTAACTCCATTTTGTATTTCCAGAGTTATGCCCCCTTTTAGTACTTGAAACATCACAGTATTGTGTCACCTACTCCTTCAACATTTTACATGCTGTTTTGTTCAAACTTTGCACACATGTTGATCACCAAATGCCGTTGTGCATGTGACAAGAGCAGGTAAATCCATTTCGTTTTTCCAGAGTTATGCCCCTTTTGGTACTTAAAACATTACAGTATTGTGTCACCTACTCCTTCAACATTTTACATGCTATATTGTTCAAACATTGCACACATGTTGATCACCAATCGTTGTTATGCATGTGACAAGAGCAGGTAACTCCATTTTGTATTTCCAGAGTTATGCCCCTTTTAGTACTTAAAACATTACAGTATTGTGTCTCCTTCTCCTTCAACATTTTACATGCAGTATTGTTCCATCTTTGCACACATGTTGATCACCAATTGCTGTTGTGCATGTGACAAGAGCAGGTAACTCTGTTTTGTTGTATTTCCAGAGTTATGTCCCCCTTTTAGTACTTAAAACATTATAGTATTGTGTCGCATACTCCTTCAACATTTTACATGCTATATTGTTCAAACTTTGCACACATGTTGATCACCAATTGTCGTTGTGCATGTGTCAAGTGCAGGTAACTCCATTTTGTATTTCCAGAGTTATGCCCCCTTTTAGTACTTAAAACATTACAGTATTGTGTCGCCTTCTCCTTCAACATTTTACATGCTATATTGTTCAAACTATGCACACATGTTGATCACCAATTGCCGTTGTGCATGTGACAAGAGCAGGTAACTCTGTTTTGTATTTCCAGAGTTATGTCCCCCTTTTAGTACTTAAAACATTACAGTATTGTGTCGCCTACTCCTTCAACATTTTACATGCTATATTGTTCAAACTTTGCACCCATGTTGATCACCAATTGTCGTTGTGCATGTGTCAAGTGCAGGTAATTCCATTTTGTATTTCCAGAGTTATGCCCCCTTTTAGTACTTAAAACTTTAACTGTATTGTGTCGCCTTCTCCTTCAACATTTTACATGCTATATTGTTCAAACTTTGCACACATGTTGATCACCAATTGCCGTTGTGCATGTGACAAGAGCAGGTAACTCTGTTTTGTATTTCCAGAGTTATGCCCCCTTTTAAAAGTACTTGAAACACACTATTGTGTCGCCTACTCCTTCAACATTTTACTTGCTTTATTGTTCAAACTTTGCACCCAAGTTGATCATCAATTGTCATTATGCATGTGACAGGAGCAGATGACTCCATTTTATTTTTAAACGACAAGAATCTTCGCCATTTATGGCTGTTATGATCCTCAAAATGTCCTTTTCCTTGGTGCCATCTATCAACAATCATTATCAAAGAAGTTAACCTGTCAATGAATGGTCGCTACCATTGTGAATTGCGAGGAGAATCTTCTACACCTAAAAATTGTTTGCATTTTCATTCTGCATACTAAAATTTCACAAAAATAATATGAAATGTGTGCACACAAGCATACAATTTAAAACCCTTTACCCCAGACAGGGCAGGGGAATGGGCAATGATTGGAAAGGGGGGGGGGGGGAACAGACATAGTCGAGTAAACAAAAATTTCAAACTTTACCCCAGAGAAACTTGTGCATGTTCCAATTTTGACGGGCATTTGTTGTCCCGCTAGGCGGTGCTGTTGTTGATAATAGTGCTGGCCAGTTTTGGCCGTTACGTTGGGTAAAGGGTTAAGACTCAACAGATCAGAGCTTTGTTTTTTTTCCTGTAAAGCATTCCTAGGACCAGCAGCAACAAATGGCCCAAAAATTACTTTGGTAATGTCATGGCAAATCAAAAAATTGATCTTGCTCTCCATCTCTTATTGATACATTCTTCTCTTTTGACAACTTGAGCCTAGTGAGCATTTTAGGCTCACTTGAGCCTCTAATTGATTTCTGTTTTCGATATCATGTTTATGTGAACTTCAGAAATTAAGTACACACTTGATAACTTTTGAAAAAGAGAACCTTTTGGAATGAAATTTGGTGAATTCTTCTGAGTTATGAAATTTTGAATTGAGGTCCTTGTGTCAAAATTAATGGGAGTGTTATGTCAACTTGTCAGGAGACCAATGTAATGAAGGTGCCTCACAATTAAGTTTTGAAAGATTTGATCAGGTAGAATCATATTTGTATATTCTTTTAAAATATAAAAATACATGCAAGATTCAATTTAGGGTCATTTCCTACCGTTAATGAAAGACATTTTTTCAAATAAAAATTCCCAATGGATATATGGTTTGCATAACAACTTTCGAATGACCTGATCTGCTAGAATGAGATTTCGCATGCCCAAATTATTGACTTCTTTAACCCTACATATAATAATGTAACAAACCAAAAGCTGCCAGAGCATTTTACAAAAATTGCAATTCAGATTTCATCAATTTTTCATTTTTTGCACTAAAAACATAGCTTTTGAGACAAAAATGAAAATTTGTAGTTAGGAATATTTTTAAGTGTAGTTTTTTAGCTTAACTTGACATAGTCAAGATAAGCTATTGCCATCACGCGTGTGGAAGTCTGTTAGTCTGTGAATCTGTGAGTCTGTTCACATTTTCCTTCAGCATGGGCTACACCCCACAGTTCTTGTCTGATCGTCACAAAATTTCATATGCAGGTTTGGGGTCATGTCTAGATGAGAACGTCCCCTTTTGGTCGCGATCGGGCAACCGGTATGGCTGCTCGACCCCAAAACCCGAAAACTATTAGCACAGTCTACAGGTCGTATTTATGAAGGGATTTCATTGTAACTTGGTAGGATGTCTCTGTATAATGCCTAGATGAGAACATCCTCTTTTGGACATGATGTATCAACCGTGATGGCTGCCCAAGCCGAAACCCAAAAACTTTTAGCTCAGTTTGCAGGTCATGTTTAATATGGAGGGATTTCATTGTAACTTGGTAGGATGACTCCTTATGATGTCTGGATGAGAATTTCCCCGTTTGGGCGTGATGCCTACCGTGACGACTGCCCGAGCCCAAAACCTGAAAACCTTTAGCATAGTCTACAGGTCATATTTATTGAGGAATTTCATTGTAACTTGGTGGGTTGACTTCATACAATGTCTAGATGAGAATGTCCCCTTTTGGTCCTGATTGGGCAACTGTGACGGCTACAGGGACCTTGAGCCCGAAAACCTTTAGCACAGTCTACAGGTCATGTTTATGAAGGGATTTCATTATGTCTCCCCTTCCCAGAAGGGAGACATATTGTTTCAGTGCATATTCTTCTTCTTCTTCTCCTTCTCCTTCTCCTTCTTCTTCTTCTTCTCCTTCTTCTCATACAAACTTTGTCTGGGCCATAACTTTTTTGTCTTTTGACCTACACCTTAGATACTTGGCATGTGGATGTATCACCATGAGCCGGTGTGCAATGTACCATAGTGACCTTCATGGGACCTTGACCTTTGACCTGAAGGTCAGATTTATGTGTTTTTTTAAGGGAAACATCACACAAACTTTGTCCGGGCCATAACTTTTTTGTCTTTTGACCTACACCTTAGATACTTGGCATGTGGATGTATCACCATGAACCGGTGTGCAGTGTACCATAGTGACCTTCATGTGACCTTGACCTTTGACCTGATGGTCAGATTTATGCGTTTTTTAAGGGAAACTGTCTGGACCAGAACTTTTTTGTATTTCGAGTCAGGCTTTAGATATTTGGCATGTGGATGTATCACCATGAGCCGGTGTGTAGCGTACCATTGTGACCTTAATGTGACCTTGACCTTTGATCTGAAGGTCAGATTTGTGCTTTTTTCAAGAAAACTTTGTCCAGACCAAAACCTGTTTGTCTTTTGAGCCAGGCCTCAGATATTTGGCACGTGGATGCATCACGATGAGCCGGTGTGTCGCATACCATTGTGACCTTCATGTGGCCTTGACCTCAAGTTCAAATTTATGTACTTCAAATAGGGATTAATTGTCCAGACCAGAATTTTTTTGTTTTTTGACCTAGGACTTGGTTATTTGACATGTGAATGTGTCACCATGAGACCGCATGTCGTCTACCACGATGACCTTCATGTGACCTTGACCTATGACCTTAAGGTCAAATTTATGTACTTCAAATAGGGAATAATTATCCAGACCAGAACTTTTTTTGTTTTTTGACCTAAGACTTGGATATTTGACATGTGGATGTATCGCAATTAAACCGCATGTCACATGTTATCATGACCTTCATGTGACCTTGACCTCAAGGTCAAATTTATGTACTTTAAATAGGGAGTAATTGTCCAGACCAGATTTTTTTTTTTTGGACATGTGGATGTGTCACCATGAAACTGCATGTCCGCTACCTTGATGAACTGTATGTGACCTTGACCTCTGACCTCAAGGTCAAATTTATGTACTTCAAATAGGGAATAATTGTCCAGATCAGAACTTTTTTTGTTTTTTGACCTAGGACTCAGATGATTGACATGTGGATGTATCACAATGAGACCACATGTCATCATGACCTTCATGTGACCTTGACCTCAAGGTCAAATTTATGTACTTTAAATTCCCCGCGGGAACCCCGGGAAGTGAAGCAGTGCCTGTTCACTGCGGTAAACAGGCTCTGTTTTTACTGGTAAAATAGGACCCAGTCACCAATGCTTGGGAGGTGCAAACCCTCTCTAAAATTGGCAACATGGCTTATTAACGCTCACCCCTGGTCTTGCGTTGATAGTCATGTTGTGGTCATGATTAGCCATTGTGCAAAAATATGTGACCTTAAACACCAATAAATAAATAAATAAATAATGTACTTTAAATAGGGAGTAATTGTCCAGACCAGAATTTGGTTTTTTTTGACATGTGGATGGTGAGCTAGATCATAGATATTTATAACCCCGCTCCCCAAAGGGGAAGTTGGGACATACTTCTTCTTCTTCTTCTTCTTCTTCTTCTCATACAAACATTGTCCGGGGCATAACTTTTTTGTCTTTTGACCTAGACCTTAGATATTTGGCATGTGGATGTATCACCATGAGCCGATGTGTCGCGTACCATAGTGACCTTCATGTGACCTTGACCTTTGACCTGACGGTCAGATTTATGTGCTTTTTAAGGGAAACTTTGTTCAAGGCATAACTTTTTTGTCTTTTGACCTAGACCTTAGATATTTGGCATGTGGATGTATCACCATGAGCCAGTGTGTCGCGTACCATAGTGACCTTCATGTGGCCTTGACCATTAACCTGAAAGTCAGATTTATGTGCTTTTTAAGGGAAACTTTGTCTGGGGCATAACTTTTTTGTCTTTTGACCTAGACCTTAGATATTTGGTATGATTGTCAATATTATTCATGTATATATAATTTGCATGGCATTAAATAGAAAGGAAGGGGAGACATATGTTTTAGTGTGCTAGAACAGTTTCTAGTTTTAACTTGGTAGGATGACTCCAAAGAATGTCTAGATGAGAACGTCCCATTTTGATCGCGATCATTCAGCCTTGATGGGTCCCCAAGCCCCAAAACCTTTACCATAGGCAAAAGGTCATATTTATGGAAGGATTTCATTGTAACCTGTTAGGTTGACTCCATATAATGCCTAGATGATGACATCCCCTTTTGGTCGTGATTGGTCAACTGTGAAGCCCGAAAACCTTGAGCACAGTCTACAGGTCATATTTGTAAAGGGATTTCAGTGTAACTTCGTATGATCACTCCAGATGATGCCCAGATTGTCCCCTTTAGTTGCAATCATTCAACCATGATTGTTGCCCGAGCCCGAAGCCCGAAAACCTTTAGCACAGCCTACAGGAGCTAAAAATAGAAAAAAATTCAAACGCCCATATCTCCAAAACTGCACGGCACCAAGAATTTTTATTTGGTGTGAAGCTTCCTTAGGACCAACAGAAAGGATTGGTAAAAAAAATTGCCATCGGTTTTATCATAGCATACAATTTCGTGACTTTGAAAAAGTGCTGAGTCAGCACTTATTATCACTGTAGGCAATGGGAAAAATATTAAAAAATCTTGTTCTCCAGATCCAGCAGGCAGAATCTTTTGATATTTGGTATGCAACATTGTAGGGCGGATCTGATTCAAGTTTGTTCAAATTGGCCCCCTGGGTTCATATTTGGGCTCAGTAAGGAGCCCGATTTTGAACTTGGTGCATTTCAGGCAAATTTCTTAAAAAATCTTCTTCTCCAGATCCAGAAGGCAGAATCTCTTGATATTTGGTATGCAACATTGTGGGGTGGATCTGATTCAAGTTTGTTCAAATCGGCCCCCTGGGTTTATATTTGGGCTCAGTATAGAAGCTCGAATTCAAACTTAGTGCATTTCAGGCAAATTTCTTAAAAAATCTTCTTCTCCAGATCCAGCAGGCAGAATCTTTTGATATTTGGTATGCGACATTGTGGGGTGGATCTGATTCAAATTTGTTCAAATCGGCCCCCTGGATTTATATTTGGGCTCACTATAGAAGCCCGAATTCGAACTTAGTGCATTTGAGGCAAATTTCTTAAAAAATCTTCTTCTCCAGATCCAGCAGGCAAAATCTTTTGATATTTGGTATGCACTATTGTGGGGTGGATCTGATTCAAGTTTGTTCGAATCACCCCCCTGGGTTTATATTTGGGCTCAGTATAAGAGCCCAAATTTGAACTTAGTGCATTTCAGGCAAATTTCTGTGAAAATCTTTTTCTCAAGATCCAGCAGGTAGATTCTTTTGATATTTGGTATGTACCATGCTTAGGGGGATAAGATTCAATTTTGTTCAAGCCAAGTCCCTGGGTTCATATTTGGGCTCACTGTGGTAGCCCGAATTATAACTTGGTTCAAAATGAGGAATTTTCTTTAAAAATCTTCTTCAGATCCAGCAGTTGGAATGTTTTGATATTTGGTATGCAGCATCCTTAGGGGGGTGAGATTTAAGTTTGTTCAAGCCATGTCCCTAGGTCCATATTTGGGCTCACTGTGGGAGCTTCAATTGTTTAGTTCGAAATGAGGAATTTTATTAAAAAATCTTCATCTTCAGATCCAGCAGTCGGAATGTTTTGATATGTGGTGTGTAGCATCCGTAGGTGGGGGGGGGGGGGGGGGAATTCAAGTTTGTTAAAGCCAAGTTCCTGGGTCCATATTTGGACTCACTGTGCGAGCCCGAATTATAACTTAGTCAATATGAGGAATTTTTCTTTAAAAATCTTCTTCTTCAGATTCAGCAGTCGGAATGTTTTGATATTTGGTGTGCAGCATCCTTAGGGGGGTGAGATTCAAGTTTGTTAAAGCCAATTCCCTGGGTTCATATATGGGCTCCCTGTGGGAGCCCGAATTATAACTTAGTTCAATATGAGGAATTTTTTTTTAAAATCTTTCTTTTTCAGATCCACTGGTCAGAATCTTTGGATATTTGGTATAAGCTTTTCTTAGGAAGAGCAGATGCAACTTGTTGAAATCAATTCTCTGGGTTGATATTTAGGCTACCATGTCGGTTGAGCGCCCTCAGGCCCCCTGGGGCCTCTTGTATTTTTGAGGTGATTGCTTGTTTTGACATCGCATTTTGGTTTTTTTTTCAAATCAACTTGCCCAGCCTCATTAGGAGGGGATTGGGGGAAAATCCACCAAAATTCTTTAAAAATCTTATCATGAACCAGTGCGTACAGTTTCTTGATATTTGGTATGGAGTTTCCTTTTGAGGTGTAGAATCAAGTTTGTTCAAACGAAGTTCGTGGATCAATATTTACCTTTGTAATGAGAGGGGCCAGATTTTTAGCCCTGTCTAAAAGTTCTATTTTTCTATTTTCTGAACCGATGGTCCGATTTGAACCAAATTTGATATGTGGTATTATTGAGTCATAAGTACTTGATTCATGCAAAAAAAGTTCCGGTTTCCTTGTGGGAACTCCAAGCGCTAAAAATAGAAATATTTTCTAATGCCCATTTTTCCCAAACCACACCCCCCAAAAAATTGTCTTGGTTATGTCAGGGTGTTCCATAGAGAGTATCGAAAAAATGCTCAGTCAGGATAATTGCAAAAAGGTTTTCTCCGCGACCACTGATCAGAATCTTTTGATATTTGGTATACAAATTTTTAACTTGGGGTAATATGGGGAATGATCTTTAAAAATCTTCTTCAGATCCACCAGTCAGAATGCTTTCATATTTGGTATGCAATATCTTTAGGGGGCTCAGATTCAAGTTTGTTCAAATCAGGACCCTGGGTTATTGTTTGGGGTTCCTATGGTAGCCCGAATTTTAACTTAGTGCAATATGAGGGAATTTCTTTAAAAATCTTCTTCAGATCCGCCAGTCGGAATGCTTTCATAAATTGTATACAATACCTCTAGAGGGGAGTGAAGTTCAAGTTTGTTCAAATTGGTACCTAGGTTAATATTTGGGCTCCCTATGGTAGCCCAAATTTTAACTTAGTCCAATATGAAGAATTTTCATTAAAAATCTTCTTCTTCAGATCCACCAGTCCAGAATGCTTTCATATTTGGTATACAACACGTTTGGGGGGTCACATTCTAATTTGTTCAAATCGAGTCCCTGGTTTCATATTTGGGCCTCCTATGTGAGCCCAAATTTTAACTTAGTGCAATGTGAGGGAATTTCTTTAAATGTCTTCTTCTCCAGAACCATCTCCTAGAATATTTAGGCTTTCCCAAACCCAGTTTGGGAAAGTCTCTTGGTACTCTTCTTTTTCAAAATTTTTCTTCATTCTTTTTTTTTTCTCTTCCTTTTTTTTTCTAGTGTCAATTTTGTCTTGCATTGCTCAAAAACAAGCTGTTTGATTTCAACTAAATTTGGCATACTTATGTAATGCCATAACATCTAGCGAAATAAGGTATCGGCATGTCTGTGAAAATGCTTATTAGCTCATCTTGACAAAGTCAAGCTGAGCTAATCTCATCGCTTCCCGTCCGTTGTCCGTCAACACCATGTTTTGGTCTTCTCCTCCAAAGCCACTGGGCCAATTCAAGTGAAAGTTTGTGTGAGTGATGGTCCCAAAGGGGCATTTCATTTTTGTTCAACTTAGCATGCCCAGCCCCATAGGGAGGGAGTGGGGGAAAATGCTCCAAAATATTTTTAAAATCTTCTTCTCAAGAACCAGTATGTACAATTACTTGATATTTGCTATGGAGCTTCCATATGAGGTGTAGAATCAAGTTTGTTCAAACGAAGTTCATAAAGGAATATTTGGCTTTGTAATAGGAGGGGTAAGATTTTTGGCCCCGCCCAAAATTTCTATTTTCTGAACCAATGGTCCGGTATGAACTAAATTTGGTTTGTGGTAGTATTGGGTTATAAGTACTTGACCCATGCAAAAAAAAAAATTCCCGCATCCCCATGGGAACCCTGGGAGCTGAAAATAGAAATATTTTCAAACGCCCATATTTCCCAAACCCCACGGAACAGAGAGCTTTTATTTGGTATGAAGTATCCTTATGACCAGTAGAATTGAATGGTAAAAAAAAATTGCCATCGGTTATGTTAGGGTGTTCTGTAATGGGCATCGAAAAAATGCTGAGTCAGCATATTTGCAAACATTTAAAAAAATCTTTTCTCCAGAACCAATCATCAGAATCTTTTGATATTTTGTATACAGCATTCATAGGGGGGTCAGATAAAAGTTTGTTGAAATAAAGCTCATTGGTTCATATTTGGGCTCTCTACAGGAGCCCGAAGTTTTAACATAGGGTAATATGGGGAATATTCTTTAAAAATCTTCTTCTTCAGAACCACCAGTCAGAATCTTTTAATATTTGGTATACATCATTGTTATGAGGGTCAGATTCTAGATTGTTCAAACCAAGTCCCTAGGTTAATATTTGGGCTTCCTACGGAAGCCCAAATTTTATCTTTGTTCAATATGGAGGGTAATTTAAAAAAATCGTCTTCTTCAGATCCATCAGTCAGAATGCTTTGATATTTGGTATGCAACATCTCTATGGGGGTCAGATTCAAGTTTGTTCAAATCAAATCCCTAGGTGTATATTTGGGCTCACTATGGTAGCCCAAATTTTTACTTAGTGCAATATGAGAAAATTTCTTTAAAAATCTTCTTCTTCAGATCCACCAGTCGGAATGCTTTTATATTTGGTATACAACATCTCTAGGGGGGGTCAGATTCCAGGTTGTTCAATTCGAGTGCCTAGATTAATATTTGGGCTCCATATGGGAACATGAAATTTAACTTAGTACAATATGAGGGAATTTCTTCAAAAATCTTCTTCTTCAGATTCACTTGTCAGAATGCTTTCACATTTGGTATACAACATCTCTAGGGGGGGCAGATTCAAGTTTGTTCAAATCGGATCCATAGGTCAATATTTGGGCTCACTATGGTAGCCCAAATTTGAACTTAGTGCAATTCGAAGAAATTTCTTTACAATTTTTCTTCTTCAGATCCAACAGTCAGAATGCTTTCATATTCGGTACACAACATCTCTAGGGAAGTCAGATTTAACTGTGTTCAAATCAAGAGCCTGGGTTAATATTTGGGCTCTCTATGGGAGCTGGAATTGGCCATTTTGCTGAAGAATTAAAAATTTTGTATTCAGTACCCTCTAGAGGTACTAAGATTAATCCACATAGGTTGTATCAAGGGGCTTCATAGGGGAGCTCTACATTTTACTTATGATCAACTGAAGAAAAGGCATGATGCCCAGATTATTTTTGTCACTCCTGAGGGACTCAAGGATTGACAGTGTAGCCTATGGAAATGGCTTGCTTAATGTAGACTCATTCTTGGACTCTGTTTAAATTGTGTTCTGTACAAGATGAGCGCTTCAGGCCCCGTGGGGCCTCTTGTTTTTCAAAATATTCTGCCAAAAACTTCAAATTTTGCCATTTTTTTTAAAGTCTCAAAATTGTTTACAGTTATCTAGCTCAAATTTTCCAAACATTTAAAGCATAATATGATACACCAAAATCACTACACAAATATTTTAGAACTCCTATTGGCCAAAAATGATATGAATATCAAATTTTTGTCTTTAAAATTGACCAACTTCAAGTGCAAATTTCTCTAATTGCAAGGTTGTTGTAACATTTTTTTCGGGTATGGATAGATGCGACAATGATTGCAGAAGAAAAGCACAATGAGGGTCTCTGCGGGAACCCCGGAAAGTGAAGCAGTGCCTGTTCACTGCGGTAAACAGGCTCTGTTTTACTGGTAAAATAGGAACCAGTCACCAGTGCTTGGGAGGTGCAAACCCTCTCTAAAATGGGCAACATGGCTTATCAACACTCGCCCCTGGTCTTGAGTTGATAGTCATGTTGTGGTCATGATTAGCCATTGTGTAAAAATATGTGACCTTAAACACCAATAAATAAATAAGCACAATGAGGGCGAGAATAAGAGTACCATTTAAAAATACTAAAATTAGTCAACTTTGGTTGCTCTTTTCTCTCATTTCTGAAAAGGTTAATTTCAAACACTTTGCTTTGCTATATGCAGAGATGCTTAATGAACACATCTGCTTTTGTAAGTTATGCTCTCGGGCTTAACCCAATATGTGCTTTCGCCACTTAAAGAATAGTACCATCTGAAAAAAAAATTGGGTTTTACTGAATTTTGCAAATTTCTGTACTCATTTGTCTAAAAACAAAAATGAAAGAGCTCATTGTGCTTTCCATAACTGCATTAAAAATCATTGGGGAACAAATTTTGTGTAAAATGTTTTGGTGTCTCTGTCCCGCTTTATCCAGTACCAGTTTTGGCGGTACAAATATGAGTACTGTTGGACAAAATTCATTTTCCGATTAATTTCGTACTTTTCTGTACTCAGTTTCCCTGGGTAGGATTAGTTTCCCTGGGTAGGATTGGTATACTTTTTTAATCTCAGATTTAACCATCAAGCACAAATGGGTTGAGAATAAGCTTGCCATTTTGAAATACAAAAATCAGCCAACTTTGATTGCTCGTTACTTATCATTTTGGAAGTTGTTAATTTGAAACACTTTGCTTTGCTATATGCAAAGATGCTTAATCAACAGATCCGCTGTTTTAAGTTATGATCTGGGCTTAACCGAACATGTGCTTTTGCCACTTAAAAAAATAGCACTGTCTGCAAAAAAAAATGAGTTTTGGTGAATATTACGAATTTCTGTACTCACTTGTCCAAAAAGAAAAAGGAACAAATTTTGTGTTATATATTTTGGTGTCTGATCTTAGCCTTAAGAACCCCCATGCGTGCCTGGGAAGTGAAGGTCTGCATGTCGACTGAAGTAGATTTGTTTTCCTCCACTAGTAAAATAGGACTTGGTAACTAACGCCACCTGGGTGCAATCCCTCGGTAGGTGGGCAAAATAAGCATAAACGATTGGCAAAACTTGACTTTATACCTTGTTGTGTCATGATAGCTTAGATACTGACAAGGACATGAGACACTAATAAAGAACACTTACGGATACTGGATTGGAACCTAGAATAAGAGTACTGTTCAAATATACCTATTTATACCCCCGCTTCGAAGAAGTGGGGGCTATATAGGAATCGCCCTGTTCGTCCGTCTGTACGTATGTCCGTCCGTCCATACGTCTTTCCGTCCGAACAAATTCTTGTGTGCGCAACTCCTCCTACATTAAAGAACCGATTTTGAAGAAACTTTTCAAACATCACCACTACTAAGTGAACATGCGCATATTCCAAAATTTTTGATCTGCGACAATTTTATTTGATCTGCGACAATTTTAACCAAGTTATCTCCCATGAACTTGGGTTTATTATTCAGAGGTGCATTCCAGTGAGCCGGAAGTGGGGGTATTAATCACCTTCAGTGATAGTTCTAGTTTGCTAACATTTTAGCTCACCTTGACAAAGTCAAGGTACGAAGCATCCTTAGGACCAGTAGAATAGAGTGGTAAAAAAAAAAGTTGCCATCGGTTATGTTAGGGTGTTGTGGAGAGGGCATCGAAAAAATGCAGAGTCAGCATATTTGCAAAAATTTTTCTCCAGAATCAATGGTCAGAATCGTTTGATATTTGGTATACAGCATCCAAAGGGGTGTCAGATACAAGTGTGTTAAAATGAAGCCCCCAGTTCATATTTGGGCTCAATACAGGATCCCGAATTTTTAACTTACGGCAATATGGAGAATATTCTTTAAAAATCTTCTTCTTCAGAACCACCAATCAGAATTTTTTAATGTTTGGTATACATCATTGTTATGAGGGTCAGATTCAATATTGTTCAAACCAAGTTCCTAGGTTAATATTTGGGCTTCCTATGGAAGCCCAAATTTTAACTTAGTGCAATATGAGGGTAATTTTTAAAAATCTTCTTCTTCAGATCCACCAGTCAGAATGCTTTCATATTTGGTATACTACATCTCTAGGGGGGTCAGATTCAAGTTTGTTCAAATCGGGTCCCTTGATATATATTTGGGCTCGCTATGGTAACCCAAGTTTTAACTTAGTGCAATATGAGGAAATTTCTTTAAACATCTTCTTCAGATCCACCAGTCGGAATGCTTTCATATTTGGTATACAACATCTCTAGGGGGTCAGATTCAAGTTTGTTCAATTTGAGTGCCTGGGTTAATATTTGGGCTTCATATGGGAACCTGAAATTTAACTTGGTACAGTATGGGAACATTTCTTCAAAAATCTTCTTCTTCAGATCCACCAGTCAGAATGCTTTCATATTTGGTATACACATCTCTATGGAGGTCAGATTCAACTTTGTTTAAATCGAGTGCCTGTGTTAATTCTTGGGCTCCCTATGGGAGCCGGAATTGGCCAAATAGCTGAAAAATTTGAATTTTCTATTCAGTACTCTCTAGAGGTGTGTAACTAAGATTAATTCACATAGGTTGTATCAAGGGGCTTCATAGGGGAGCTCCACATTTTACATTATGATCAACTGAAGAAAAGGCATGATGCTTCGACTATTTTTGTCACTCCTGAGGGGCTCAAGGATTGCCAGTGTGTCCTGTGGAGATGGATTGCTTAATGTAGATTCATTCTTGGACTCTGTTTATATCATGTTCTGTTCAAGGTGAGCACTTCAGGCCCTGTGGGGCCTTTTGTTTTCTATCAGTTTGTGGAAAGGGTAAACTTGAAACACTTTGCTTCCATGTGTGTACAGTAGCCTATTTATGGACAACCAAGAATAATACAAACATGAACCACCAAAAGCCAATATTTACTTCGACGCAACAGGATCACATGCACGTAGCGTGTATGCTGCAACATACACGCAGGTTTCAGCAGGTGAATATAATAATAAATCTTCGGCATTCCGCTGATTTGTCGCGGTCCTCTAATGAGGAGGCCTACATTAACCCAGTGCCCCTCCAGGTTATTTCTCCCCATTCTCCCTCCTAATCTCCAAGCATTCAGTCAAAAACTGTTTTATAATTCCCCCCACTGGTGCCTGGTTATCTTATAGCAGCTGGTTCACATACACAGAGCATGTACGCTGCAATGTATACAGGTTTCAGCAGGTGAATATTCAGGGCTTATTTTATAGCAGCTGGATCACAGACACATAGTGTGTATGGTGCAAAATATACACACGGTTCATTAGGTGAATATGCAAGACTTACTGGGGGAAAAGTGGACTCGTGAAGCTTGTACCAGAAGGGTCAGTGTATCTTGAGTGTACTGGAAAGTACGGATCCAGGAATGGCATGGTGCATTGAAAGGCAGAATGTAACTAAGCAGCCCAACATTCCATGATGCATATCAACACGTATGGTGTTGAAGTCAGCCCTGTATGGCGTCTGAAAGAAAGCCTGCATAAATACATGTATGGTTGTGAAGTCAGTCCTGGATGGGGGACTGAAAGAAAGCTCTAAACCCTGAATGGGGAGACTAGAAGAAAATACTGTGCAGGAATGGCTGATCCTCCTCGTTCTCCTGTTCTGCTAAGTAGGTGGCTAAGATACCCAATGCAAAGTATGTCTCTGACCGTGGAGTAGTGTTGGGTGTCGGATCCAACGAGTGTGGGAAATCCGATCCGACTGAGTTTCATCAAATCCGAATCCGAAACCGAATCCGAAAGCTCTCCTGAATCCGAACGAAATCCGAATCCGAAATCGGCCCCTAAATCCGACCCGAATCCGAAAATCCGAATCCGACAAATCATGTTTATTTTTAGTTATGAATCTTTAAGTCTCACACAACGCAGATTTGTGGACCGAATGCTGTAAAATTGCGAACATATGCAAGATTCTGCACCTTTCATTTGTGAAGGAACCTTCCATTAAATTTGTTCATTTATAGTATTTTATACAATTACCCATTACCCAATGGTTTTGCGACAATACATTGAACACATGCATGACTGCACATATCATAGATTCATATATTACGTATTACGTAATTTACGTTCCAAGAATAATATCTAATTTAGTAACTTTGGCAGTTGGCAGTAACACTCACCTCATAGAATATATCATATGGCATCGATCAATTTTGTACAATCTTTGACGGAGAATAGTTGGATAGGGGGGGGGGGGGGGGGCAGACCATCCATTCTCCGATGGGAAGTTTGGAAAATAACCTATATTACTTGGAGGCTGGAGCCTTGGGCTATACTCCGCTATAGCGTACTAGAAATTTGCTGAGAAGTGATGAAGAGACAGGTAGAATGTTGAATAAACGATAATGACCATCGACCAACAAGGGCGGTTCCAGGGTTTCTGAATAGAAGGGGTGCCCCACGTGCGAAGCGCCATGGTGTGAGTAATTTTGAGATTGACTTGCCCTATAACTGAGAGGGATTTAACGAAATCAGCCATTAACTTTCATAAAATTAAGGCAGCGAAGGCATCTGCAACTTCGTGGCCTAACCTTACCTATTCAAATTTCTTGGATATGTACGCGACTACGCGTGTGTGCCTGTGTGATCTTGTTCAATTAGGAGGGCGGGGGGGGGGGGGGAGGCAATATTGCGATAAGTGCTGGTCGAGTGTGATTTGCAATTTTGAATGTTTAATTGTTTATCAGCAGTCGGATTGAAGTCGGATTTGTTCGGATCCGACATGTTGAAAAATCCAGTCCGAGCCAGAATCCGATTGCCTATCATGAATCCGACCCGAACCTGAATCCGAAACACAATTGAAAATCCGATCCGAATCCGAATCCATTCGGATCGGATCGGATTCGGATTATCGGACCCAACGCCCAACACTACCGTGGAGCTACAATATGAAGTCCGCTGGGCACCTGCAGAAAGAGAAAGAGGGGTTAAGGAGAATGAAACAGGAAGAAAAATTGGTACCACATGTGTCTCCATTTTTGGGTGTAGACTTGATGGTGTTGTGTAATTTAAACTATATGACAAACAAGGTTAGAATGAAGACAAAGGGATAAATTACTGTGATGGAATAAAACAAAGGGGGTCTTGTGTGACGGAGTTAGCAAGTTTCGTTGGTTGTAGGAATGTTAGAGTTCGGTCAAGATGATAGAAAAGTCAGTGGTTAAAGAATGAAAGGGGACCGACCGTTCCTGAATACTTTTTGAAAAGTATGAATTGTCATGATGACCAGAGGTTGATTGATACCTGGATGTTATTATTTTGAAGAAATATCAGAGTGTAGGGGATGTTCCAAATGATGGACTGCTATAATGATCGCAAAGTGACCGCCGGTGTTGTTGATAGTTTTGCAGAAAGTGAATCTAGCTGAGCCAAGTACAGTTAGTGTTAGAAGCCAGTGGAGTCTGGTAGTCCATAAATTCTCATTTTACTTTTGTAAGTTTTGAAATAGGGCTTAACCCAATATCTGCTATGGCTGCTTGTTGAATAGTACGTTCAACAAAGTTCGATTTCAATTGAGTTTTGCAATTTTCTCTACTCATTTTTAGCTTAACTTGACATAGTCAAGATAAGCTATTGCCATCACGCGTGCGGAAGTCTGTGACGTCTGTTCACATTTTCCTTTAGCACGGGCTACACCCCGCAGTTCTTGTCTGATCGTCACGAAATTTCATATGTAGGTTTGGGCCATGTCTAGATGAGAACATCCCCTTTTGGTCACAATCGGGCAACCGGTATGGCTGCCCGAGCCCAAAACCCGAAAACCATTAGCACAGTCTACAGGTCGTATTTATGAAGGGATTTCATTGTAACTTGGTAGGATGTCTCTGTATAATGCCTAGATGAGAACGTCCCCTTTTGGGCATGATCTATCAACCGTTATGGCAGCCCAAGCCCGAAACCCAAAAACTTTTAGCACAGTCTGCAGGACACGTTTAATGTGGAGGGATTTCATTGTAACTTGGTAGGATGACTCCTTATGATGTCTAGATGAGAATTTCCCCATTTGGGCATGATCTGCCAACCGTGATGACTGCCCGAGCCCAAAACCCGAAAACCTTTAGCACAGTCTACAGGTCATATTTATTGAAGAATTTCATTGTAACTTGGTGGGTTGACTTCATACAATGTCTAGATGAGAAAGTCCCCTTTTGGACGTGATTGGGCAACTGTGACCGCTACAGGGGCCTGAAGCCCGAAAACCTTTAGCACAGTCTAGAGGTCATATTTATGAAGGGATTTCATTGTAACGTGGTAGGATCACTCCAGATTATGCCCAGATGAGATTGTCCCATATGGTTGCGATCATTCAGCCACGATGGGTGCCCGAGCCCGAAAAACCTTTAGCCCAGTCTACAGGTCATATTTATGAAGGGATTTCATTGTAACTTGGTAGGATGCCTCTGTATAATGCCTAGATGAGAACGTCCCCTTTTGGGCATGATCTATCAACCGTTATGGCAGCTCAAGCCCGAAACCCAAAAACTTTTAGCACAGTCTGCAGGACACGTTTAATGTGGAGGGATTTCATTGTAACTTGGTAGGATGACTCCTTATGATGTCTAGATGAGAATTTCCCCATTTGGGCATGATCTGCCAACCGTGATGACTGCCCGAGCCCTAAACCCGAAAACCTTTAGCACAGTCTACAGGTCATATTTATTGAGGAATTTCATTGTAACTTGGTGGGTTGACTTCATACAATGTCTAGATGAGAAAGTCCTCTTTTGGACGTGATTGGGCAACTGTGACCGCTACAGGGGCCCGAAGCCCGAAAACCTTTAGCACAGTCTAGAGGTCATATTTATGAAGGGATTTCATTGTAACTTGGTAGGATCACTCCAGATTATGCCCAGATGAGATTGTCCCATATGGTTGCGAGCATTCAGCCACGATGGCTGCCCGAGCCCGAAAAACCTTTAGCCCAGTCTACAGGTCATATTTATGAAGGGATTTCATTGTAACTTGGTAGGTTGACTTCATATAATGTCTAGATGAGAACGTCCCCTTTTGGACATGATTGGGCAACTTTGATGGCTAAAGGTGCCCGAAGCCCGAAAACCTTTAGCACAGTCTACAGGTCATATTTATGAAGGGATTTCATTGTAACTTGGTAGGATGACTCCAAATAATGTCTAGATGAGAACGTTCCATTTTGGTTGTGATCATTCAGCCTTGATGGGTGCCCGAGCCCAAAAACCTTTAGCATAGGCAAAAGGTTATATTTGTAGAAGGATTTCATTGTAACCTGTTAGGTTGACTCCATATAATGCCTAGATGATGACATCCCCTTTTGGTCGTGATTGGTCAACTGTTATGGCTACTGGTGCCCGAAGCCCAAAAACCTTGAGCACAGTCTACAGGTCATATTTATGAAGGGATTTCATTGTAACTTCGCAGGATCACTTCAGATGATGCCCAGATGAGATTGTCCCCTTTGGTTGCGATCATTCAACCATGTTGGCTGCCCGAGCCCGAAGCCCGAAAACCTTTAGCACAGTCTACAGGTCATATTTATGAAGGGATTTCATTGTAACTTGGTAGGTTAACTTCATATAATGTCTAGATGAGAACGTCCCCTTTTGGACATGATTGGGCAACTGTGATGGCTAAAGGTGCCCGAAGCCCAAAAACCTTTAGCACAGTCTACAGGTCACATTTAGGAGGGGATTTCATTGTAACTTGGTAGGATGACTCCAAATAATGTCTAGATGAGAATGTCCCACTTTTGATCGTGATCATTCAGCCTTGATGGGTACCTGAGCCCAAAAACCTTTAGCATAGGTAAAAGGTCATATTTATGGAAGGATTTCATTGTAACCTATTAGGTTGACTCCATATAATGCCTAGATGATGACATCCCCTTTTGGTCGTGATTGGTCAGCTGTGATGGCTACAAGTGCCCAAAGCCCGAAAACCGTGAGCACAGTCTACAGGTCACATTTATGAAGGGATTTCATTGTAACTTCATAGGATCACTCCAGATGGTGCCCAGTAGCGATTGTCCCCTTTGGTTGCGATCATTCAGCCATGATGGTCGCCCGAGCCCGAAGCCCAAAAACCTTAAGCACAGTCTACAGGTCATATTTATGAAGGGATTTCATTGTAACTTGGTAGGTTGACTTCATATAATGTCTAGATGAGAACGTCCTCTTTTGGGCATGATTGGGCAACTTTGACGGCTAAAGGTGCCCGAAGCCCGAAAACCTTTAGCACAGTCTACAGGTCATATTTATGAAGGGATTTCATTGTAACTTGGTAGGATGACTCCAAATAATATCTAGATGAGAACGTTCCATTTTGGTCGTGATCATTCAGCCTTGATGGGTGCCCGAGCCCAAAAACCTTTAGCATAGGCAAAAGGTTATATTTATAGAAGGATTTCATTGTAACCTGTCAGTTTGACTCCATATAATGCCTAGATGATGACATCCCCTTTTGGTCGTGATTGGTCAACTGTGATGGCTACTGGTGCCCGAAGCCCGAAAACCTTGAGCACAGTCTACAGGTCATATTTATGAAGGGATTTCATTGTAACTTCGCATGATCACTCCAGATGATGCCCAGATGAGATTGTCCCCTTTGGTTGCGATCATTCAACCATGTTGGCTGCCCAAGCCCGAAGCCCGAAAACCTTTAGCACAGTCTACAGGTCATATTTTTGAAGGGATTTCATTGTAACTTGGTAGGTTAACTTCATATAATGTCTAGATGAGAACGTCCCCTTTTGGACACAATTAGGCAACTGTGATGGCTAAAGGTGCCCGAAGCCCAAAAACCTTTAGAACAGTCTACAGGTCATAATTATGAAGGGATTTCATTGTAGCTTGGTAGGATGACTCCAAATAGTGTCCAGATGAGAACGTCCCCTTTTGGTCCCAATCATTCAGCCTTGATGGCTGCCTGAGCCCAAAAACCTTTAGCATGTCTGTAGGTCGTATTTATGGAAGGATTTCATTGTAACTTGTTAGGTTGACTCCATATAATGCATAGATGATGACATCCCCTTTTGGTCGTGGTTGGTCAACTGTGATGGCTACAGGTGCCTGAAGCCCGAAAATCTTGAGTACAGTCTACAGGTCATATTTATGAAGGGATTTCATTGTAACTTCATAGGATCACTCCAGATGATGTCCAGATGAGAATGTCCCCTTTTGGTTGCGATCATTCAACCATGATGGCTGGCCAAGCCTAAAGCCCGAAAACCTTTAGCACAGTCTTCAGATCATATTTATGAAGGGATTTCATTGTAACTTGGTAGGTTGACTTCATGTAATGTCTAGATGAGAGCAGCCCCTTTTGGACACCATTAGGCAACTGTGTTGGCTACAGGGGCCGAAAGCCTGAAACTCTTTAGCACAGTCTACAGGTGATATTTATGAAGCCTTGATGGCTGCCCGAACCCAAAACCCCAAAACCTGTAGCATATTCTATTGGTCATATTTATGGAAGGACTTCATTGTAACCCGTAAGTTTGACTCCATATAATGCCTAGATGATGACATCCCCTTTTGGTCGTAATTGGTCAACTGTGACTGCTTCAGGGGCCCGAAGCCCAAAAACCTTGAACACAGTCTAGAGGTCATATTTATGAAGGGATTTCATTGTAACTTTGTAGGATCACTCCAGATGATGCCCAGATGAGAATGTCCCCTTTTGGTTGCGATCATTCAACCATGATGGCTGCCAGAGCCCAAAGCCCCAAAACCTTTAGCACAGTCTACAGGTCATATTTATTAAGGGATTTCATTGTAACTTGGTAGGTTGACTTCATATAATGTCTAGATGAGAACATACCCTTTGGACGCAATTGGGAAACTGATGGCTACAGGGGCCCGAAGCCCGAAAACCTTTAGCACAGTCTACAGGCCATATTTATGAAGGGATTTTAATGTAACTTGATAGGATGACTTGTTTTGGAATAATTTCATTGTAACTTGGTAACTTTTGTTGATATACGTTAACTGTGAGGGCCACATACATTAACTGTGAGGTCATATTAACCCACCCCTCAGCTCTTTAGTACAGTGTACACCTCATATTTTTATCATAAACATAGCATACAGGGAACAGAAATGAACATATTCCCAATTATCACAATTCTTGTCTTATTTCATAATCCTTTCATAAACATTGAACATTATCCTTTTCATCAAACACAACACACAAGTTAAGCTACAGTGTCATTGACACTTTCATTATGTGTACCCATACCATGTATGGTACACATAATGCCGACATCTGGGGTGGACCTCCGTCGTTCGGCCATCTGTCCATCCAGCGTCCGTATCCATTTCTTTGGCATTCGATAACTTGAAAAATATTGCTTGCATTGTCAAGTTACTTTATATATGTGTTCAGGTTACTGATGTGCCGAGCTGTATAGTTTTTGGAGTAAATCTGATAATTTGATCCTGAGATATTAACTTTTCTTCCTTCAAATTGAGAATTCTTCCAATCCCTTTGGCATGAGATAACTCAAAAAAATGTCAATCCAATTGTCATGTTACTTTATATATATCTTCAGGTTACTGATGTTCCGAGCTGTATTGTTCTTGGTGTAAATCTGTTATTTTGATCCTGAGATATTAACCCTTTATCCTTCAAATTGAAAATTCCTCCAATCCCTTTGGCAATCAATAACTTGAAAAATATTGCTTGGATTGTCAAGTTACTTTATATTTGTGTTCAGGTTACTGATGTACCGAGCTGTATAGTTTTTTTGTGTAAATCTGATAATTTGATCCTGAGATATTAACCCTTTATCCTTCAAATTGAAAATTCCTCCAATCCCTTTCGCATGAGATAACTCAAAAAATAACAATCCGATTGTCATGTTACTTCATATATGTATTCAGGTTACTGATGTGCCGAGCTGTATAGTTTTTGGTGTAAATCTGATAATTTGATCCTGTGATATTAACCCTTTATCCTTCAAATTGAGAACTCCTCCAGTCCATTTCTTCGGCATATGATAACTCAAAAAATATTAATCCAAAATTTCAGTTTTCCAAACTTTTTTTTGGAAACGCTTCAACGGAATGATTTCATTTTTGGTAACCTACTATAGAAGGATGACTTACAGATCAAGTTTGAGTTTCATGCTGATTGCCCTATTCTTGTGTGAGTTATTGCCCTTGGAAATATGGAAAAGCGCCAAAATATCAGTTTTCCGGACTTTTTCTGGAAACGCTTCAACAGAATGATTTCATTTTTGGTAACCTACTATAGAACGGTGACTTACAGATCATGTTTCATTTACACTCTGTCCATCCATCCGTCAGTCTGTCAGTCAGTTTGTCGGTCGTACTTTAGTTTTCCGGACTTTTTTTGGAAACGCTTCAACGGAATGATTTCATTTTTGGTAACCTACTATAGAACGATGACTTACAGATCAAGTTTCATTTACACTCTGTCCATCCATCCATCAGTCTGTCAGTCAGTGTGTCTGTTATACTTTAGTTTTCCGGACTTTTTTTGGAAACGCTTCAACGGAATGATTTCATTTTTGGTAACCTACTATAGAACGATGACTTACAGATCAAGTTTCATTTACACTCTGTCATCCATCCGTCAATCTGTCAGTCAGTCTGTCAGTCATACTTTAGTTTTCCGGACTTTTTTTGGAAATGCTTCAACCGAATGATTTCATTCATGGTAACCTACTATAGAACGATGACTTGCAGATCAAGTTTGAGTTTCATGCTGATTGCATTATTCATGTGTGAGTTATGGCCCTTGGAAATATGGAAAAGCACCAAAATTTCAGTTTTCTGGACTTTTTTTGGAAATGATTCAATGGAATTCATGCTGATCACATCTAGGTTATAACATTTGTATAATTATTAATGCCCATTAGTCCGGTAGGGGACATTGTATTGCTTCAGCGATACGAGCGCTCTTGTTTATGTAAATCTAATAATTTGATCTGGAGATATTAACCCTTTATCCATCAAATTAGACACTCCTCCAATCCATTGGGGGCAGATTCAAGTTTGTTCATTCAAATCGAGTCCCTAAGTTAATATTTGGGCTTTTTATGGGAGCCTGAATTTTATTTACCTTGGTGCAATATGAAGGAATTTCTTTAAAAATCACCTTCTCCAGATCCACCAGTCAGAATGCTTTTGTATTTGGTATACAATATCTCTAGGGTGGGGGGGGGGGGGGGGATTCAAGTTTGTTCAAATCGGGTCCTTGGGTTAAGCTTTGGACCCCTTATGGTAGCTTAAATTCCAACTTAGTGCATTGTGAGGAAATTTCTTTAAACATCTTCTTCAGATCCCCCAGTCAGAATGCTTTCACATTTGGTATGCAGCATTCTGGTGGGGAAAGGAAAGGGCTCAGACTCAAGTTTGTTCAAGTTAAGTTCCTAGGTTGATATTTGGACTCCCAAGTTTTGCATTACTGGAAAATGGGATATTATTTCTGTGGTAGCATCCCAGTACCAGAAAAAAATCATCTGGCATGGCCAACAAAGTTTTTAATAATTAAAGAACTTCATTCCTCTGTGGTGTTAACTAATTATAGATGTTAATTAAATCCTTCTTTAAACAACTATTGTCAGGTGAGCACCTCAGGCCCCATGGAACCTCTTGTTCTATTTGTGTATTAGGTAAAGGTTTAATCTACATGACTATGTGTTCACAACATAATGTTCTATACAGTGGTTGGGGGGATATTCCCCTCTCTCCCGATGTACCTTTTAGTCTTCAGCATTTTAAAAATTGTAGCCAGCAGTAAGTCATTAAATGTTCTGTTCCAAAAATGTTTGATTCACCATTACAAGATGTTATTTCAGCCTCCAGAAATAGAACAGATGTCCATGATTAGTGTTGAACTTGGTGCTAAATTCCTTTTCAATGTAGGATTCCGAACAAAGAAGACATTAAGGTAGGAACACGGATTTAAATATGATTGAAACTATTCTGCACAGATTTGAATAATGATCAATAATTGCATTGGGCTGACATTGCCACATGGCTAAATGCTGTGAGGGATGTTGCATTGAGAATTTTGTTTCACTTGCCTTAATTAAAAAAAGAAAAGCTGTGGTAATTGTTGATCCAGTTGAGTAGGATCAAAATCCAAAGGAACTTCTCAGTTCTAGACCAAACAATATAAGATTTATTCATTGAGCTCAAATAGTAGCAGCTGGCAAAAAGTCTCACATGAAGGGTTCCCAGAAGTATTCTTTAATGCTGACATGAGGAGGCGATTTTCTAAGTGAAACTTTACAAGCATATACTGATTTTTTTTGGCAGTATGTGCTTGTAAAGTTTCACTTAGAAAATCTAGAAGAGATTTTCTAAGTGAAACTTTACAACACATACTGAGGTTTTTTGGCAGTATGTGCTTGTAAAGTTTCACTTAGAAAATCCAAGTGGAGTGCTGTATGGGAATGCCCATAATACTGTTGGCAATGGGAAAAATAACGAGTTATCTTTCTATCTATCTTTCCATCAACTAAGTATTCTTCTTTAGAACATTTTGGCAAATCTAATCTAATTTTGTATGAAGCATCTTGGTGGAGTATACACTTCAGAGTTTTTTTCCCAAAATGTTGCTGCTCCTTTGGGGCTGAGTTTAATGTCCCATTAGCCTAAAATGCTTTAAAAATCATCTTCTCATAAGCCACTTGCTACAATGCTTAGATTTCTGTTATGGAACTTAGTTCAGTGATGCAGATTCAAGTGTTTTCAAAGGAACTCAGCAGGTCCATATCTGGGCTCCATGTGGCAAGATGCCTTTTTTTTTGGCTTCTCCCAAAATTTCTATTTCCAGAACCAACAGTCTGATTATTCATCATGTGGTATATTTTTGGTCATAAGTACTTTATTTATACTAGAAATTTTTTTTTCCACAGCCCCATGGGAACGTCAGGAACTATAAATAGAAAAAAATTCAAATGCCCATATTTCAAAAACAGCATAGACCAGAATATTGTTTTTAGCTTAACTTAACAAAGTCAAGATAAGCTATTGCATGCGGAAGTCTGTGAGTCTGTTCACATTTTCCTTTAGCACAGGCTACACCCCATAGTTCTTGTCTGATTGTCACAAAATTTCATATGTAGATTTGAGGTCATGTCGAGATCAGAACGTCCCCTTTTGGTCACGATCGGTCAACTGTGATGGCTGCCTGAGCCCAAAACCCCAAAACAGCCTACAGGTCATATTTATGAAGGGATTTCATTGTAACTTTGTAGGATGACTCTGTATAATGTCTAGATGAGAATGTCTCCTTTTGGTCATGATCTGACAACTGTGATGGCTGCCCAAGCTCGAAACCCAAAAACTTTTAGCACAGTTGACAAGTTGTATTTAATATGGAGGGATTTCATTGTAACTTTGTAGGATGACTCTGTATGATGTATAGACAGGGTTTCCGCTAGACCGGCTGCGGGTCCATCGACCGGACCCATTCCCCCCGCCGATCATACTATGATCAGTCAGAAAAGCTGGTGGTTAAAATGTCAAGTACAATGCTGTATCATAACGACACTCGGGATCCTTTGTTTCCATGTAATATAGGCATAATTATGTTGTATACTATGCCTACTATTACTGGCGACAACCTGATACTTTATAACCCCCAGACGAGAGGGGGAAACAAAGTTCAAATCCTAAATGTCGCCAATAAAATTTCGGACTCAAATTGTCGTCTTTGGTCCGAAATCACTGGCTTTCATTTCGAGCGATAAATGATGTAATTGCGCGTGCATGACATCACACGTCTGCCTCATGGTTCTTTTCGAATAATTTGTTCTCTCTGCATTTCCATTTATTTACTTTGGCATGTATCGGGTTGTATAAAAAAATTGAGGTCAAGCGTCGCAGTCACTGTCAGGATTCGTGGATTTTGTGTTGTTTTGGGTTTGTATTTTTATGAAACCTCCGACCAGATGTAGTATTGTGTGTCCTGTGGGAATTTAGAGAATTGTAGGAGGAAAAAATACATTTTCCACTTCAGTTATTCAGCATTTATTGACCAGAATGCCCCCAGAGAGCACCTAAAAATCAAAATTTTCTAGGGGCAGGGTTCCCGCGGGGCCTTGAAAACCTGGAAAAGCCTGGAATTCGTCAAAAGGTCATTCAAGGCCTTGAAAGCCTTGAATTTCCAATGGGAGCCTTGAAAAGCCTGGAAAATCGGAGAATTTTGTGATGCGTAATTTAATCCGAACATTTTACGGCATTTACAGCAAATGTAACTGTGTGGTTTATTAATCCGGTCATATTTTGGAGTATTTACGGCAGTGCAATGCGTGCATTATTATGGATAAAGGGGTTGTGAGGGGATTATGCATGCTCAATATTTTTTTTTCAAAATCTAACATCTGTCTGTCTGTCTGTCCGTCTGTCTGTTTTTATGTTACCACCTCTCCCTCCAACATGCTTCAAGCTACACCTTTCATATTTGGTACATGGATAAATGGTTCTGAGGGGATGATGCACAGTCAATATTTATGTTTCAAAATCCAAGATGGCAGAATGGTGGCCATTTTTGTTGTGTTTTTTAAGCTTTTTTCTCTATTTTATGTTACCACCCCTCCCTCCAACACGGTTCAAGCTACGCCTTTCATATATGGTATATGTATAAAGGGTTGTGAGGGGATTATGCACGCTCAATATTCTTTTTTTCAAAATCCAAGATGCTTATGTACTCTTCTGTCTTCTGTGACAAAAACAACTTGTCACCAAAGCGACGTAGGGGACTAATACCACCTCGGTGTTGATAGAACTTTGCAGTGATGTGACACTGAAATCCTTTGAATCAAGCATTGTGAATGGTTGCTATTGATGTGCGCGAGCACAATGGTGTATATTTAAGCCAATGGGAAGATTTATTGTAAATTCTGCCTGTTCGAATGCTGAGCGCACGTGCGTGGATAATTTATTCATATTGAAAATATTACAAATGGATGATTGTTCAGTTGAACTATTTGAGTATTTCCGAAGCATGTATGTCTGATGAATTTGCCACAACGTCATCTTAAAGTCCTGGCGTGGCCAGTCACCATCACGGTGGATTCCGAGTTTGGATTTCCAAATGAAAGTGTTATTGTCTTATTCACCTCAAATGTTAACATGTGCGATTTTAAGGATGATTCGCCCATGTATGAAGCATTAAAAACCTTTCGACACTGCATTTAGCTGAATACCATTCAACTGGAACAGGCAGTAACCAGTTAAAGTATGCAGTTGATTTAATCCAAGCTTGTTGGAAGGTAAATTTCCCCACAACGGAATTACATTTTGCTTTTCGAATGACATTTCTGGAGACATTGTGGGTTACGAAATGTGTCATTTACATGTAACATGTAGTTTACTCATTTGGAGAAAGGATGACATCAATTCATTTGCATTCAGTAAGTATTCAGATAGAATAGCGGTACATGTACAAAAGACATAGCTATTGTGCCACCTGGTAATTAGGGCCCCGCCGTGAGGCGGATGCCTTATAGTGATCGCTCTGCCCGTGCGTCTGTCCGTCCGGGCTGTAATCTTTCTCTCTTAATAGATAAGTTTTTGATATTTGACATGTGGGTATATTATCTCAAGACGATGTGTCACATACCAAGTTTGCCATCCTTTGACCTTGAACTTTGACCTCAAGGTCAAATTATTCCGTTTTTGGGGTTCTTTTCTGACAAGTTCGTGTCCAGGCTGTAACTTTTTTCCCTTAATAGATAGGGTTTTGATATTTGGTATGTGGGTAGAATATCTCAAGACGATGTGTCGCGTACCATGGTTGCCATGCTTTGACCTTGAACTTTGACCTCAAGGTCAAATTATTCCGAATTCGGGGTTATTTTCTGACAAGTTCGTGTCCGGGCTGTAACTTTTTTCCCTTAATAGATAGGGTTTTGATATTTGGTATGTGGATAGATTATCTCAAGATGATGTGTCGCGTACCAAGGTTGCCATGCTTTGACCTTGAAGTTTGACCTCAAGGTCAAATTATTCAGATTTTTAGCTCACCTACATCTGTAAGATGTGGTGAGCTATTGTGATAACCTCGGGCATCAGCGTCGCCGTCCGGCGTGTCCAATATTGTAAGAGTTAATGTTAAGGTGAATTTCTGAAGCATCAGTGGGCTCAGGCCTTTGATATTGCATATGTAGGTTCTAGGGGACTATTAGAACAGTATTTAACCCTGAAACTACGACTTTTTTCCAAATTTCAGCTAAAATTTTCTGCCAAAAGTTGTTGTAAGAATTTGCGTTTAGGTGTTGTAAGAATTTGTGTTAAAGTCAGCTTTTGTGCAGATTGTGCTGGTTTAACTTCTCATTACTGTTGATTTTCATATTTCAATAACAACTGTAGGTATTAACCCTACTGTATGCAGAAATTTAACGAAAATTTTCTTATTTTTATACTGTACCAATGACCCAGACTTAGCTGGTGCTAACTCCAACAAAACCAGGGCCAAACACAAATTTTGCCCCCCAATCCCCAAAATTTGCATCCAAAACAAAAAGAAATCATGTCCTAAAGGACCTCCATAGTACGCCTCTACTGCGCATGCGCAGTGACGCAGTCGTCCCGAAATTGGCGCCAATTATCATTCTCTGTTTGGCCCTTCATCAGTCAACATCTCACTGATCTTTGTGCTTGTAAATCTCAGTTTAAAGGATGCCAGACACGTAATTTTTGGAGAAAATGTGATTCTAAGGAGGATAGAAGGAGGAGAGGAAAAAGAAGTGGCAAAAAATAATCAGGGCTGTACTTAAAATTTTTTGATGAAATTATGTTAAGTAGCCTATTTTCGAGGCATGGGCCTCTTGTTGTCATTCTTGCTAATTGTTGCACTGCTTATTCAGTGTTTCCTCTCCCCTAGCCTTCTAAAGTCCCCCCTTGCAATTCTCCCATGCTTTTGGCATATTTTTGAGAAGTTTCATTTCTAAAATTTCCTGGGAGAGTTGCTTGGTTACAGAATGTTTTCTGTTATTTTCCCCATAGTTACGTTTTCACCCATGGGTGTATAACGTTTGTGTTCTGCATCTTCCATCTGATGTTCTACAGATTCTCCCCTGGGAGTCTCTGTTTTGCATCAGATAGAGTGTAATTGATGACTGATTCCGGGCCAGTTTTTTCAGTGCCTGGAGTCATGTTTTCTAGTGTGTTTACACTGTTTGTTTTCATTGGCAACAGCCTTTTTTGAGGGGGGCTGTTTGCCTTTGTGGTAGTTTATCTCATTATAAGATACATTTATATTATCCGAAAGTGTCTCATTAATTATTTTATATAAATTTAAAATTTTTGACCACACTTTGCCATCGGATCCATCGGGGCTCAACGTTACTTTTCAGCAACTTGGGCTTTTCTGAAAAAATATTTTTTCAAAATTATTTTGTTTTGCAATTGTTTTTTCATTTATTAATGGATCATGTTATTATGTATCTTTGTGTCAGGGGTTTTTGCGAGTAACTAGGACTTATTGTTGTTCTTTCACAATGAAGGGACATTGTTCAAATTGTAATAGGAAGAAATCTTCCTCTGACTTTCATGATCATTGTATTAATTGTAGTCAGTGTTCTCGCATTAATCCCTGTCCTATATGTGAACATTGGGATGAGAAACATTGGAAACGTGTGTCACGATATGTTGTTTCTGGAGAAAGAGCGATGCCGGCTCTTTCTCCACAAGGTCACTCTACTCTCTCAGTTTCTATTTCAGAGGAACCAGAACAGGGTGATGTTTCCATGTTATCTTCTTCAAGTGTGCGTCCGTCGTCACAAATGAATTCAGAGCTAGCGGCAAAAGTGCTCATGGAGATTTGACAAATGTCGTCCGGCTAGCTCGCCCGGTGTAGCGTCCATTCACCAAATGGTTCGGCAGCCGGGTTCGTCCGATGCGGTCCAAGAGGAAATTTTGGGTGATGTGAGCACTATAAACATAATAGATGCACACCCAGTGACGGCGGATAGTAAACGAGAACGGAGGAAGCCTTTTAGTCCGGTTCCTAGCTCGTCCAGGTCCAGCCGGGCCGCGAGCGAGAGAGGTCCCTCTCTCGTACAACAACATCTGGGACCAGATGTTGTGGTACAAAATGTGTCTTTAGCGGAGCATACGTCCGTCGCTCGGGACGCTCCGTTGTATAAGCAGTCCGCAGAGACTGTTAAGGCTTCCTCTTCTCGTCAGCGCACACGACCGCACCTTGGCTGCGTGACCGCCGATATTTTACCAGCTTCGCCGATGAAGGATTCTTCGGCGACCAGGTCACACCATCCGGCAGCCAGGGATTCGAGACCGATGGACTCCGGACGTTCGCATAGGAAAAGTATGCGGGAGCCATCTGATGCGGAGCTGCCCTCGGCGAAGCAGCGAAAGACTGCACCTCCGCAGGTCTCGACGTCGGACATTCTTGTGCAGATAGCACAGCTTATCGCAGCATCCCAGCAGCCGACAGAAACGGTGTCGGATCGAGAATTATCCGACGGCGCTGGGTCGGTACGCTCCGCCGAAGCATCGGGGGCGGACGACCGGGAACATCGGGAGGTCCGACCGGATGGTGAAAGGGATACGGATGAATTGGAGCTATCCCTTTCGGAACAACATAAAGCTGCCGTGGACTTCATCCGGCACTTTCTCCCTCAAGTTGTTCCGTCGGGCCAGACTGCTGCGCTTCCGGACAAGAGAATTATAGCGTCATTGGACTCTGAATTTTTTGAGCGGTTCAGGGACATCGCTCCCGAGTTTCCGTCGCAGTCCAATAATGTTGCAAGAACATTTGAATTATTGAACGACGCTATATTTAAACTTGCTTCCAGGACGGGGAAAGCAGGTTTCTTGTCCGCTAATACTCTTAACCTGCCTTTCATTAATGCAAGGAATAAATTCGATACGGCAGGACAGGGTATACCGAGAGTTCCTCTGCGTATGGACGACGAGGCGGAAGACTTAGAGCTATCATTACCGTCGTCAACTTCTATTCCAACCGCGGTGTTGGAAACAGCTATTGCGTCTAACAGAGCCAATTTAGATGCCTTATCTTACGCAGATCACCTTACTAAGGCGTTATCACTGCGCCTTCAAGGGGAAGAGTTTCAGGATATACAATCCTCTTTAAGACTTCTTTCAAGGGCAGTAGCTTATTCCACGTGTAACTCCGCCCTTTCAGTGGCAAATCTGGAGTTGGTTAGACGTGACGCAGCCCTAGCTACATCCACACTAGTGGATTCTAAGGTGAAGAACTCTCTTAGAGTCGCTTTGGTCTCAGGAGAACTTCTCTTTGACGGCAAGCTTTCCGCTATTTATGATAAAATTAAAAAGAAAGCTAATGATTCTCTGTTGTTCATATCGGCTCCTAAAAAGTCGGATACAGCAGACACGAATAAGACAGGCACTTCTGGGTCTAATGCGCCCAAGAGAGGTTCCTATAGAGGTTCCGGTGCGTCCTCTTGGTCTTATTCGAGAGACCGTCAGGATAGCGACTCTCGTTCGGGACGTCCTTCAGGCCGGGACAATCGGTCGGACGAGGCGAGGTGCGGGTCGTGGAAGACGTGGTTTCTCCTACCGCAGGCCTCGCAGGTCCAGGAGGTGATGGCTTAAACCTCTATCGCGTTCCGGTTGGCGGAAGGTTGTCGAGTTTTTCACAAGAGTGGGCGTCGATTACGGACGACCCTTGGGTGAGAGGAGTGACTTCGGAAGGTCTAAAGATATCCTTCAAACGAAAGCCTCCATTAACTCGAAGTCCAAAGTGGACTCATCTTCCGTCAAATCCACAGAAAAGAGACGCTCTGTTATCAGAGGTGCAGTCTCTTTTAATGAAGAACGCGGTAGAGGTCGTAGAAAACCAGGAATCTCTGGGATTCTACAGCCATCTGTTTCTGGTTCCGAAACCAGACGGCTCGTTCCGTCCAGTCATAGATTTGAGCTGGATAAACAAGCTGATCGTCGCTCCGAAGTTTTATATGGAGACGATTCGATCGGTCAGAGCGAGTATTCGGGGTGAACGATTATGCAACGAGCATAGATCTCAAAGATGCGTACTTTCACGTCATGGTACATCCGACATTCCGAAAGTATCTACGCTTCGCAGTCCTAGGAGTGGTGTATCAGTTCCGGGCCATGTGCTTCGGATTGAATCTAGCACCCTGGGCTTTCACTCGGGTAATGAACTCGGTAATGATCTACTTCCGAGCTCATTCGTCTGCGGTAACGTCGGCCTACCTGGACGACATTCTTCAGAGGTACGGCAACGAGTTAACGCTTCAGAACGATGTTCAGAATCTTCTTCTATTGCTCCGACGTCTCGGTTTTATAGTAAACGAGGAGAAGTCGGATCTGGTGCCGTCCAAGTCATTCACTCATCTGGGAATGAGCTTCGAAACGCACAACAATCTCGTTCGTCTGCCGTTAACCAGAGCGAAATTAGTCAGTTGTTACGCTCGCTATTGTCTGCACGCAGACAAAGTCACGGCGAGAGAATTTATGAGACTGATAGGTCTGTGCGGAGCCGCCGCGGATCTCATTCCGATGGGGCGGCTACGCACACGTCCTCTTCAAATTTTCCTGACTCAGAATTGGAGTGTGAAAATTCATTCGCTCGATGTAGACGTTCTCTTGTCAGATCAAGTGAAACAAGAGATTCAGACTTGGGCAAACATTCAGTGGTTAACTCAAGGAGTTCCGCTGCAGTTGCCGGATCCGAGTTTTACCGTTATGACGGATGCCAGTCAAACAGGTTGGGGTGCATCATTAATCCCAACGGATTCGAGATGCCAGGGTCTTTGGGATCCGCAATTCCTGTGCAAGCACATAAACATCAAGGAAATGATGTCAATTTGGCTTGCGTTACGTCACTGGATGGACATTATTCACGATGCTCATGTCCAAATCCTATCCGACAATACGACAGTAGTGGCGTATATACGGAATCAGGGAGGCACTCATTCAGTTCCGTTGTTCAATCTAACGGAAAGAATCCTTCTGTTTGCGTTAGAACATCACGTTCTTCTTTCGGTCCGTCACATACCGGGTCGTCTGAATGTGCTAGCAGACTCCCTTTCACGAAAGGGTCGCTTGTTGCCGTCGGAGTGGACTCTCAACAAACAAGTATTCAATCAGATTTGCTACCAATGGGAACGGCCAATGATAGACTTATTTGCGACACATCTCAACAATCAGTTGCAGACGTATGTGTCTCCGTGTCCGGATCCAAGAGCATTTGCAGTAGACGCTCTGTCGATCCCTTGGGACGGAATGATAGGATATGCGTATCCTCCAGCGCCGTTAATTCAACAAGTATTGCTAAAGATAAAACAATCTCAATGCAAGATTCTGTTGGTAGCATCTCTGTCGCCACAGAGACCGTGGATAAATCTACTCAGGTGTCTGTTGTGGGACCTACCGCGGAAGCTTCCTCCGCGAGAGGATCTTCTTTCGCAGGGGAAATCGCGCCAACTCCATCACAACCTGCAAGGTCTCAACCTTCACGTTTTTCCGTTGTGCGGTCCTTCTTGCATGGCAAGCACTTTACAGGACGAGCAGTGGACGCGATTTCTAACTGTAGGAGGACCTCCTCTTCGCTAAATTATGCGGCTAAGTGGAAGGTTTTTCGTCGTTGGTGTAGGGATCATTCTGTAGATATATTTGATCCCTCTATACCAGACATTGCAAACTTTCTAGTATACTTGTTTGACGAAATCAAACTGCAGCCTGTTACTATAAAGGGTTATAGATCTATGTTATCTGATACCTATGCACATCATGATAGTTTACAAATTGGATCTAATGTCTCTTTATCGAAATTGGTTAGAAACTTTTCGATAAATAGACCCAGAACTCTTAGATTAATTCCTAAGTGGAATTTAGCTTGGGTTCTCCTTAAATTGAAGGAAAAGCCATTTGAACCTCTTGGGACAGTAGATTTCAAATTCTTATCTTATAAGACAGCTTTTCTCTTAGCTTTCTCTTCTGCCAGAAGAGTCAGTGAGCTTCATGCACTATCGGTGGATGATTCTCATTATCGTAGTGTTGGGAACACTATCACCTTCACTACTAATGTGGGTTTTTTAGCTAAGAATCAGGCTCCTAATAAATATCCGGAACCTATTGTTATTAAGGCTCTTCCGTCTTCAGACGGGCGTAGGCCTTTACTCTGTCCTGTTAGAGCATTACGTATCTATAAACAGAGATCTCAGTTTATCAGAAAGGGACGGAAACGTTTCTTTCTGTCTTTGATGCCTAATAGAAAGGACATTTCAGTCCATTCTATTGCTAGATGGATTCAGTTAACTATCCGTACTGCTTATGAAGATTTATCTTCTTCTCAGCAGTCTGTGCTTAAGATTTCTGCTCATGAAGTAAGAGCTCTTTCTACTTCCTGGGCTTATGCTAATAGTGTTGCTATTACAGATTTAATGAAGGCTGCTTATTGGTCTCAGCCATCCACATTTACGAATTTTTATCTCAGAAATATTGAGTCCATTTCTGGAGACCTGCATTGTTTAGGTCCGTTATCTGTTGCTCAGAATGTCGTCCACTAAACAGTTGCAACTATAGTTATGCAGGCTTTCTGTTCCGGCAGTGACTCCGTCCGGCTGCCCTCTTCGCTCTGGGCTATTTGACCCAGGGCAAGGGGAAGGGGGGGGGGGGGGCGGGTGTTCCCTTAGGTCACCTGCTTTATAGTGAAAAGCAAGGGAATGCCTCCTCCAAGTCAGTATTTCTGAGTCGCTTCCGGGATGGTTTTAAAGTGTAATATTAATGTTTAAATTCATTCATGTCTTATTTTTAAAGTGTAGCTCGGTGTGAAGCATTTGTATATGTCAAGTGTCAAACGGGCTTTAATATACAATACTCGGACACTTTTAAATGATTATAAAGAGTCTCAATTCTCTGGACTACTTTATTTATTGGCTTGCTTTAAAAATAAGAAGTATAAGGGTTATACTGGATGTTAATAGAGAACATGAATGTTATTGTGCTCAATTATTAAGGGTAGTGTATCTTTCTAATTTAATATTAAATAAGAAAGATACATGTAAAGCCTAATACTCCTTTTCTCCTTAAGGGGTTACCTCTTTACTATATAATTGAGCTTATTGGATTTTCCTCTATGTCCTAGGCCCTCCAGCCTGTTTACTATTCAGCTAAGTCTGGGTCATTGGTACAGTATAAAAATGTTAAAAAATTTATAGTAATTTATATATTTTTTATACTTACCAATGACCCAGACGGGGATGGCCCTCCCTGGAGTTGGGAACTCTTGCCTCCCCGCTGAGTACATAGCGCTGACCAGGCACTGCCAGTAAGAATGATAATTGGCGCCAATTTCGGGACGACTGCGTCACTGCGCATGCGCAGTAGAGGCGTACTATGGAGGTCCTTTAGGACATGATTTCTTTTTGTTTTGGATGCAAATTTTGGGGATTGGGGGGCAAAATTTGTGTTTGGCCCTGGTTTTGTTAGAGTTAGCACCAGCTAAGTCTGGGTCATTGGTAAGTATAAAAAATATATAAATTACTATAAATTTTTTAACTTTTTTCACTCAAAATTTTCATGTTTTTCTTGGACTTAGTAAATTTTAAGTTGTAAAACTTTGTGTTTAAGTGAGTTGTGTTTCTATGTGTCTTTCCAGGTGATTAATATTCTACACTTGGGTTACTGAACTCCATTGCAGTAATATTTAACCCTCATTACATGCATATTTGAGGAATTTGAGGCTGATTTTCTGCCAAAACTTGTTGTAAGAATTAGCGTTTAGGTGTTGTAAGAATTTGTGTTAAAGTCAGCTTTTGTGCAAATTGTGGTGCTTTAACTTCTCATTACTGTTGATTTTCATATTTCAATAACAACTGTAGGTATTAACTCGACTGTATGCAGAAATTTAACGGAATTTTTTTTTTTTTTTCAGTCAAAATTTTCATGTTTTTCTCGGACTTAGTAAATTTTAAGTTCTAAAAGTTTGTGTTAAGGTGAGGTGTTAAGCTGAGTTCTCAAAGATCAGTGGGCTCAGGCCTTTGATATTGCATATGTAGGTTGTAGGGGACTATCAGAACAGTATTTAACCCTGATACAACTTTTTTCCAAATTTCACCTAAAATTTTCTGCCAAAAGTTGTTGTAAGAATTTGCGTTTAGGTGTTGTAAGAATTTGGGTTAAAGTCAGCTTTTGTGCAGCTTGTGCTACTTTAATTTCTCATTACTGTTGATTTTCATATTTCATTAACAACTGTAGGTATTAACCCTACTGTATGCAGAAATTTAATGGAAATTTTCTCTTTTTTTTCAGTCTAAATTTTCATGTTTTTCTTAGACTTAGTAAATTTTAAGTTGTAAAACTTTGTAAACTTTGTGTTTAGGTGAGTTGTGTTTCTATGTTTGTTTCCAGGAGATTAATATTCTACGCTTGGGTTACTGAACTCCATTGCAGTAATATTTAACCCTCATTACATGCATATTTGAGGAATTTGAGGCTGATTTTCTGCCAAAACTTGTTGTAAGAATTAGCGTTTAGGTGTTGTAAGAATTTGCGTTAAAGTCAGCTTTTGTGCAGATTGTGGTGCCTTCACCTCTCATTACTGTTTAATTTCTCATTTCAATAACAACTGTAGGTATTAACCCTACTGTATGCAGAAATTTAACTGATTTCTTTTCTTTTTTTCAGTCACAATGTTCACGTTTTTGTCTGACTTACTCAATTTTAAGTTCTAAAAGTTTGTGTTAAGGTGAGGGGGATTTTTGGGACTTATATTCACTTTCTTTAAAAAAAAATTTTTTAACTTTTTTTTTTTAATACTTTCTCATACTTGTTACTAGTAACATTAAGGCTTATTTTAGTTGTTGATGTGATGTATTTTTGTTGGGACTTATAGTCGCTTTCTTGAATGAATGTTTTTCCGCAACTCCTCTTTAACCAATGAATGTACTTACAATTTCAGTGATTTATGAAAGCCTTGAATGAATGTTTTTCTGCAACTCCTCTTTAACCAATGAATGTACTTACAATTTCAGTGATTTATGAAAGCCTTTCCTAATTCTTATTTATGATTTAATATCTGGCCTCACGATTCATATTCTTAATCATAAACATTTCTAAAAGAAAAAAATGCTTTTATATCCAATGATTTTATGTTGAATTGATATATAATAAGTGCAGACATATAGACTTTCCAAAGCCATCACATAAACCACATTAATCATTTGATGCCTAGTTAATGATTTATATTAACTAAATATTAGGCATGTTACATTGGAACGACATTATCAAGCGCGAATGTAGGTGAGCGTTGGGATGTAACATCCCTCTTGTTTTTTTTTCTGACAAGTTCGTGTCCGGGCTGTAACTTTTTTCCCTTAATGGATAGGGTTTTGATATTTGGTATGTGGGTAGATTATCTCAAGACGATGTGTCGCGTACCAAGGTTGCCATGCTTTGACCTTGAACTTTGACCTCAAGGTAAAATTATTCAGAATTTGGGGTTCTTTTCTGACAAGTTCATGTCCAGGCTGTAACTTTTTTCCCTTAATAGATAGGGTTTTGATATTTGGTATGTGGGTAGAATATCTCAAGACGATGTGTCGCATACCACGGTTGCCATGCTTTGACCTTGAAGTTTGACCTCAAGGTCAAATTATTCCAAATTTGGGGTTCTTTTCTGACAAGTTTGTGTCCGGGCTGTAACTTTTTTCCCTTAATAGATAGGGTTTTGATATTTGGTATGTGGATAGATTATCTCAAGACGCCGTGTCGCGTACCAAGGTTGCCATGCTTTGACCTTGAAGTTTGACCTCAAGGTCAAATTATTCAGATTTTGTTGGGTTTTTTCTGACAAATTTGTGTCCGGGCTGTAACTTTTTTCCCTTAATAGATAGGGTTTTGATATTTGGTATGTGGGTAGATTATCTCAAGACGATGTGACATGTGCCAAGGTTACCATGCTTTGACCTTGAAGTTTGACCTCAAAGGCAAATTATTCAGAATTTGGGTTTTTTTCTGACAAGTTCGTGTCTGGGAAGGAATTTTAATCAGATTTTACTTATTGCTTGAAATATTTTAGTATTACGGTTCACATCAGTTTATACCTTACATCAGTTAGTTGCTGCGGGGCCCGCAGAGATGGATTCCATCTCCGTGATATCTAGTTACACTGCAGTTGTAGGATAAACACAAGAAAATGTCTTTCTCAGGCTCACTAATTCTAATCAGTGATATCATTGCTTGGATAGCTTTCAGAAAGAGTTTTCCAAGAAATGATGTCAAGTGTTAGAATTACCAACAAAGGGAAATATAAGAGAAAGTTTCTAGTCGTTATCTGATAATTTAGGGTACTTTGCCAGCCTCGGCCTTGAAAAGCCTTGAATAACCTTGAATTTCATAAATGGGGGCCTTGAAAATCCACGAAAATTGCCAAGAAATGGCCTGGAATGGCCTTGAATTTCAAAGATTTTAACCTGGGGGAACCCTGCAGGGGGGAAAATCCCCCCCAGACCCCCCTCTATACATACGCACGTGCCTTTGGCACGTGCTGCAGATGCCTTTGGCGTCTGAGTTTCACTTTCTTTAAACTACCGAACCCACAAATTTACCCCTAGCGGAAACCCTGGTATAGATGAGAATCTCCCCATTTGGTTGTGATCTGTCAACCGTGACAGCTGCCCGAGCCCAAAACCTGAAAACCTTTAGCACCATCACCAGGTCCTATTTATGGAGGGATTTCATTGTAACTTAATTGGAGGACTCGACATAATATCTAGATGAGAATGTCCCTTTTTGGTCACGATTAGTCAGGTGTGACGGCTACAGGACCGCAAAGCCTGAAAACCTTTAGCACAGTCTACCGGTCGTATTTATGAAGGGATTTCATTGTAACTTAGTAGGATGACTCAGTATAATGTCTAGATGAGGACGTCCTCAACCGTGATGGCTACACAGACCTGAACCCCAAAAACCTATAGCACAGTCTACAGGCCATGTTTATGAAGGGATTTCATTGTAACTTGATAGGATGACTCGTTTTGGAATAATTTCACTGTAACTTGGTAACTTACATTAACTGTGAGGGCCACATTAACCCACCCCTCAATTCTTTAGTACAGTCTACACCTCAAATTATTTTTTTATTGAAAACATAGCATACAGGGAACAGAAATTAACATTTTCTCAATCATCACAATTCATGTCGTATTTTATAATCCTTTCATAAACATTGAACATTATCCCTTTCATCAAACACAACACACAGTCAAGTTAAACTACAGTGTCATTGACACTTTCATTTGGTATGCAGCTTCCTTGGGACCTGCGGAATTAGATGGACCAAAATTGCTTGTTGTTTTGTTATGAGGTGCTGTAGTGGAATGTCCATTTTAACACCATTGGCAATGGGAAAATGCTGAGTCATCATCTAGTGCTCCATCAACCAAGTATTCTTCTTCATAACCTTTGAGCCAAAACTAAAACTAATTTTCTACAAAGCATCTTAGTGGAGTATACTCTTTTGAGTTTTTTCCCCCAAAAGCTGCTACTCCCCTTGGGGCTGGGGTTAATTCCTCCAAAACTTAAAAATCTGTAAAATCTTCTTTTCATGTACTACCGCAGAGAATGCTTTGATATTTGGTAGCAAACTTCCTTTGGTGATGGAAATTAAAATTTGTTCAAGGCAAGTTGGTAGATCAATATTTGGGCTCTCTGGGGGTAGCATGCCCATTTTGGACTCCACCCCGAATTTCTGTTCCATGTGCTGATCGGCTGATTTCAACCAAATTTGGCATTTTGTATAACTGAGTCATAACTACTTGATTTATGTCGCAAATTCTTTTTCGCTACCCCATGGGGACCCCAGGAGCAAAAATAGAAATATATAGGAAATAGAAAAAATTAAAATGCCCATATTTCAAAAACTGCATGGACCAGAATATTGTTTTTTTAGCTCCGCTGACAAAGTCAGCAGAGCTTTTCTTATACTGATTCGTCCGTCTGTCCGTCCGTCGTCAACATTTTATTTGTCCGAGCCATAATTTCTAAACCGCTGAATATTTTTCCACCAAACTTCATAACAATATGATCAATTATTCTGCGGTCTGTAAATCCACAGGGTCAAGGTCACAGGTCACAGGATCAAGAAAATCTTAAGATATTTTTGATATTTTTTTCGGCTAAAGTTTGTAACAATATTAGTATTAGAAAACATGCCCATGCGATCAGTGGCCCTCAGCGGAGCTCTCTAGGCGTGACAGGCCTCTTGTTTTGTATGAAGCTTCCTTGGGACCAGTGGAATCAGGTGGACCAAAAAATTTGGTATCGATTTTGTCATGGGGTACCTTATGGGGATGTCCAATTTAACACTGTTGGCAGTGGGGAAAATTTCAAGTCATTATCTTTATTGTGCTCCATCAGCTTGGTATTCTTGTTCACAACTTTTGGGCCAAGTCTAAACAAATTTGGTACAAAGCAGCTTGGTGGAGTTTACTCTTCTAATTTTTTCCCCCAAAGTTGCTTTGCCCCTTGGGGTGGAGGTTAATGTCCCATAAGCCTAAAATGCTTTAAAAATCATCTTCTCATAAGCCACTTGCAATAATGTTTAGATTTCTGGTATGGAACTTACTTTAGCGATGTAGATTCAAGTTTTTTCAAAGGAACTCAGTAGGTCAAAATTTGGGCACCCTGTGGGAGGATTCCTATTTTGTGCTCCACCCAAAGTTTCTATTTCCTGAACCAATGGGCTGATTTGAACCAAATTTGTCATGTAGTATAACTGGGGCATAAATACTTGATTCATGTCCAAAAATGTTGTGGTGGGGTAGAGAGAACCACAGAAGTTGAAAACAAGAAACATTTCATACGGCGACTTTGTTGAGACTTCTTCGAACAGAGCTTTGTTTTTGCCTGAAAAACTTACAAAGGACCAACAGAAGTGAATGGCCAAAAAGTTACTTCTGATCTGATTAAGTCATGACCAGGCCCGTCGGAACGAAATTTATATTGGGGGGGCTGATATTGCTAATTTGGGTGAACTGGCTGATACTAAATGGGTATGGGGTATCCAGATACCGAAGGCATCTGGCGCGAGTGCTGAAGGCACGAGCTTTTTGGGGGGGGGAGGGGTTTTTTTTACTCCCCCAGAAATTTTTTTGAAAAGGGCAATCAAAGGAAGCATTCTGGTAGCTTTTGAAGCAAAAACCTCTTGATTTTTTTAAACGGCAAAAGTTGTTTTTTTAACAAAATGTTTCCAATGTTTCCAGTAGAACCCCATAACATTTGGGGACGGTTCTCACACCGGGCTCACCTGCAGGCCGTGTCCGTATTCCGTCATGCTAAAAAACAGTCAGGCCTTATGGTGGATTCATTAGTTTTATCATTACGCCAACGGTTGTCGTGGTCTTCTGAGCTGCCAAAGGAATTGCTCAAAATGTTTGCACATCAACATATGCAGGTGCATGTTATACATTCAGTGATATGTTCAAAATTCTAATCCAGGGGCGTAGTAAGCTAATTTTATTGGGGGGGTGGGGAGGGGTAGGACCTATAGTCCCATGACGCGACGCGTCATCCGAGCGGCGAGTGGGGGTGAACACGAGAGGAGATATCCTCCGTCTCGTCGGTGGGGGGTCCGGAGGCCTCCCCCGGGAAACTTTTCGAATTTAAGATGTAAAAACATGCATTCCTGTTGATTCTGAGCAAATAAATCGTATATTCCTATGACGCGAAGCGTCATCCGAACCGCGAAAAGGCGAGTGGGGGTGAGCACGAGAGGGGGTACCTCCCCGTCTCGTTGGTGGGTGTCCGGGGGGCCTCCCCCGGGAAATTTTTTTAATTTAAGATGTACAAATATGCATTCTGAGTGATTCTGAGCAAATACATCGTCAATAAGGAAATACGTCAGCTCTCTGATCAATTCAGCGTGATTTCCGAGCAGAATGACAGGAATAGTGAACATGCAATGAATTACCCTGTGGTTGGTTGGGGTTTAACATCGCTTTCCACAATTAGGCGAAAACATGACTGTCAGTTTTATTGGTGGAAGAAAGCCCACATGGAACCCACTCAATCCACTAATCATTAACAGTAATGTCAGAATATGGTAACCAGTGGGCATCCCGTGTGGAGAAACCACCAACCCAGCCCAGTAAAGCCTACTTTTGACAAATTTGTGGGGGTGGGGGAAAGATTTCCCTTACCCCCCCCCCCCCCCCCCCCCCCCCCAACCGGTTCCTACGCCACTGTTCTAATCTGAGTTCAATAATGTAATGTCCAGTTTTATTCAGGTTACATCGGTTGCTCCCATCATGGATAAACTAACGACGAAATATGAGCAAATTATTGGGGGGGGGCTGCAGCCCCCCCGGTTCCGACGGGCCTGATGACAAATCAAAAAAGTGCTCTAGCTGTCCATCACTTACTCACACACTCATCTCTTTTGTCAACTTGAGCCAGATGAGCATTTTAGGCCCACTTGAGCCTCTAGTTTTCCTCCCCCCTCCCTCTACAAGGGAGGGATATAGCAAAGAGCTCCATCCATCCTTCCATACATCTGTCTGTTACAAAGAGCTCTGTCCGTCTGTGCATCCAAACTTTGTTTATGGCATAACATGAACAATAGTTAACAAATTTCAATTCTTTTTGGTATGTGTCTCTTTAGCAACAATGTCTATGTCAAGTTCGTTGACCAGTCATATCCGATGAAAATTATGGGAGTTATTGCCCTTTGTTTAATAAAAAATATCATGTAATGCTTGTTTATGGCATAACTTGAACAAAAATTAATGAATTTCAATTCTTTTCGGTATTTTTTCTCAAAAGCAATAATGTCTATGTCAAGTTCAATGACCAGCAATATCTGATGAAAATTATGGGAGTTATTGCACTTTGTTAAAAAACAAATGCTTGTTTATGGAATAACTTGTTTTTGGTATATTTCTCTTTGGGAACAATGTCTACCTCAAGTCTGATAACCACTGTTAACCAATGATAACATCAATTATTTCCAGTCCGTTTAACCAGTTCCTAAGCTCATCACGTTTATTTAAATCAATTTGGTGTATTTTTTGTTATGTTTGAAACCCATCAAGGTTAAGTAAAGGTATATTTTCATGAAAACAATATTTCAGCGGCATATTGTAAGAAAAATATGCCGATCCAATGTCGAGTTGTTATAGCACAAAAGTGGGTTTAATCATTATCATCTTATCACCCGGAAACCAATTGTTTACAATTTACTATGTGAAGGGTCACTGTAACCTTGACCTTTGACCTAGTGATTCCGAAATAAATAGGGCTCTTTCTTGCACCACTCTCAACCTACCTATGAAGTTTCATGAACATAGGTGGAACCATTGTCACATTATCATCTGGAAACAGTTGTTTACAATTTATTATGTTCAAGGTCACTGTGACCTTGGCCTTTGACCTAGTAAGTCCCAAATAAATAGGGGTCTTCCACTCACTTAGGCCAACCTACCTTTGAAGTTTAATGAATGTGGGTCAAACCATTATCAAGTTATCATCTGGAAACCATTTGTTTACGATTTACTACGTTGAAGATCACTGTGACCTTGACCTTTAATCTAGCAAGTCCAAAATAAATAGGGTTCTTCCTCTCACTGATGCCAACCTACCTATGAAGTTTCATGAACATGGGTCAAAACATTATCAAGTTATCATCTGGAAACCAATTGTTTACGATTTACTATGTTGAAGGTCACTGTGACCTTGACCTTTCACCTAGCGAGTCCAAAATAAATAGGGTTCTTTCTGTCACTGATGCCAACCTAACTATGAAGTTTCATGAACATGGGTCGAACCATTATCAAGTTATCCGGAAACCAATTGTTTTGATTTACTATGTTCAGGGTCACTGTGATCTTTACCTTTGACCTAGTGAGTCCAAAATAAATAGGGTTCTTCCTCTCACGAAGGCCAACCTACATATGAAGTTTCATGAATGTGGGTTGAACCGTAGTCAAGTTATCATCCAGAAACCAATTGTTTATAATTTACTATGTTCAAGGTCACTGTGACCTTGACCTTTGACCAAGCAAGTCCAAAATTAATAGGGTTCTTCCTCTCACCGATACCAACCTACCTATGAAGTTTAATGAACATGAGTTGAACCATTATCAAGTTATCATCCGGAAACCAATTGTAACCTAGGTGAGTGGAAGACCCCTGTTTATTTTGGACTCACTAAGTCAAAGGCCAAGGTCACAGTGATCTTGAACATAATAAATCGTAAATAACTGGTTTCCAGATGATAATTTGACAATGGTTCCACCTACGTTTATGAAACTTCATAGGTAAGTTGGCATTGGTGCAAGAAAGGGCTTATCTTTTCAAATGCCCTGTTCTATTTCACTCAGACACTCGGGAAATTCCGTTACATTCTCCAAACATTGAGAGAATGAAGTGGAATTTCACGACTTGGTGACTGACCTATTTGTCTGCATGTGCTGTTGTGTTGAATTGCATGGAGAAAAAACACAATACCTTTTCTTCGAAGCTTCCTGTATCTTTCAATTTAACTTACCGGTACCGTATCTTCATACGGGTTATTTCTCCAGAATGAGTAATTACAAATACAGATGATATATTTCTTTTAATAAGCATATTGTCAAATGTCAACAAAATACAGCTTTGTTCAAAATTAAGTTTATTTTTTATTGAAATGAACATACAAAAACTATGAGTCATTACAATTGACACCACCCCATTCAGGCTGTGTCAATACTTGGGATGAATTCACAAAAATAATGCAGTTATAATTAATTAGAGCAGTTTTGGAAATTATTTCTGTGGAAAATTTTGGTGTGTCAATACAAAAAGTGTGTCAATTCTTGGGATAAATGCTCAAACAAGACAATTTTACATTCTACCAAAAATGGACAGTTCTTCATGGGTGGATAACTTAACTCCACTTGATAGGCCAATTGTATCAAATTGTAACTCAGAATCTTATGCGATCTCGGAACTAATTGATTATCATCTGAAACCTATAGCAAATGGACATACAAGCTATCTCAAAAATACACAAAAATTTCTAAATTGAAAATATCGAAAATGCAATCTTGGCCACTTAGGATATCGACAGCATGTATTTTAACATTGATATTGATAAAGGTGTTAAATCGGTTAAAAATGCATTTGAAAAATATCCAGATGCAAAATGCCCGGATGAACAAATTTTGGATCTTTTAGAACTGAGTTTAAATGGTAATGACTTTCAATTCAATGGAGAATATTTTTTACAAACTAGAGAATTGTAATTTGTTGGACAAATTACGGGCTTTCCCAACTTTTTAATGTGAAAAGGCAAACTGCATTGTACACAAAACTATCGATCTGTTTTGAAAACAGAAAATTTAGTGGAAATCAAAGTTTTTGTTATGCTACTAGTTTTTATGCAGCCAAAACAGATATTTGAGATACAGCAGGACACCAAAACATTTAACACAAAATTTGCTCTTCAATAATTACAGAATATTTTCATAGAAAGCAAAACAAGCGATGTCCTTTGTGCTTTGGAAAAAATTAGTACATATGAATTATGGGCGTACGGGCCGGGGCTTCCTGAAGGACTGTGCCACAACCCACCCCTGAGTCAGGAAGGAGCCAATTTTTCGGCCAATATGCCAGAAAATTTTGGGTAAAGTTGCCAGAAATGACCACAAAACATTTTGATTTTCCATACAAAATGTTGTTTTCCTATCTCATCACTTAGAAGTTGCAAGTAAACTGACCTTTATACTGTACAAGTTGATTCAGTGGAACCGTATCCACGTTAATATTATTCATTTATAATCACACAAGTACACATAAAGAGCTCTATTACTGCATATTACGGGAGCACGGTGGCTCAGAAGGTAGAGATGGTTGTTGCAGTCCAAGAAGTCCTCGGTTCGAATCCCGCCTGTGGCAACCACATTGTGTCCTTGAGCAAGACACTTCTACCCAATTTAATTTCCCACAGTGGGGAGGGGGGGGGGGGGGATGGCCGAAGACCTGCAACACCTGCCTAGACTGAACCGGAAAAGAACTTCTTCCTTTGTCCGTATAAAGTATGCGTCCAATGACGCCAGCGGCTTCGTTCTTGTTGTTACAGCATTCTGATTCATCGGACCAAATTCAGGGTAGTATTGATGGATGAAATCCATCGCAACCATGTGCTATTCCGAAAGGGAAGGGTAATCCTCTTCCTTATCTCTTTCACCATCCGAGAGAATCAGTTGCGAATCCCTCCCTCCCTTACCCACATTTGACATTTCCTCCTGAGATTCAACTTTTTCGTGCTGAAAGGGTTCATTCCCCCCCCCCCCCCCTGAAAAATAGCCCTGTACGCCTATGCAATGAATACCTGGACTTGAATAACTACCTATATTATGGTCATGATGTAGCTGTAGATGCTGAAAGTGACCTTGAATATCAATAATTAATTTAGTCTCTATCATTTTGTCTGTTTGTGAATGTGTGGGATTTGTCAACAAACGACGGTAAGCTTCCTACTCCATGATTTCACAATTTTTCCAACATATCTGTTTCAGATACAATGAAATACATGTAATATGAGTTACTGTCACACACAAATTAATTGTTTATTTGATATGGTTTAAACCATCTAGAGAGCTAGTATACACAGTGATGGGTACAGTTCAAGTCAAAATGAGGATGTTGAACAGCTTGTTAATATTTCTTGCATTACATTACTACTTTGCTATTTATTGACAGAAGGATTTCACAGAGGGTTTCCCTGACGATGTTTATTTATTGGTGTTTACGGTCAAATACTTATCCACAATGGCTAATCGTGACCGCAACAGTTTTACGGGTGGGGGAAGTCGGAGGACCCAGAGAGAACCACCGAGCATCGACGAGCAACTGTCAGCTCAACATTCTAATTATGTTCAAGCTCCGATGAAGCAGGGTATCAGCGGTTGAAGACATGTGCACCATTGACATGCAGTACGCCTTAGTACATGGCATCATCGTGCCCCCATGTTGTCAACCGGGATAAAGTGCCTTGCCCAAGGACATGAAGTGGGTCGTCACAGATAGGGATCAAACTCGGGACCTCTATCATAGAAGTCAAACAGTCTACCACTGAGAAAATGTGCTTTCTTTCCTCGCGGTATTCATATTTATACCCCCACTTCTTCTGGGGGCTATATAGGAATCACCCTTACGTCCGTCTGTCCGTACGTCTTTCCGTCCGAACAAATTCTTGTGTGCGCAACTCCTACATTAAAGAACCGATTTTGAAGAAACCTTTCAAACATCACCACTACTAAGTGAACATGCGCATATTCCAAAATTTTTGATCTGCGACAATTTTAACCAGGCAACTCCTCCTACATTTATCAATCAATTTGGACGAAAGTTTACAGACATCATCACTACTAAGTGAACATGCGCATATTCCAAAATTTTTGATCTGTGGCAATTTTAACTAGGTTATCTCCCGTTAACTTAGATTTATTATGGGTTTCTACACGAAATTCTTGTGCGTGCAACTCCTACATTTATCAATCAATTTTGACGAAACCTTTCAAACATTATCACAACTAAGTGAACATACGCATATTCCCAAATTTTTGATCTGCGACAATTTTAACCAGGTTATCTCCCTTTAACTTGGATTTATTATGGGTTTTCAAATGGGATTCTTGTGTGCGCAACTCCTACATTAATGAACCAATTTTGAATACATGTTGCACATTGTAAATGTGTTTTTTCAAATGTAAACCATATATGTGTGGCCTCTTTAAGTATTCAGTGCTGTTCTGTGGAAGGCCACATGCAAATACAAATTTCAACAACAAAAAATGATCTTTATGTGTACATGTCCTTATGGCCTTCACCTACATGATCAGAAGTGCATTCCTCTAAAAACCCAAAGTGGGGGTATTAATCATCTTCAGTGATAGTTCTAGTTATACGGCCAAACTGGTGTTGGATAACACGGAACACCAAAACATATAACACAAAATTTGTTCCCCATTGATTTTTGGAAGCAGTTATGAAAAGCTCAAAGAGCTCTTTCTTTTTTTGTTTTTGGACAAGTGAGTATTCACTCAAAGTCATTTTTTGCAGACAGTGCTATTTTTAAGTGGCCAAAGCACATGTTTCATTAAGTCAAAGAACATAACTAAAGCCAGATTTATTGATGAAACATCTCTGCATATAGCAAAGCAAAGTGTCTCAAATTAACCCATTCCAAAATGATAGTAGAGAGTAACCAAAGTTGGATACTTTGGGTATTTCCAAATGGTACACTTATTCTCACTCTTATTGTGCTTGAGGGTTAAATCTGAGATTGAAAAGGTATACCAATCTTACTCGGGGAAGGTGAGTACAGAAAAGTACGAAATTAATCAAAAAATGAGTTTTGTCTGACGGTACTAATATTTGTACGAACAAAACTGGTACTGGATTTATTTATTAGGTTTTAACGACATTAACAGCCAAGGTCATATTATGTCGGTGACAGTTGTATGGGTGGAGGAAGCCGGAGTACCCAGAGAGAACCACCGAGCAATGACGAGCAGCTGCCAGCTCCCCAACATAGTGCCTCCGCACTGTAGCACAGGCAGGGTTAGATTGATTGAAGACATGCGCACCATCGACGTGCACTATGCCTTAGTACACGGAGTCATGGTGCCCCCATGTGGACAGTCGGGGTGAAGTGATCGGGACATAATTGGAATATATCCGACAGATACAATGTCGGATATATTCCAATTATGTCCCAATCATGCAAGGCAGCAACTTGAAATTCTCAGAATGTTTCCTACTGTCCCTGCCCGACAGTTTAGTATCTTTGTCAAGTGCCGAGACCGCGTGGAAATACCGTGGATCAGGTGGAAACCAAGGGCACGATTCGTCCCTACTTTATTCTCAACTCAACGACTTTTCCATTCATTATTTACCTGTCACCGGCTGAGTTAGGTATTATATTTGTCGATTTGATGAACTTTTCAACCTTAACTATATGCGGCTTCATGTAGCACCACTGAAAGGCCACTGCACTGTTACCAATATATTCAGGGATTGATTTTACGAAAATAACAATTATTAGGGCCCCGCCGTGAGGCGGACGCCCTATAGTGATCGCTCTGTCCGTGTGTCCGTCCATCCGTCTGTCCGTCCGTCTGGGCTGTAATCTTTCTCTCTTAATAGATAAGGTTTTGATATTTGACATCTGGCTATATTATCTCAAGACGATGTGTCGCGTACCAAGGTTGCCATGCTTTTACCTTGAACTATGACCTCAAGATCAAATTATTCCTTTTTCGGGGTTCTTTTCTGACAAGTTCATGTCCGGGCTGTAACTTTTTAGATAAGGTTTTGATATTTGGTATGTGGGTAGATTATCTCAAGACGATGTGTCGCATACCACGGGTGCCATGCTTTGACCTTGAACTTTGACCTCAAGGTCAAATTATTCCGAATTTGGGGTTCTTTTCTGACAAGTTCGTGTCCGGGCTGTAACTTTTTTCCTTTAATAGATAGGGTTTTGATATTTGGTATGTGGGTAGATTATCTCAAGACGACGTGTCGTGTACCAAGGTTGCCATGCTTTGACCTTGAAGTTTGACCTCAAGGTCAAATTATTCAGGATTTGGGTTTTTTTTCTGACAAGTTCGTGTCCAGGAAGGGATTTTAATCAGATTTTACCTATTGCTTGAAATATTTTAGTATTACGGTTCACATCAGTTTATACCTTACATCAATTAGTTGCTGCAGGGCCCGCAGAGATGGATTCCATCTCCGTGATATCTAGTTCTGACTATACCCACATGGGAACTCCTAAATATGCCAAGGGTTAAACTTTTGATAATGACATATAAAACAGAAGTTATCATGCTATGCTTGCTGCATGCAGGCATAGAAAACATTCAGCGCTCAATGAATTAGGAATGGAGTAAATTGTCACTTAAACCTATGAAATTCTGAAAAAATGAGTTTTTTTCGACAGCATCTACCATTATGCATCTGAGACAGGGATTGCGTTAAACTTTACAGCAACCTTATAACAGAAAATATTCTTGGAATTGAACTGTGAATCCGAATTTCGAAAGCAGTTTCGGATATTCTATTCCAAACTACCACTACACGCTTAATAATATTCAGTGATTTTATGAAAATTAAAATTATTCCGACCATACCCATATGGGCAGTCTCGAATCTGCCAATGGTTAAACTTTTAATAATGACATATAAAACAAAAGTTGTCATACTCTGACTGCTGCATACAGCCATAGAAAACGTTCAGCGCTCAATCAATTAGGAATGGAGTAAATCGTCACTTAAACTTACCAAATTCTGAAAACGAGAGTTTTTTTGGACTGCACCTATCTTTATGCAAACAGAACGAGCATAGGGTTAAACTTTACAACCAAACTTACAACAACAAATATGCTCGTTAGGCAATTGTAAATACGAACATGTAAATCATTTTTCGATATTCCTTTCGAAAATGGAAGAAAAGTGACCTCCAAATTAGCCGATTTTATGAAGAATTTTGGGGCACTCATATTCAAGGCCAAAAAAATGGGTGAAGGTTAAAACTTTGAATAAAATATATACCAGCAAAACTGTTCTTGGATGAAGGCCCAGTCCTCTCATGGAAAAGGTTTTGAGACAATATGGCTCCAGTGCTGAGAAAGTGCATGTAAACGTTGGCAAAAATAACAATTATTCTGACAGTACCCTTATGGGAAGTCTCAAATCTGCCAAGGGTTAAACTTTTAATAATAACATATAGAACAAAATTTGTCATACTTTGCCTGCTGCAAGCAGCTATAGAAAACATTCAGAGCTCAAGCAATTAAAATTGGAGTAAATCGCCACCTAAATTTACCAAATTCTGAAAAAATTGGAAATGTTTTGGACGGTACCTACTTTTATGCAACTAGAATGGGATAGGGTTAAACTTTACAACCAAACTAACCACAGCAAATATGCTCGATAGTCAATTGTGAATACGTACATGAAAAGTGTTTGAAATTAACCCTTTCCAAAATGCTAGAAAAGGCAACCAAAAATGGCTAATTTTCGCATTTTCAAACTGTACTCTTATTCTCGCCGTCATTGTGCTAGAGGGTTAAATCTGAGATTAAGAAGTAAACAGTAACTTTCTTCCACAATCATTGTTGCATCTAGCCATACCAAAATAATTATTACAGTTACCGTGTAATTAGAAAAATTTGCTCTTGAAGTTGGCGAAAATAACAAATATTCCGACAGTACCCTTATGGGAAGTTTCAAATCTGCCAAGGGTTAAACTTTTAATAATAACATATAGAACAAAATTTGTCATACTTTGACTGCTGCAAGCAGCTATAGAAAACATTCAGAGCTCAAGCAATTAAAAATGGAGTAAATCATCACCTAAACTTACCAAATTCTGAAAAAATTGGGAGTTTTTTTGGACGGTACCTACTTTTATGCAACCAGAATGGGATAGGGTTAAACTTTACAACCAAACTTACAACAGCAAATATGCTCGGTAGTCAATTGTGAATACGTATACGAAAAGTGTTTGAAATTAACCCTTTTCCAAAATTGTGGGGTGGATCTGATTCAAGTTTGTTCAAATCGGCTCCCTAGATTCATATTTGGACTCACTATAGAGGCTCGAATTCGAACTTAGTGCATTTCAGGCAAATTTCTTCAAAAAGCTTCCTCTCCAGATCCAGCAGGCAGAATCTTTTGATATTTGGTATGCAACATTGTGGGGTGGATCTGATTCAAATTTGTTCAAATCGGCTCCCTGGATTCATATTTGGGCTCACTATAGAAGCTTGAATTCGAACTTGGTGCATTTCAGGCAAATTTCTTCAAAAATCTTCTCCAGATCCAGCAGGCAGAATCTTTTCATATTTGGTATGCAACATTGTGGGGTGGATCTGATTCAAGTTTGTTCAAATCGGCTCCCTAGATTTATATTTGGACTCACTATAGAGGCTTGAATTCAAACTTAGTGCATTTCAGGCAAATTTTTTCAAAAAGCTGCTTCTCCAGATCCAGCAGACAGAATCTTTTCATATTTGTATGCAACATTGTGGGGTGGATCTGATTCAAGTTTGTTCAAATCGGCCCCCTGGATTCATATTTGGGCTCACTATAGAAGCCCGAATTCGAACTTAGTGAATTTCAGGCAAATTTCTTAAAAAATCTTCTTCTCCAGATCCAGCAGGCAGAATCTTTTGATATTTGGTATGCAACATTGTGGGGTGGATCTGATTCAAATTTGTTCAAATCGGCTCCCTAGATTCATATTTGGGTTCACTATAGAAGCTCGAATTCGAACTTAGTGCATTTAAGACAAATTTCTTCAAAAATCTTCTTCTCCAGATCCAGCAGGCAGAATCTTTTCATATTTGCTATGCAACATTGTGGGGTGGATCTGATTCAAGTTTGTTCAAATCGGCCCCCTGGATTCATATTTGGGCTCACTATAGAAGCCCGAATTCGAACTTAGTGCATTTCAGGCAAATTTCTTGAAAAATATTCTTCTCCAGATTCAGCAGGCAAGATCTTTTGATATTTGGTATGCAACATTGTGGGGTGGATCTGATTCAAGTTGTTCGAATCACCCCCCTGGGTTTATATTTGGGCTCAGTATAGTAGCCCAAATTTGAACTTAGTGTATTTCAGGCAAATTTCTTAAAAAATCTTCTTCTCCAGATCCAGCAGGCAGAATCTTTTGATATTTGGTATGCGACATTGTGGGGTGGATCTGATTCAAATTTGTTCAAATCGGCCCCCTGGATTTATATTTGGGCTCACTATAGAAGCCCGAATTCGAACTTAGTGCATTTGAGGCAAATTTCTTAAAAAATCTTCTTCTCCAGATCCAGCAGGCAAAATCTTTTGATATTTGGTATGCACTATTGTGGGGTGGATCTGATTCAAGTTTGTTCGAATCACCCCCCTGGGTTTATATTTGGGCTCAGTATAAGAGCCCAAATTTGAACTTAGTGCATTTCAGGCAAATTTCTGTGAAAATCTTTTTCTCAAGATCCAGCAGGTAGATTCTTTTGATATTTGGTATGTACCATGCTTAGGGGGATAAGATTCAATTTTGTTCAAGCCAAGTCCCTGGGTTCATATTTGGGCTCACTGTGGTAGCCCGAATTATAACTTGGTTCAAAATGAGGAATTTTCTTTAAAAATCTTCTTCAGATCCAGCAGTTGGAATGTTTTGATATTTGGTATGCAGCATCCTTAGGGGGGTGAGATTCAAGTTTGTTCAAGCCATGTCCCTAGGTCCATATTTGGACTCACTGTGGGAGCTCGAATTGTGTATTTCAGGCAAATTTCTTAAAAAAATCTTCTCAAGATCCAGCAGGCAGAATCTTTTGATATTGGGTATGCTTAGTGGGGTGAGATTCAAGTTTGTGCAAGCCAAGTCCCTGGGTTCATATTTGGGCTCACTGTGGTAGCCCGAATTATAACTTGGTTCAAAATGAGGAATTTTCTTTAAAAATCTTCTTCAGATCCAGCAGTCGGAATGTTTTGATATTTGGTATGCAGCATCCTTAGGGGGTGAGATTCAAGTTTGTTCAAGCCATGTCCCTAGGTCCATATTTGGACTCACTGTGGGAGCTCGAATTGTAACTTAGTTCAAAATGAGGAATTTTCTTAAAAAATCTTCTTCTTCATATCCAGCAGTCGGAATGTTTTGATATTTAGTGGGCAGCATCCTTAGGGGGGTGAGATTCAGGTTTGTTCAAGCCAAGTCCCTGGGTTCATATTTGGGCTCACTGTGGTAGCCCGAATTATAACTTGGTTCAAAATGAGGAATTTTCTTTAAAAATCTTCTTCAGATCCAGCACTCGGAATGTTTTGATATTTGGTATGCAGCATCCTTAGGGGGTGAGATTCAAGTTTGTTCAAGCCATGTCCCTAGGTCCATATTTGGACTCACTGTGGGAGCTCGAATTGTAACTTAGTTCAAAATGAGGAATTTTCTTAAAAAATCTTCTTCTTCACATCCAGCAGTCGGAATGTTTTGATATTTGATGGGCAGCATCCTTAGGGGGGTGAGATTCAAGTTTGTTAAAGCCAAGTCCCTGAGTTCATATATGGGCTCCCTGTGGGAGCCTGAATTATAACTTCAATATGAGGAATATTCTTTAAAAATCTTCTTTTTTTTTTAGATCCACTGATCAGAATCTTTGGATATTTGGTATAAGCTTTTCTTAGGAGGAGCAGATGGCACCTGTTGAAATCAATTTTTTTAATCTTTTTTCCGTTGCCTACAGTGTTAAAAAGTGCTGACTCAGCACTTTTTCAATGTCCTGAAAAAAGAACCTTGTGATCAAACCGATAGGGATTTTTTTTAACCATTCTAATCTACTGGATAAAAGTAAGCTTTATATAAAATAAGAATTCTCTGTGCCGTGTAGTTTTGGAGATATGGCAGTTTTAAGGTTTTTCCTATTTTTAGCTCCCGAGGTTCCCACGGGGCAATGAGAAATTTTTTTTTGTGTATCAATTCTCTGGGTTGATATTTAGGCTACCATGTCAGGTGAGCGCCCTCAGGCCCCTTGGGGCCTCTTGTTTAGCTCACCTGACTGAAAGTCAGGGTGAGCTTTTCTTATCACTCTTTGTCCGCCGTCCATCCGTCTTCCGTCATCCTGCGTGAAGGTGGTGTTTGAGCCTCTTTCTCCTAAACCACTGGCCACATTTTAATTAAATTTCATGTAAATAGTGGTTATATAGGGGCATTTGGGTTTTTCTTCAAATTGGATTTCTTCTCATATTGTGGAGTGGGGTGGGGCCAAAATTTTAAAAAATCTTCTCATGAACCAGGCAGAATCTTTTCATATTTGGTATGCAACATTGTGGGGTGGATCTGATTCAAGTTTGTTCAAATCGGCCCCCTGGATTCATATTTGGGCTCACTATAGAAGCCTGAATTTGAACTTCGTGCATTTCAGGCAAATTTCTTAAAAAATCTTCTCCAGATTCAGCAGGCAAAATCTTTTGATATTTGGTATGCAACATTGTGGGGTGGATCCGATTCAAGTTTGTTCGAATCACCCCCCTAGGTTTATATTTGGGCTCAGTATATGTTATGCTGAAGGCCTGCACCACCACCTCATCCTAAATGTCTTTGAAAATCTTCTCAAGATCCAGCAGGCAGAATCTTTTGATATTGGGTATGCACCATGCTTAGGGGGGTGAGATTCAAGGGGGGGTGGGGGAGATTCAAGTTTGTTCAAGCCATGTCCCTAGGTCAATATTTGGGCTCACTGTGGGAGCTTGAATTGTAACTTAGTTCGAAATGAGGAATTTTCTTTAGAAATCTTCTTCTTCAGATCCAGCAGTCGGAATGTTTTGATATGTGGTGTGTAGCATCCTTCGAGGTGGGGGGGGGGGGGTAGATTCAAGTTTGTTAAAGCCAAGTCCCTGGGTCCATATTTGGGATGTGGGAGCCCAAATTATAACTTAGTCAATATGAGGAATTTTTCTTCTTCAAATCTTCAGATTCAGCAGTCGGAATGTTTTGATATTTGGTGTGCAGCATCCTTGGGGGGGGGGGGGGGGGGGGGGGACAAGTTTGTTAAAACAAAGTCCCTTGGTTCATATATGGGCTCCCTGTGGAGCCCGAATTATAACTTAGTTCAATATGAGGAATATTCTTTAAAAATCCTTTTTTTTTTAGATCCACTGGTCAGAATCTTTGGATATTTGGTATAAGCTTTTCTTAGTAGGAGCAGATGCAACTTGTGCAATTCTCTGGGTTGATATTTAGGCTACCTTGTCAGGTGAGCGCCCTCAGGCCCCCCTGGGGCCTCTTGTTATTATTTAGAAACATTCAAAACAAGATTTTGATGATTTTTTCGAAATTTTAAACAAACATGATCGAAACATTCAATTAAAAGCTACTATCAGTGAAAATTCTGTTGATTTTCTCGATGTGACTGTGTACAAAGGCAAGCAATTCCAGGCATCCGGTCAGTTAAATTTTAAAGTATATTTTAAACCAACTGATTCGCATCAATTGTTGCACACAAAATCATTTCATCCTCAACATGCGTTTAAAGGTATCATCATATCACAGCTCATTCGTTTCCACCGCAATTCAAGAGATAAGGTAAATTTCAGTGAGGCTTGTTTTACTGTATTTGGCGCCCTCAGATCGAGGGGGTACCCACTGTGCTTTTTGTGTAGCCTGAAATCTCAAACACTGAAAAAGCTCGAAAGTCCAGAAATTACTGATTTTGAACAACTGAAAATTGAACACGAGACCATTGCAGAATGGTTGTGGTGCGGTATTGAATTGCAAAAAGCCTTGTTGTAGATTGCATACTTTTATGCCTGATCAGGAAGAGGAATTTTTCTCCGAAGAAACGAAAAATCATTATCAGATTTGCAACTTCCTCCATTGTGATTCACCAAGTATTATTTACCTTATCACTTGTAAACGCTGTCGGAACCAGAATGTTGGGCAAAGTCAATCCTTTTCGAGAACGTGCTACTGGACACTAGCAGGATATAAACACAATGCTGTTGCCCCAGTAGCACAACATTAAATTTAACCTTCCATGCCATTCTTTGGATGATTTTCGAAATCCATCCTATTGAACAACCACCAATTAGAGACACAGAAGAAACAGATGAATTCAGAAAAAAAAACGTGAAGCTTTTTCGATCTTGTGTGGAGTTAGTATGTTGGGTAGCTGACAATTGTTCGGTGGTTCTCTCCGGGTACTTCAGCTTCCTCCACCCATAAAACTGTCGGAGTCATGATTAGCTATTGTGCAGAAATATGTGACCTTAAACACCAATAAATAAATAATAACATCCTTGTAAGGACTAAATTAGAGGCCATCAATGAATAACATCAATTCTTGCCAGTCAGTTTAACCTGTTCCCAAGCTCATCAATTAGTTTATTTAAAACAATTTGGTGTATTTTTATGTGTACCCATACTATGTATGGTACACATAATGCCGGCATCCGGGGTGACCATCCGTCGTTCGTCCATCCTTTGTCCATGCGTCTGTCCAAACGTCCGTCCATCCGTCTGTCCATCCGGCGTACGTATCCATTTCTTTGGTATTCGATAACTTGAAAAATATTGCTTGGATTGTCAAGTTACTTTATATTTGTGTTCAGGTTACTGATTTGCGGAGCTGTATAGTTTTTGGTGTAAATCTGTTATTTTGATCCTGAGATATTAACCCTTTATCCTTCAAATTGAAAATTTCTCCAGTCCCTTTGGCATTCGATAACTTGAAAAATATTGCTTGGATTGTCAAGTTACTTTATATTTGTGTTCAGGTTACTGATGTGCTGAGCTGTATAGTTTTTGGTGTAAATCTGATAATTTAATCCCGAGATATTAACCCTTTATCCTTCAAATTGAAAATTCCTCCAATCCCTTTGGCATTCGATAACTTGAAAAATATTGCTTGGATTTTCAAGTTACTTTATATTCATGTTCAGGTTACCGATGTGCCGAGCTGTATAGTTTTTGGTGTAAATCGGATAATTTGATCCTGAGATATTAACCCTTTATCCTTCAAATTGAAAATTCCTCCAATCCCTTTGGCATTCGATAACTTGAAAAATATTGCTTGGATTGTCTAGTTACTTTATATTTGTGTTCAGGTTACTGATGTGCCGAGCTGTATAGTTTTTGGTGTAAATCTGATGATTTGATCCCGAGATATTAACCCTTTATCCTTCAAATTGAAAATTCATCCAATCCCTTTGGCATTCGATAACTTGAAAAATATTACTTGGATTGTCAAGTTACTTTATATTTGTGTTCAGGTTACTGATGTGCCGAGCTGTATAGTTTTTGGTGTAAATCTGTTATTTTGATCCTGAGATATTAACCCTTTATCCTTCAAATTGAAAATTCCTCCGATCCCTTTGGCATTTTGGCATTCGATAACTTGAAAAATATTGCTTGGACTGTCAAGTTACTTTATATTTGTGTTCAGGTTACTGATGTGCTAAGCTGTATAGTTTTTGATGTTAATCTGATAATTTGATCTGGAGATACTAACCCTTTATCCTTCTAATTGAAAATTCCTCCAATCCCTTTGGCATGAGATAACTCAAAAAAGATCAATCCGATTGTCATGTTTCTTTATATATTTATTCAGGTTACTGATGTGCTGTGCTGTATAGTTTTTTATGTAAATCTGATAATTTGATCCGGAGATATTAACCCTTTATCCATCAAATGAGACACTCCTCCAATCCATTTCTATATGTACCCATACCTTGTATGGTGTACATAATGTCAGCATCCGTGGTGGCCCTCCATCATACAGCTTTCAACAAGTTGCGCGTATGGGTACACATCTGACGATTTCATCGGCCTATTTTTTATCATTAGCTCAACTTGACAAAGTCAAGCTGTGCTATTGCCATCACTTCTCGTCCATCGGCGTACGTACGAACGTCCACAATTTCTTTGGCACACCTCACAGGTCGCATTTATGATCAGATCGCTTTGAAACATTGTATGCTTGTTTGGGCTGACCTCTAGATGGAAGCTATCGATTTTCTTCAATTTCCGTCAAAAAATGTTGCCGGGCCAATGTTCTTAGAACTTAGTTTAGTCAGACCTCAATATTTCCCTTTGGCACACCCTGCAGGGCACATTTATGATTGGATTGCTTTGAAACCTGGTATGCTTGTTTGGGGTGACCTCTAGATGAGAGCTATCAATTTTCTTCAATTTCCGTCAAAAAATGTTGCTGCGTCCAATGTTCTTAGAACTTAGTTTAGTCAGACCTCAATATTTCCCTTTGGCACACCCTACAAGGCACATTTATGATTGGATTGCTTTGAAACCTGGTATGCTTGTTTGGGGTGACCTCTAGATGGGAGCTATTGATTTTCTTCCATTTCCGTCAAAAAATGTTGCCGCGGCCAACGTTCTTAGAACTTAGTTTAGTCAGAAGACCTCAATATTTCCCTTTGGCACACCCTACAGGGCACATTTATGATCGGATTGCTTTGAAACCAGGCATGCTTGTTTTGGGTGACCTCTAGATGGGAGCTATCGATTTTCTTCTATTTCCGTCAAAAAATGTTGCCACGGCCAACGTTCTTGTAACTTAGTTTAGTCAGACCTCAATATTTCCCTATGGCACACCCTACAGGGCACATTTATGATCGGATTGCTTTGAAACTTGGTATGCTTTTTTGGGGAGACCTCCAGATGGGAGCTATCGATTTTCTTCCATTTCTGTCGAAAAATGTTGCCGCAGCCAACGTTCTTAGAACTTAGTTTAGTCAGACCTCAATATTTCCCTTTGGCACACCCTACAGGGCACATTTATCTTGGGATTGCTTTGAAACCTGGCATGCTTGTTTGGGTTGACCTCTAGATGGGAGCTATCAATTTTCTTCCAATTCCGTCCGTCTAAAAATGTTGTCGCTGGCAACGATCTTTGAACTTAGTTTAGTCAGGCATCAATATATTCCTTTGGCATGCCCTACAGGGCACATTTATGATCAGATCGGTTTGAAACTTTGTATTTGTATGCTTGTTTGGGGTTACCTCTAGATTGGAGCTATCGATTTTCTTCGATTTCCATAAAAAAATGTTGCCACCGGCAATGACCTTCGATGAACTTAGTAAAAACTTTGTGCAGTTAAGCATCAGTATTTCCAATTGACACACCCTAGAGGGCACATTTAAGATTGGATCGCTTGCAAACTTGGTGTGCTTGTGTGGGGTGACATCTATATGGGAGCTGTCGATTTTCTTCCATTTCTGTCAAAAAATGTTGCCACTGACCTTTGAACTTAGTTTAGTCAGACCTCAATATTTCCCTTTAACACTCCCTTCAGGGCACATTTATGATCGGATCACTTTGAAACTTGGTATGTGTTTTTGGGGTGACCTTTAGATGTGAGCTATTGCTTTTTTTCATTTCCATAAAAAATTATTGTTGTTATCACCAGCCTTTGAACTTACTGTTTTTTTGCATCAACTTATCCCTTTTGCACTCTCTGCAGGGTGTATTTATGAATTTCCATAAAAAAAACCACTAAAAAAACCCATTGCCGCAAGCAATGACCTTCTACTTAGTGCATTTGTGCATTAACATCTTCCTTTGGCATGCCTCAGAGGGCACATTCATTATCAGGTTGTTTTGAAACTTTGTTTGCTTATGCAGGGTGACAAAAGATAGGAGCTATTGATTTTCTTTTCATTTCCATCAAAAACTGTTGCTGTTAGCAACAATCTTCTAATATAGTGCATCAACATTCTTTGACATGGCCTACAGGCCACATTTATCATAGGATTGTTTTTGAACTTGGTGTGCTCATTAGTCAAGAACTCTAGATAAGAGCTGCTGATTAGCATTCATTTCTGTGAAAAGAGTTGTCATTTACAATAACCTTTGAACATACTGCATTTGTGAATCAACATTCTTCCTTTAGCCAGTCTTACAGTTTACATTAAAAAATGCATGATGTTGTGCACACACAATGCTGTTATGTTGAAATTTCATCAAATAACATTTGTAACAATGATCTTCAATTTTGCCATTTCATTTATCAAGTTCAAGTTTGTCAAGTTGAGCTACAGTGTCATTGACACTTTCATGTTTGAAACCCATCAAGGTTAAGTAAAAGTATATTTTCATGAAAACAATATTTCGGCATCGTATTACAAGAAAAAAACATTTCAGTTGGAAATGTCTGTGCCAGTGCAAATTTTTAACCTTAACCCTTTACCCAACGTAACGGCCAAAACCGGCCAGCGCTATTCTCAAAAATCGCCAATTAATTTTCACTATTTTTTTCATTTTTTGTCTCAAAAACATAGGTTATGACCCCTCGTTGGCATGAGCTCGTCGAGCTCGTTCCAACGAGGGGTCATAACCTATGTTTTTGAGACAAAAAATGAAAAAAATTAGTTATTCAAGAATTTTTTTTGCAAGTGTCGTCTGCTTTTCACGTTAGGTAAAGGGTTAACTCTTTACCCAACGTAACTGCCATAACCGGCCAGCACTATTCACAAAATTCACCATTCAATTTTTAGGACTTTTTCATTTTTTGTCACAAAAACATAGCTTATGGCCCTCATTAGAACGAGCTTACTGAGTTCGTTCCAATGAAGGGTCATAAGCTATGTTTTTGATGCAAAAAATGAAAAAAAATTAGTGCTTAAAGAATTTTGTTTTCAAGTCATGTCTGCTTTTCGTGTTAGGTAAAGGGTTAAACACACCCCATCGTGTCATTTAGGCAATTTTTTTCTCTGCCACAAAATGCATTTTGAAGGATTTAGAGTGATTAGATGTGGAAAAAAATTTGACTCCCACTTGAGGCCTCTTGTGTTTACAAAATGGTTAAAATGAAGGTATCATTGCCCTGAGCATGTTATACTTTTGAGAGATACACAAGTTTTAAATGATTCTTATGAAGCAATGCAGCTCTGAACCAGCTGAAAGATTAATGTCTTTCTATCATTATGATAATCTGTCATAATTAAAAAAATAATCTTAACTTTTTTTTGTTTTGCAGGGGATCAGCAAATGAGTGGTATGAAGCTATAAGTCTTCATTTGCGGTGTACAAAGTCAGTGCGCAGCTGGTTTGCGCAGAATGTTTTGTTCTCGCATCCAAGTCGATTTTCAGAATACCTCTTGGAATGCCCAAGTTCAGAGGTAAATATAATGATAGTTTCATGAAATAATTATATAAAATTAAATGACATCGATGAAGTCATTAGGAGAATGAATAATCAAAAGATAAACTCAGTATTTTGTGTTAAATCTGTTCATTGTAAACATTTTGTTCCATATTTCATGACATTATAAACACAATGTAGTGTATTCGACGATAAGCTGGAACCCTAAAAGTGATCGTTTCCACAAAATGAACAAAGTTACATACCACCATCATCAGCATTTCATTGAGTTATGATAGTTACATCAACAGTTTGCGTATAAATGCCTGTCAGATATGCCTGGAATACCTCAACCTCAATTTGTAGAGTCTCATTCATAAACTAAATCTCTGCACACTGATGTCAAACTTATCAGGATTTCAAGCTACAAATTTTTCCCACAATGTAGCTTGGTATTTAACCTATTCAATCTTGTTTGACAGAGCTCTGTGTGCTCTCTCAAACTAGATTGAATTGGTTAAATTCCCAAAATCATTGCCATGTTGGTGTTTCCCAATAATGTTAATGAATTCAAAACCAATGTTGGGGAATTTTTAGTGAACTTTTTGTCCTTTGCAGGGGGAGGTTTTGACTAATCTTGGCAGACATTTTGCTCAATGCTGGGGTACATGCAGACTATATTGGGGGGATCTTTAGACAGAGTGGATACATTGTGACAATTGGTTGGGACATTTTACCAGTGCATGGAGGGACATGTTGACCAATACTGAGGGATGTTTTGACCACTGTCATGCAATATTTTACTGCTGTTTTTATGATACCCCCACTCTCGAAGAGAAAGGTGTGGGGGGGGGGGGGAGGGGGGTATACTGGATTACATGCTTCCGTCTGCATCTGTCTGTCTGTGTGTCCATCTGTTCATCATCCGCATGGATATCTCAGCAGTGAGCGATGGTTTTCATTAAAATTTGTTATGTGGGATCCTGGTGACAAGCTGCTTCTGCACATGTTCTTAAAAAGTTGCCTGCATATTTTTCACCATAGCTATGGTCCTTACTCTGTAAATTTTTTGTAATTTTTTTTCGCTGTCTGCAGCAATATCTCAGCAGCAGTAAGTTGATGGATTTCAATGGAGTTTGCTATGATGGATCCTTGTAACAAGCCACTCCTACAAATATTATAAAAAAAGTTGTCAATGTACTTTTCACCAGAGTTATCTTGACAATTTTTCATGATTTTTTGGTTCTTAGTCCTTAGTTTGTTTTTAATTCATTTATGCTTCATCGGCCCAGCACTGCAGTTGGTGTATAATTGCCTTCAGCCATAGTTCCTGTTTGAGATGTTTTGATCAGCAGCCTGTGATGACTACACTGTAGTTCATGATTATTAGTCCCCCCACGGTTTTACCGTTTTGGGGGACTATTGGATTGCACTCCGTCTGTCCATCTGTCTGTCCATCTGTCTGTCTGTCTGTCTGTCTGTCTGTCTGTCTGTCTGTCTGTCTGTCTGTCTGTCTGTCCTCATTTATGTTACCACCTGTATCTCATATATGCTTCCACGCTGTACTTTCATTTTTATACCATTCGTGACACATAATAGGAGGATGATGCACGTCAAAAATTTTTGAAAAAAAATTCAAGATGGCCGACTGGTGGCCATTTTTGTCATCATTTTTTGCTTCATTTGATGTTACCACCTATATCTTAGACATGTTTTGATATATTTGCTTCAGGTTTCTAACATTGTTCATAGATTCTATGAGGATGATGCACGTCAAAATTGTTTAAAAAAAAATTCAAGATGGCCAAATGACATCCATTTTTGTTCATTTTTTGCATTCTCAAGTTACGTTATCACCCGTACCTTAGAGATGTTTTGAGATATTAGTTTTAAGGTATCAACATTTGTCAGACATCATAGGAGGATGATGCATGCCAAAATCTTTTGAAAAAAAAATTCAATATGGCCGAATGGCAGCCATTGTTGTCATTTTTTTGCTATATTTGACGTTACCACCTGTATCTTAGTTTATGTTACCACCTGTATCTCATAGATGCTTCGACGCTGTACTTTCATTTTTATGCCATTGGTGACACATAATAGGACAATGCACGTCAAAACTTTTTGAAAAAAAATTCAAGATGGCTGACCGGCGGCCATTTTTGTCATCATTTTTTGCTTCATTTGATGTTACCACCTGTATCTTAGACATGTTTCAATATATTCGTTTCAGGTTTCTAACATTGTTCATGGATGCTATGAGGATGATGCACGTCAAAATTTTTTGAATGTTTGTTCATTTTTTGCATTCTCAAGTTACATTATTATCCATATCTTGGAGATGTTTTGAGATATTAGTTTTAAAGTTTCAACATTTGTCAGACACCATAGGAGAATGATGCATGCCAAAATCTTTTGAAAAAAAAAATTCCAGATGGCCGAATGGCAGCCATTTTTGTTGTTATTATTTTTACCGTATTTGACGTCACCACCTGTATCTTAGACATATTTTGAGATATTACTTTCAGATTTCTAACATTGGTCAGAGATACTAGGAGGGTGATGCACGTCAAAATTTTTTGAAAAAAATTAAGGATGGCCGAAATCTTTTGAAAAAAAAATCTAGATGGCTGAATGACAGACTTTTTTGTTGTCATTTTTTTTTTTGCCATAATTGCTGTTATCACCTGTATCTTAGACATGTTTCGAGGTATTACTTTCAGATTTCTAACATTGGTCAGAGATGTTAGGAGGATTTCTAACATTGGTCAGAGATGCTAGGAAGAGGATGCACGTCACAAGGAGGATTTCTAACATTGGTCAGAGATGTGAGGAGGATGATGCAGGTCAAAATTTTTGGGAAAAAAATTTAGAATGGCCGAAGGACAACCATTTTCATTGATTTTTTTGTGTTCCTGTTTTACGGTTACCACCTGTATCTAATAGATAGATGCTTCGAGACTGTACTTTTATATTTATACTATTGGTGACACATAATAGAAGGATGATGCCACCAATAATTTTTGAATAAAAATGCAATATGGAATGATTACATTGTTGTTCCTGTTGTTAAATGGTAGGTGCCTGAGAACAGATACATGATGGGAGAGAGAGGACTTCAATTCCCACTAGCTGTTGAAATCTTTTATCCATTTCATAACGTGCAACTTATTTTTTAAATGCCCAACAGGCCTGAAAAATATTTTGCATGTTTTATAGAACAGACCATCCACCGTGGGGGACAAGAGTCTGATCGCCTGCGATCAGCGTTGCACTCGTTCATGTCTACTTTGGGTATAAAACATGGTTTCATTAATTGGCTGGCTATTTTATGGATATGTTGACTTGTAATTATTGGAAATAAGGCAAGTGATTTTGGTATTGCCAACAGAGACCGAGTGCAGTTTGTGTTAAATAAATGTCGGAATGTTTGATGTGTTTGTGTGTTGATTTTCAGTTCGTCTTTTATCAGAAGTTGTGCAATAAGTGAAATACTGTGTGTAAGACATTCTATATGCAAACATTTAGCAAGTTTATTTTTTTTTGAGGAAAAGCCCAGTCCAATTTGCTTTGAATGGTGACAATTCAGGTGTTTGTTATGTTTGTTTTTATTGATTGTCCATTTGTGTTTATAAATTGTACAATGAATGAAATATTATATCTGAGATATATGGCAGACAAACTTTGACATGTTTATCTAACACACTGAAGTAGCATTGTTTTCATCTCATTTCAGGTTCGAAGTGCTTTCAGTAAAATTATTGTCATTCTTGCTCATTTTTCATTACCAGATGGTTCATGTCCACCTCCATTGGTTCATGGTTTGTATGGTAAGCATTACAATCATTTTTTTGGAATTCGAATAATATCTCAATTGGTAGATACGTAAATTCAGGTGAACTATAATTACAGCTTTTTGTACTTCAGCTGTCTGTCTGATGTTCTGTTTCCTATCATGAACATGGTGCAGAGAGGCCCACTTGTTGCCTTGTAACAGTGGCAATCAATGGGGAAATTCACATAATCTTCATGAGCTGTTGGCCCAAATGTTAACAAGTTTACCCCATTCATGTCTACACCAACCTTACCCCCTAAACTCCCCTCCTCCCTCCCCCCCCCCCCCCCCCTTGCAAAAAAAGCATCAAACTGCATATATTCCCGTCACACGATAGAAATTACACATGACAGACTGAGAGTGCATAGATGTTGGGTATTATTTTCACTTGGTGCACCAAGTAGTCCATGTGGCTGAATTATTGGTGCATTGCGTTCCAATATGTCCAGATATAGTGCTAAAATAATTTGGGTTTGTAGAAAGAAACGTGAAACACATCCACGGAATACGAAGCCTTTTAATTGAGGCATTTTAAATTAATCTTGTGGGGTTGAGGAAATTTTTGTGGCATTCATTCATTCCTTTTGATAAAGCAGCACTGTGTAACATTATTATTGCAGACTTGCACTCATTACGAATATGCAGATACTTTCAACTTTTCAATCCACCGACATCTAATGATTTGGAAACAGAAGAAAATGTTTATTGCTTTATAGCTTTGAAGCACATGATTATGCATAAGGTTTAAGTTATAAAAAATGCATATTAGTTTTGTGTTTATGACCTGCAGGCTTCATTTATTTCATTTTTAACACATATTTATTCATAAGAATTTATTTTTAAATTTTCAGCAGGTCAGGTTGCAGATCCAAATGCTACATTGAGTGATCATTTACTTCAAGCAGTATTAAGCTTATTGAATAAGGAAGTATCTGAACATGGCCGGCATCTACAGCAATATTTCCATTTATTTCTTATGTATTCAAATTTAGGAATTTCAGAGGTAAGCTATTTAAATATGAACTGTGATCAGTTTTATAAAGTCATAAAAATCTGGTTTCTTTGTCACCTCCCTCATTAAAATTCATCTACAGTATCCAGTCAGTATACATGTATGTTGTACGTGTATATTTACACTGACTGGAGCTAATTTTTTAGAAACTTTCATGAGAAATGATAACACAAAAATCTTGCCAAATATGTTTGATGGAAACTTCATAAAATAAACAGCTGCTGAAAAGCATTAATCATTTCTTGGAGAGCAAAAATTATAACTTTGTAATTCTTTGGCTGAAGTTTGTTCCATAAATGTGAACTTTTAATGGAGACACATGTAGCTGCTTTCATGTTGATGAGTAAACTATTAAGAGTTCAATTATATATTTTGATTTTAACCTTTAACTGGTTGAGTGCTAGAAGCCACTATCAGGGCTTTAAAAAAAACGAGGGTACCAGAGCAAAAGCCAATATCTTCCTTGCTCATGTTTCATATTCGGTCAAATTCAAATAATATTTTCTTTATATATATTTGTTTTATCACAAATGATTGAAGAGTGCCTTTGGAACTCTTCAATAATTTGTAATAAAACATACTTTGATGAACAAATTCAAACCACCAAAAATAATATAGCCCTCAACCAGTTCAAGGCTGCATTCCGACTTTGGTAAAATGTTTGCTTCAGAACAGCTGACCCAACCCATAACCTCTTTGTCCACTTACCAGTTAAGTTTACTTGTTTACTAGCAATTTGCTTCAGAACAGCTGACACAACCCATAACCTCTTTGTCTACTTACCAGTTAAGTTTACTTGTGTACTTGCAACTCTATCTTTATGCTGATATCTGTTTGATTTCAATATATATAACTTTAGTATATACAAAACACTTTTAGTATTTGAACCCTTTATGCAACGCACACAAAATTAAAATTAAAATTTATTATTTTAAATATTTTTTTTTTATTTTTTAGAAAAATTTCAAGAAAACCATATGATGTGACCCATCAATGGAATGTGCTTGACAAGCTCATTCCAATGAGGGGTCACATGGTATAGTTTCCTTGAAAATCTGATTAAATTTTTTTTTTTCATTTACTTAATTTGTAAATTGTGCAGGTGAGTGTGGCTGATTCATTAGGTAAAGGTTGAAATAGAATGGTCTGGGAAATTATTAACCCTCCCCCATGGGAATCCTGGTAAGTAGAATACTACTTGTTTACTGTGATGATAAACAGATTTGGCTTTACTGGTAAAATAGAAACCGGCAGGGAAGTCGTCTAAAGTTAGCAGCAAGAATATAAACGATAATAAATATATATCTATGTTGAGGTCATGAAAGAGCGAACACCAATAAATAAACAAGAAAATATTTGTGCAAGCACAAGTGAATGAGAAAATGCCCATTAAAACAGACAAGAAACATTCTTGTACAAACTGTAATCTCTCTCACTGAAAGAAGATGAAAACCACATCTCAAAGTATTTTGACTTGGGGGTTCACAAGAAATTATTAGCTCATCTTGACAAAGTCAAGCTGAGCTAATCTCATCGCTCTCCGTCCGTCGTCCGTCAACACCATGTTTTGGTCTTCTCCTCCAAAGCCACTGGGCCAATTCATGTGAAAGTTTGTGTGAGTGATGGTCCCAAAGGGGCATTTCATTTTTGTTCAACTCAGCATGCCCAGCCCCATAGGGAGGGAGTGGGGGAAAATGCTCCAAAATATTTTAAAAATCTTCTCAAGAACCAGTGCGTACAATGACTTGAGATTTGCTATGGAGCTTCCATATGAGGTGTAGAATCAAGTTTGTTCAAACGAAGTTTGTGAAGTAAGATTTGGCTTTGTAATAGGAGGGGTAAGATTTTTGGCCCCGCCCAAAATTTCTATTTTCTGAACCGATGGTCTGGTATGAACCAAATTTGGTTTGTGGTAGTATTGGGTCATAAGTACATGACCCATGCAAAAAAAAAAATTCCCGCATCCCAATGGGAACCCTGGGAGCTAAAAATAGAAATATTTTCAAACGCCCATATTTCCCAAACCCCACGGAACAGAGAGCTTTTATTTGGTATGAAGTATCCTTATGACCAATAGAATTGAATGGTGAAAAAGAATTGCCATCGGTTATGTTAGGGTGTTCTGTAATGGGCATCGAAAAAATGCTTAGCATATTTGCAAAAATTTAAAAAAAATCTTTTCTCCAGAACCAATCATCAGAATCTTTGGATATTTGGTATACAGCATTCATAGGGGGGTCAGATAAAAGTTTGTTGAAATAAAGCTCATTGGTTCATATTTGGGCTCTCTACAGGAGCCCGAAGTTTTAACATAGGGTAATATGGGGAATATTCTTTAAAAATCTTCTTCAGAACCACCAGTCAGAATCTTTTAATATTTGGTATACATCATTGTTATGAAGGTCAGATTCTAGATTGTTCAAACCAAGTCCCTAGGTTAATATTTGGGCCTCCTACGGAAGCCCAAATTTTATCTTTGTTCAATATGGAGGGTAATTTAAAAAATCTTCTTCTTCAGATCCATCAGTCAGAATGCTTTGTTATTTGGTATGCAACATCTCTATGGGGGTCAGATTCAAATTTGTTCAAATCAGATCCCTAGGTATATATTTGGGCTCACTATGGTAGCCCAAATTTTTACTTAGTGCAATATGAGGAAATTTCTTTAAAAATCTTCTTCTTCAGATCCACCAGTCGGAATGCTTTTATATTTGGTATACAACATCTCTAGGGGGGTCAGATTCCAGGTTGTTCAATTCGAGTGCCTAGGTTAATATTTGGGCTCCATATGGGAACATGAAATTTAACTTAGTACAATATGAGGGAATTTCTTCAAAAATCTTCTTCTTCAGATTCACTTGTCAGAATGCTTTCACATTTGGTATAAAACATCTCTAGGGGGGTCAGATTCAAGTTTGTTCAAATCGGATCCATAGGTTAATATTTGGGCTCGCTATGGTAGCCCAAATTTGAACTTAGTGCAATTCGAAGAAATTTCTTTACAATTTCTCTTCTTCAGATCCAACAGTCAGAATGTTTTCATATTCTGTACACAACATCTCTAGGGAAGTCAGATTTAACTGTGTTCTAATCAAGAGCCTGGGTTAATATTTGGGCTCTCTATGGGAGCCGGAATTGGCCATTTTGCTGAAGAATTAAAAATTTTGTATTCAGTACCCTCTAGAGGTACTAAGATTAATCCACATAGGTTGTATCAAGGGGCTTCATAGGGGAGCTCTACATTTTACTTATGATCAACTGAAGAAAAAGCATGATGCCCAGATTTTTTTTGTCACTCCTGAGGGACTCAAGGATTGACAGTGTAGCCTATGGAGATGGCTTGCTTAATGTAGACTCATTCTTGGACTCTGTTTAAATTGTGTTCTGTACAAGATGAGCGCTTCAGGCCCCGTGGTTTATCGGACAGGGTTCCAAACTATGGGGGTAAATATCTTCATTCGAAAACACTTAAAAGGGCATCCTTTCCACACACAAACACCTTCCCCCTCACCACCCCCCCCCCCCCCCCCCCCCCCCCCCGGAAAAAAAAAAAAGAAGAAAAAGATCAACTTCTTCAATGAATTGTCCTGGTACGAAACTTGACTTGGGACAAAACGCCATGCTGAAGTGGTTTTGAGAGGAAATACCCTAATCGACTGCACCCGCCCATATAATTTACAAATTTGAGTATTTGATAAAAATTTATTTTTCAACAAAATGATGCTGTGTTTCCCCACATTGGAACAAACTAGTTGACTCATTCTAATGAGGGGTCACCTGATATAGTTTTGTTGAAATTGCACAAGAATTTAAAAAAAAAATCAAATAAAAGAACAAATTTTGATACCATGTAAGTAGAATAAAAGGCTAAACAAAAATGTATACCTTCATCCTCTAATGTTAAACCATAGCAGCACACTGTGCCTCTGTGATATGATGTTCAGTTTAATAGTCGGCTAATTAATCAATCCAAAGTTATCGGTTGTGATGTCAAATGTGTTGTTAAAGGTAAAAATTATTTTCACCTTCACATATGCCTGGTACTCTTTTAGCTATATTGAGTAAAGCTCAGAGGGAGCTTAAGTGATCACTTTCTGTCTGTTGTCCATCCATCTGTTGTCTTCCACTGTCCGTCCGGCATGAACTTCACATTATCGACTTCTCATAAACCACTGAGCCTAATTGAACCAAATTTGATAGGCATGTTCCTTATCAAATATCAATGCAAGTTTGTTCAAATAAAGTTGCCAAGCCCACAAGGGGCTCTACAAGGGGCATAATTCTCTTTGCACCCCACAAAATTTATTTTAAAAATCAAAAAAAATTTTTCTGCAGACTCTTTTGATACTTGGTATGCAATATCCTTAAATGGGTCAGATTCAGGTTTGTTTGAAACTAGTCCCTGGGTGTATATTTGGGCTCTCTATGGGAATTTGAATTTTAACTTTGTGTAATATGAGGAAATGTGTTTAAAAATCATCATCATCGGCTCTATCAGTCAAAATCTTGTGATATTTGGTATTCTGCATCCTGTAGGGGGGGGGGGGGAGGGAGGGGGGGGGGGGGGGTTCTGCTTGATATTTAGTATGTAGCATTCCTAGTGAGGTGAGATTCAAGTTTGTTTAAATCAAGCCCTGGGTATATTTCAGGTTCCCTATAAGAATCTGAATTTTAACTAAAAAATTTTTTAAAAAATCTTTTTCTTCAGATCCACCCGTCAGAATCTTTTGAGGTTCGGTATAGAGCATCATTAGAAGGATCAGATTAAAGTTTGTTCAAATCAAGTCCCTGGGATCATATTTGGGATCCCTGTGGGAACCCAAATTTTAACTCGACCCAGTATGACAAAAATTTTAAATCCTCTTCTTCAGATCCACCAGTCAGAATCATCATGGTATAGAGCATCCTTAGAGGAGTCAGATTCAAGTTCAAATCAAGTCCCTGGATTCATATTTGGGCTCCTTGAACTTTAACATAGTGTAATATGAGGAATATTATTAAAAACTCTTCTAACGATCTACCAGTCAGAATCTTTTGATATATGATATGCAGCATCCTTAGAAGGTTTAGATTCAGGTTTGTTCAAAGCGAGTTCCTGGATTCATATTTGGGCTCCCTATGTGAACCCTAATTTTAACTTGGTGCAATATGAGGATATTTATTTAAGAATGTCCTTCAGATCTGCCAGTCAACATCTCTTGATATGGTATACTGCATTTGGTAGGGGAGGGGGGGGGGAGGGGTGGTCAGCTTGAATTTTGTTCAAATCATGTCCCTGAAGTCATATTTGGACACCGTTGAGAGCCTGAATTTTAGCTTTTTCTGATATGGGGTATATTCTTTAAAAAACTTCTTCAGATTCATCAGTCAGAATCTTTTGATATTGGGTATGTTGCACTCTAAATGGGGTGAGATTAAAGTTGTTCAAATGAAGACCCTGGGGGTAGGGCTCCCTGTTGAAACTTGGTAAAAATCTCTTCAGATCAACCAGTTAGAATCTTTTGATGTTTGACATGCAGTATCCTTAGGATGTTCTGATTCAATTTTAATCAAATCAAGTCTGTGGGGTCATATTTTTAGTCGAGTTGTGACGAAGTCAAACTCGACTTATAGTTTAATGAATGGTGGGCAGGCGGGTGTAAACAATTGGTTTCCGGATGATAACTTGATAATGGTTCAACCCATATTCATGAAACTTCATAGGTAGGTTGGTATCGGTGAGAGGAAGAACCCTATTAATTTTGGACTTGCTTGGTCAAAGGTCAAGGTCAAAGTGACCTTGAACATAGTAAATTGTAAACAATTGGTTTCCGTATGATAACTTGACTACGGTTCAACCCACATTAATGAAACTTCATATGTAGGTTGGCCTTCGTGAGAGGAAGAAGCCTATTTATTTTGGACTCACTAGGTCAAAGGTCAAGGTCACAGTGACAGACATGCATAGTAAATCAAAACAATTGGTTTCCAGATGATAACTTGATAATGGTTCGACCCATGTTCATGAAACTTCATAGTTAGGTTGGCATCAGTGAGAGGAAGAACCCTATTTATTTTGGACTTGCTAGGTGAAAGGTCAAGGTCACAGTGACCTTCAACATAGTAAATTGTAAACAATTGGTTTCCGGACGATAACTTGATAATGGTTTTACCCACATCCATGAAACTTCATAGGTAGGTTGGCCTAGGTGAGTGGAAGACCCCTATTTATTTTGGACTCACTAGGTCAAAGGCCAAGGTCACAGTGACCTTGAACATAATAAATCATTAACAATTGGCTTCCAGATGATAATTTGACAATGGTTCCACCTTCGTTCATGAAACTTCATAGGTTGGTTGCCATTGGTTGCAAGAAAGAGCCCTATTTATTTCGGAATCACTAGGTCAAAGGTCAAGGTCACAGTGACCCTTCACATAGTAAATTGTAAACAGTTGGTTTCCGGACGATAAGTTGATAATGATTAAACCCGCTTTTGTGCTGTTACAAATCGACATTGGATCGGTGATCCTAACGGCATTTTTACACTGTAAACCAATGGCCCAGACTAGCTGGTGCTTAACTCAAAGTTATCAAGGGCCAAACGCAAATTTTGAACCCCCCCCTCCCCCCCCCCCCAATCCCCAAAATTTGCTTGCAAAACCGAAAATTAAAAGTCCTATCTGGCTCTCCATACATTTACTCTCCACTCATACGCAGACGTCAGGAAGTGACCGGAATTGGCGCCAACATCCTTCTTTGTTTGGCCCTAAAAGTCATCAAGAATGAAATGACATCTGTGCTTTAAAATCTCCTTTTTTGAGGATGCCAGACACAAATCAATGCAAGAATGGGTGGATACAAGGCTGTTATTGGATGAAGGAAGTATTCAACAGTGGTTTTGGACATTCAGGGCTGTAACTTTATAATAATAATAAAATTATTTCATGTTTCCCAATTTTGGGACATATGCCTGACGTCATCATTTTTAAAAATGATTATTCCACTGTGTGTTAAGTATTCCTTCCCTATCCTTCCATGAACCCTTCCTGTTAAACTCTTAAGCTTTTTGGCTGTTTTTTATTGAAATTTTTTATTAAATTTCTTGGGAGTTTAACAATTATTACAGAATATTATTCTGTTTCTTCCCCAGGGTTACGTCCTCACCCTAGCGGTGTGAGGCCGTTTAGTCTTGCATCTTCTATCCACTGTATCGTTTTTTTGCATCTGATAGCATTTCAGTTGGTTCTGATTTTGGGCCTTTTTGTGTGCCTGATGTTTTGTTCACATTGACATTGTTTACATTTTCAGCGTTCTCATATTTAGGTAGTTTCTTATATTCTATTACTGTAATATACTGTAGAATACATGGATTATTATTAGCTCACCTGACTGAAAGTCAGGGTGAGCTATTCTGATCACTTTTTGTCCGGCGTCCGTCGTGAAGGTTGTGTTTGGGCTTTTTCTCCCAAACCACTGGCCGCATATTAATGAAATTTCACGTGAGAAGGGGTTATGTATGCGGACTTTGATTTTTTGTCAAATTAGGTTTCGGCTCACATTGAGCAGAGGTATGGGGCAAAAATGCTCCAATTCTTAAAAAATCTTCTTCTCAAGAACCAGCAATAGCAGAGACTTGATATTTGGTATGCAGCTTCCTTTTGAGGTGTAGACTCAAGTTTGTTCAAGAGAAGTTGGAGGGGCTATATTTGACGATGTTAAAGGAAGGGCAAAAATTTTGGCCCCGCCCCAAATTTCTATTTTCCAAACCGCGAGGCCGATTTGAACCAAATTTTACATGAGTGCTTATTGGGTCATAAATACCTAATTTATGCTGAAATTTTTTTCCCCATAGCCCCGTGGGAACCACAGGAGCTAAAAATAGAAAAAAATGAAAACGCCCTTATCTCCAAAACTACACGGCACTGAGAATTCTTATTTGTTGTGAAGCTTCCTTAGGACCAACAGAATGGAATGATAAAAAAAAATTGCCATCGGTTTTATCATGGGGTATTTTTTGGGGACTTTGAAAAAGTGCGGAGTCAGCATTTTTTAACACTGTGGGTAATGGGAAAAACATAAGACTACTTTTCTCCGAAACTACTGCTCCAAAAGCTTTAAAATTTCACATATAACATCTTTGGAAGATTGTTTCACATGTTTATTGAAATCAATTGCCTGGGTGGATATTTGGGCTCTCTATGGGAGCCCAAATGTTTAAATAGTGCAGTATGAGGAGTATTTTTTAAAAATCTTCTTCTTCAGATCTACCAATAAGAATGTTTTGATATTAGGTATGCAGCATCCTTGGGGGGATGAGATTCAAGTTTGTTGAAGCCAAATCCCTGGGTTCATATTTAGGCTGAAAATTTTGGGTCCCGTTGCGGACTTCGAAATTTTGGACCAAAATCCGAAAAAAATTTTTTTGTCTTTTCTGCCTTTCGGTCAATTTTAAGACAAAGAAAAAAAAAAATTTTTTTCCCCCTGAAAATTTGGGGTGTGGGTTGGACCAAAATCGGAAAATTTTTTTTTTTTTTTTTTTTTTTTGCGTTTCGGTCAATTTTAAGACAAAAAAAAAAAAAAAATTTTTTTTTTTTTCCCCTGAAAATTTGGGGTCCGGGTGGGACTTAGAAAATTTTGGACCAAAATCCGAAAAAAAATTTTTTTGTTTTTTATGCATTTCTGTCAATTTTAAGACAAAAAAAAAAAAAAAAAAATTTTCCCCTGAAAATTTTGGGTCCGGGTGGGACTTCGAAAATTATGGACCAAAATCCGAAAAAAAATTTTTTTTGTTTTTTATGCATTTCTAACAATTTTAAGACAAAAAAATTGGGTTTTTTTTCCCCTGAAAATTTGGGGTCCGGGTGGGACTTAGAAAATTTTGGACCAAAATCCGAAAAAAATGTTTTTTTGTTTTTTCTGCGTTTTGGTCAATTTTAAGACAAAATTTTTTTTTTTTTTTTTTTTTTTTCCCCCCTGAAAATTTGGGGTCCGGGTGGGACTTAGAAAATTTTGGACCAAAATCCGAAAAAAAAATTTTTTTGTTTTTTATGCATTTCTGTCAATTTTAAGACAAACAATTTTTTTTTTTTTTTTCCCCTGAAAATTTGGGGTCCGGGTGGGACTTAGAAAATTTGGGACCAAAATCCGGAATTTTTTTTTGTTGTTTTTTATGCATTTCTGTCAATTTTAAGACCAAAAAAAAAAAAGTTTTCCCCTGAAAATTTTGGGTCCGGGTGGGACTTAGAAAATTTTGGACCAAAATCCGTAAATTTTTTTTTTGTGTTTTTTATGCGTTTCTGTCAATTCTAAGACAAAAAGAAATTTTTTTTTTTTACACCGAAAATTTGGGGTCCGGGTGGGACTTCGAAAATTTTGGACCAAAATCCGGAAATTTTTATTTTTGTTTTTTATGCATTTCAGTCAGTTTTAAGACAAAAAAAAAATTTTTTTTTTACCCTGAATATTTGGGGTCCGGGTGGGACTTCGAAAATTTTGGACCAAAATCCATAATTTTTTTGTTTTTTGTTTTTTATGCGTTTCTGTCAATTTTAAGACAAAAAAAAACATTTTTTTTTTACACCAAAAATTTGGGGTCCGGGTGGGACTTAGAAAATTTTGGACCAAAATCCGGAAATTAGTTTTAGCGTTTTTTATGCGTTTTAAGAAGAAGAAAAAAATTTAGGCTGAAAGTATTTTGTTTGGGAAAAAAATCTGTTTTTCATGTGTTTATCTCAATTTTGGGACGTTAAAGTGCAGGAACTGAAAATAGAAGGAAAATCCTGTGTATTGTGTGGGCACAATCGCTTCATCTAGTTGGTATATGCTTTTCTTAGGAGGGGCGTATGCAGCTTATTCAAGTCAAGTCCCTGGTTTGATATTTGGACTACCATGTCAGGTGAGCGCCCTCAGGCCCCCTGGGGCCTCTTGTTCTGGTAGTGTAGCTCATAAAAGTTTGGATTTTGTCCACACTTAGGCTCTATCGGAATGCCCTAGGGCTCTTCATGTTCCCTTTGGGAACTTGGGCGTTTTTCAAAAAAAAATTTTGTTTACAAAAAGTATTTTGAATTTAATTATGATTGTTATTATTCATGTATCTCCCTTATATATATATATATTGTTGTGGAGTTTGGAGGACTGATATCCACTTTAGTGGATACACTCCTGCGGACTCGTGTCATTCTTGTGTTGCACTGGGATGACTGATGTTGGAGTCGGGTGTCGCGGTACGTTGTTGGCGGTGAGGTTCTGAGGATCAGAGCCTCTTACCGCGTTTTAATTCATTCTGTCAGTTTCTATTTCAGAGGAACATGAACATGATGATGATATTCTGACACCTTTCCAAGTGTCTCCGTGGAGCATATAGAGCTAGCTGCAGTGCTCATTATTGCAAGAGTTAGGGCCTTTTGTTACAGGTTTTAATCTCTTGCAAGCAGCTAGCTCGACCAGTGAAGCGGTACTCCGTCCGTGGGTGCTGTGATGCTGGGTAAGTCTGTTGCGGTCATAGGAAGTGGATTGGGTAGAGCGAGCACTATAATATAAATGCTCACCCAGTGACGGCGGAAATAGGGAGGAAGTCTGCTAGTTCTGGTACTCGGCGAGGTCTGATAGACCGCGAGTGGAAGAGGCCCCCCTCTCTAATATAGCAACGTCTGGGGTCAGATGTTGTTTTGAGAAACTTGCACAAGCCAGAGCATATGTCCGCCCTCCATTCGGGACGCTCTGTTTAGTCTGCAGCCGGGGTCGGCTTCAGTCAAGGGTTCCTCCGCTACGTTTCACAAGGCCGAAATGAAGTTTTCTGGTTGGAAACTTGCACGAGACGGAGCATATGTCCGCCCGCCACTCGGGACGCTCCGTCTAGAAGGCGTTTTCTATCTTCATCTTCCGTATACATACCGTTTTTTGGACCACGTTCATTTAAAAACGGTCGCAGAAGATGTTCAGAGAGTTCTTCTGCGTTTGGATGAGCAGGCCGGGATCTAGAGGAATCCTTACCTGTATCATTCACTATTCGCTCAGACACAATTGAGACGGCAATTTCTTCAAATAGAGCAAATTTGGATGTTATGTCTTAAGTAGATCACCTTACAAGAGCTTTGACGCAATGTCTCAAGGGAAAGGAATTTGATGATGTTTATACCTCTCTTAGAGTTCTTTCCAGGGCAGTTATGTATACCATGTATAACTCTGCCCTAACAGTGGCTAATCTGGAGTTAATCAGATGTGATGCTGCCCTTGCGTCGTCATCACTGATAAGATGACAAGGTGAAAAGCTCTCTCTATTTTCGATGACTAGCTTTCTTTAGTCTATGAACAGGCTACTAAGAAAGTGTCTAGTGGTCTACTTTTGAAGTCAGTGTATCAGCGTTCTGCTTCAGCAGACAAGAGTAAAGGAGGGAGTTCCAGACAAAAATTGTCAAATGGAAACTCCTCACGAGGGTACAAGAAACCCTCTTGTAATTACTCTGGAGGTCATCAGTATAGTGACTCGGGAAAGGGGCGTAGGCCAGATCGAGACTCTAGGTCAGACGCCCATAGGCCGATGAGATGAGGTTTTTCGTGGGGAGGACGTGGTTCCTCCTCCTGTAAGCCTTCCAGGTCATACAGGTGATGGTTTAGACCTCTATTGCTGGCCAGTTGGCGAAAGGTTATCAAGCTGCACAGAAAACTGGATAACTATCACAGAAGATAAGTGGGTGAGAGAGTGTAGTCTCGGATGGCTTACGGCTATCATTCCAAGTTAAAAACCTACTAACAAGTTGTCCGCGCTGGACAAATCTTCCATCAAATTCTTGCATAAGAGAGTTTCTCCTACCGGAGATATAACCTCTCTTATCAAAGGAAGCAATACAGGTCATCGAGAATCGGGATTCTCAAGATTTTTACAGTCACCTGTTTCTCGTACCAAAGCCAGGCGGCTCATTCCAACCGGTAATAGGCTTAGACTTGAGCTGGATAACAAGTTTATCATGGCTCTAAAAGTTTATTTATGGAAATCATTCAGTCGATAAAAGCGAGCGTTCGAGTGATCGACTATGCGGCAAGTATAGATCTAAGGATCCGTACTTTCATGTCCTGATACATCCGGCATTCTAAAAGTACCTGCGGTTCGCCATACAAGGGAAAGTGTATCAGTTCAGAACAATATGCTTTGGTCTGAATCTGGCCCCCTGGGCGTTTCACTCGAATAATGAACCCGGTAATGTCTTTCTTATGAGCTCGTTTGTCTGCGGTAACGTCGGCTTACTTGGATGACCTTCTGCATGGATACGGCAACAGAATTATTCTTCAGAACGATGTTCAGAGTCTGCTTTTATTGCTCCGATGTTTCGGTTTCATCGTAAACGAGAAAAATTCGGATCTAGTTCCGTACAAGTCGTCTATTCACTTGGAATTGAGGTTTGAGATTCACAACAATCTGGTTCGTCTGCCTTTACCCAGAGCAAAGTTAGTCAGTTGTTATGCTCACTTTTGTCTACACTCAGACTCATTAATACTGAGGGAATTCATGCAACTGTTGGAGTTGTGTGGAGCTGCTGTGAATCTCATTCCGATGGGCTGCCTGCCCACACGTCCCCTCCAGATATTCTTTACTCAGAACTGGAGTGTGAAGACGCTTTCGCTTGAACTAGTATTGTTTTAACGGACCTAGTAAAACATGGATTCAAATTGGGCAGATATTCAGTGGTTAACTCAGGGAGTTATGCTGCAATTGCCGGATCCGGCTTTCATGATTATGACGGATGTGAGTCAGACGGGTTGGGGCACGACCCTAAGTCCCGCAGTTTTGAAGTGTCAGGGTCTTTGGGACCCTCGGTTTCCGCAGAAACACATAAACATCAACGAGATGATGTTAATTATAGCTTGCGCTACAACATTGGATTCACATAATAATGAACGTCCATGTTCAATTTGGTCAGACAACTCGAAAGTAGTAGCGTACATTGGGATCCAGGGCAGCACCCATTCATTTCTGTTATACCAACTGACGAAGATTTTCCAAATACGTCGTGAATCATCATGATCATCTTTCTATCCGTCATATACTGGGTCGACTGAACATACTAGCAGACAAGGTCTCTCGGGAAGTCGCCTCTTGCAGATGGAGTGGTCACTCAGCAGGTGAGTATTTGGACAGATTTGCTACCAGTGGAATCGCCCCATGATAGATCCGTTTGTGATGCATCGGAAAAATCAGTTACCGTTGTTCGTGTCACCATGCTCAGACCAATGAGCATATGCAGTAGACGCTCTGCTGATCTCATGGGGATGGATGATAGGATATGCGTATCCTCCATTCTGTTGATTCAGTAGATTTTGTTTAAGATAAAACAGTCTCGTTGTTTTACAGTCTAGTAGCACCTCTGTCATCACAGAAACCTTCGATCAGTCTTCTGAAGTGTCTGTTTTGGGACATTCCCCAGAAGCTTCCTCCACGAGAGGACCTTCTTTATCAGGAGAAGTTTTTGTTCATGTCCTTCTCCGCCCATAGTGGCATAATGGAGTCGGTTAGACATGAGGGAACACCACTGCGGTTCCTTTATTATGTTATGTCTAACACAAGAACGATTAAGTAATGCGGGAGAGGAGGGTTTGATATGACTTCGATTCCCCCCCCCCCCCCCCCTCACTCACACACACACCGGGCAAGACATAGTTTTTCGTATGAGTTTAAATACATACATGCATTTCTTCACTTCTCGATTGGCGGCTGGGTCGTGTTCTATGGCGACCTCATGGGCACATCCACTTTTTAGTTGGTTGGTTTCTTGTGATTTTTTCGTCTATATGTCATATACGAGTGCATATTTCATCATAAATATATGCTAGTTTTTGGGTACCTCGGAGGCTGCATAACCAGTTAACTGGTATTCAGATGATTACATGTGGGATTTTAATGCTCACGCGCTTAATATTTATTAGGTTGACGCTTATTGTATGTTATGGACCTTACAAATTATTTCGGGGGCGGTCTGTGTCGGAGCCTGTTAATCATACCTACTTCCATTTCTAGATCCAGGTTTCTATTAATGTCGGTACTCAAATCATATATTCACATGTGTATACGGTCATAGATATCAGATAGTACATGTCAGGGAGTGTTGTTACTGGATTTTATTGTTCAGGGGTCGCCTGTGGGTTACCTCGGAAGTGTGTTTACTCTCCAGAGATCATTCATTGTGGTTCAGTTGGACATGTGTATGTTATATATTATATCACCGGTTTTCGACCTATCTGCGTATGCCGTCTCAAATGTGCATTATATAGCGGGCAATATTAATTACCGGGATCCTCGCTATAGCCTTCACTCCTGAAGTGGCTTTAAGCACTATTTATTAATAATAATTAATACCTGAGTGCCTGTTCGACGAATATTTATATTGTTTTTTGGTACCCGCTTTTACTGATTCCAGAGCACTCCCCTCTTTCTTTTTGAAGATTCCTTCAAAAAAAAGGGAGGGGGGAGGTGATTTTTACCTCTCCTTTGGCTAGATAGGTATGTAATTATGATGGAAGCTGTTTTGTTCGTAATTATATCCTGCATTCAGCTGGAGTTTTATGGTATATGGCGTATGTTTGTGGGGGATATTCTGTCATTCTCAAATACGCCAATCTAATTTTTGGGGCATAGTCCGAGCTAACTTAAAAATTGGGAACTCGTTACATCCATTTAGCATAGTCTTCATGCTAAGTATACAGAATTACTTGAACTGGGCTCCTTTTGTATGATATGTCTTCTCTATTACTGTATAGAGAGAAATACATGTAATTCCTAATAATTTTAATTTTCTTTCACCTTGGATTACAGGATTGGAACTATGTTGATATACTAATTCTGAAGTGCTAGGCCCTCCACCCTTTTACGATTCAGCTAGTCTGAGCCATTGGTTTACAGTGTTAAAATATAAATTTACAGTAATTTGTATATTTTTATACTTACCAATGGCCCAGACGGAGATGGCCCTCCCACGAGTGGGCACTCATACCTCCCCACTGAATTTTTATGTAGTACTCTCTTCCACAAAGAATGATGTTGGCTCCAATTCCGGTCACTTTCTGACGTCTGCGCATACGCGGAGAGTAAATGTGTGGAGGGCCAGATAGGACTTTTAATTTACGGTTTTGCAAGCAAATTTTGGGAATTGGGGGTTCAAAATTTGTGTTTGGCCCTTGATAACTTTGAGTTAAGCACCAGCTAGTCTGGACCATTGGTAAGTATAAAAATATACAAATTACTGTAAATTTATAATATTTGAGCTCCTTGTAGGGGCCGAAAACTTGGAGCAATATGAGGAATATTCTTTAGGAAACCTTCTTCTTTAGATCGACCAGTCAGAATCTTTTGATATTTGGTTGCTGTGTCCTTAGTGAGGTTAGATTCCAGTTTTTTCAAATCAAGTCCTTGGGTTCATATTTGGTCTCCCTGTGGCAACCAAAATTTTAACTTTGTGCAATAGGTGGAAATTCCTTTAAAATTCTCTTTCTTCAGATCCACCAGTCCAAATCGAATGATATTTGATTTGCAGCAATCTTAAGGGTCTGTTGGTCAAAATGTTTGGTTTCTTTGAAAACAAGATTTGTGGGAGTTTTGAGTGATTTTATGCAAAACATTCACCCTGTTGGGGGTGGGGGAAGGAAGTGGATGGGATCAACTGGGTTATTTTATTTTTTTCTTGTTTCAGTTCAAAATGAGTTTTGAAGGGGTTTGAGTGATTTTCCGCAAAAAATAACCTTGCAAAAAACCAAATTCCCCCAACAGACCCTTCCACCCCAATCCCCAAGCTAACTTAGACACTAACTATATTAACACGTAGATGCTAACCTTGAATCCTTCTTCAAACAATTTTATCAGGTGAGTGATTAAGGCCCTTTGGGACATCTTGTTGTTGCAAATATTGTGGTCTGATATACATGGGGTGAAAGATTTAATGCTGTCCCAAACTATTAGGCCCCTGATCTCTGTAGGAGATAGTCGAGGTCTATGTTCGTACTGACGTACCGTTTGTTAGATTTTGATGTTTCATGGTATGATGAGAGACAATCATGGGGAAAGGTTATTCACATATTGTGCATTTTGGCCACATATTCTTACCAGCGTTATGGCCCTTGATAGACTTAGAAAACTATCCGTTCAAACCTTTTGCATTATAACTCCATCATTTTTCATCGAAAACACAGTTCTACAAATTGTTTGCCCATGAGAATTTCCAACACTCCAGTGAGCTGTATATGCAATCCATGTTATTGCAAGAGGAGGCATATGTTGTTATTATACCCCCCGCAACCAGTTGTGGGGGGGGGGGTGGGAGGGAGGGAGGTATACAGGAATCACCTTGTCCGTCCATCTACCCATAGACATAATTTTGTCTGGAGATTTTCTAAGACGTTTATGGACCAATCTGCTTGAAACTTGGTATAAAATACTATGAATGTTCACCACCATGGGAACCTGGGCACCTGCGATTATAGTTCCGGTCAGATTATTTGTACCAGAATTATGTCCCTTTTAAACTTGAAAAAGCAGGCCTAGAATTTTGTCTGGAGATTTTCTCAGATGTTTATGGGTTGATTCCTTTGGAGCTTGGTATGGTTGTTAACTACCATGACAACCTGTGCAATTGCGATTATAGTTTCGATCAGACATTTTTTTCTAGACTAATGCCCGTTCTTAGAATATCTGAATTTTGACTTTTTTTGCTAGAGTTATGCTCCTTTTCATCTTAGAATGCCTGAATTGCCTAGAATTTTGTCCAGAGATTTTCTCAGATGTTTATGGGTTGATTTCGATGAAACTTGTTATGGGTGATCACTACCATTGGAACCTGTGCACCTGTGATTATAGCTTTGATTGGACCTTTTTCCCAGAGTTATGCCCCATTTCATCTTAGAATATGGTGGTGGGGGTAACGATTAGCCCATCTAAGACAGTCACACCTCTAGTTAAATAACACATCCAATACACCAAATTTAATTGTGAAAACCAATCTATGGAATCAACTGGGACTAAATACATTTGTAGTATACACGTCTAGTAATGTTTAAGATTGTGTTTGTTTTGTTCTGAATAATTGATTGATTTTACTGATTCAGTCACTGCATCTTTTTTATTGGATTTATTTTTACAGAAAAAGCAGTTACTTCAATTAGATTTACCAAATAAGTTTATGAAAGTAGCCATTGATCAGGGACCAGGACCACCGATCAAGTACCAGTATGCTGAACTGGGGAAACTGTATTCTGTGGTTTCACATTTAATAAGATGCTGTGATGTTTCAATGAGGTGTCAGTCCTCAAATAGTGTAAGTTTAATTGAATAATCCATTTCATATCAGCATTCTCAATTCTATGTGAATATTCACAAATATATTTTACTTGAATTCTAAACCAACCATCAAGCAGGGTTTGAACAACACCTTGAATTCCTTGAAAAATCTCCAGTTTAGAATTCTCTTGCCAAGGATCTAGAGAGTTCTTTGAAAACCCGTGAATAATGAGATATCAGGTGATCTGAGATTCATTTCTGCAATACTCAGATGAATATTTCTGCAATGGATCATCTCTACCTAATACACTGAAACCCTATTAATTGAATAACCACTTGGCTTCTGAAAAATATTCTGTATTCAATTAACATGGATTTGGTCACTTTCCTGTATTGAAGAAGCAGACTAAGCATTTATTCTATTATATCATGTTTGACATAGCCCATGTACCCTGTTAAACAAGATTTAATGGATTAAATGCCTTTATTGGATGTACCGAGTCCAAAGAGGTCTATAGACCAGGTGAATTTGATGATTGTCACAGTAAATTATCAACATATTACAAGATATTTTATTCAATTAACAGGAGTTTAACCTATATGTAATCAATAGAGCAAGTTTGTTCTGAAGATATGATAAATGGTTTTGTGTTTGGAAATTATATTCACTTAACAGGGTTTCTCAATTAGGAGCTATCCAGTTGATTGGGCTCCACAAAAGAATGGGTTATGGGTATATATACTGAGTCAAAAAAGAAAGTATAATAGAAACAAATGTGAAAAAATAGCATAAAGGATTAAATATAATAGTTCTAATGTTGCATGTTTGTGGACAAGAAGTCGTGCAAAGAGTTTAATGACATGTTGTTCTTGTCCACCCAACTGTATACAATTTTGCTACGAATTTCAAAATAGCATGTGCTAAATTGAATGGGTGACCAACGATTTTCTTGGTGTTATGTTGTGCTAGTGAGCCTGGGTTATTGAGAAAACACGCCAGTTTTTGTTTTCCGACATTTTAAAAAAATGCTGAGGTTAACCGAAAATCAGAGGTTGCTTGCCATTGGTATGCATGAGGCTGGTATACCTCAAGATGAGCTCGCTGATGGTAGGGCAAGAGTGTATCACCGACGAGGAAATGTTTTTTTTTCTGATGCTTGTGTGCAGGAATGCAACCGTTTAGGCCGGGGTAGTGTAACGTTTTGGGTAGGAGTTTCCTTGCACCATCGCACGCAGTTGATCTTCGTCGATGGTAATCTGAATGGACAGTGATATAGAGATGAAATTGTTAATGCTGTTGTTGTCCCGTTGTTCAATGCTAATGTTGGATTGCAGTTATTCCAGCAAGACAATGCTCGATGTCATATGGCGCATATCTGCCGAGCATCAAACTTCTTCCCTGGCCCCCACTTACGCCAGATTTGTCGCCAATCGAGCATCTTTGGGATCAATTGGACCATTGGGTATGACTTCATGATCTTCAGACATTAGGCAATTTATGTAATGTTCTAAGGCAGGAGTGGAAAGCAATACCACAGGGTGACATACAGAGACTTATCAGGTCCATGACCCGTCAATGTCTTGCCATCCAAGAGGCAAACAGTGGACATACATGCTATTGATTGCATGTGTGAACTTTTCATTTCACCCCATGTCTGAATTGCGACGTCCTGACGTGACGCTTGCAACAGTAAGAACATGAAATTATGCAAATTCATACAGCTGGACTCGAAATATGAATTAACAATAATTTGTTTGGGATTGAAGTCGATAATACTAAAAAAATTGCTCCTCAAAGTTTATTATACTTTCTTTTTTGACTCGCTATATATTTTTGGCTTGATTTAAAATAGGGGTTGTTGAGATTTACACTGCATTATAACTGTGCAGCATTTATATCGGAACTCTTGTGATGATGCTCCCGTTCATCCTCCTGAATTTCTTATCGGTGGCTCCTTAAAAACATTTGGAAATGTACCAGGACGTTCCTGGAAACTCATTGAACTGTGCAGAAATGTTATCAAGTTTGGTTTTTTTTCATTCTAGCACAATTGAGACAAGCTTGTGTAGTAAAATTTTTAAATGACCAATAATTCAATAATCTTCAGTTGCAAAATGACTTGGAACTGTGATTTAGAGAATCAGTTCCCCTTGATATTCCATATTATCAGTGTTGTCCTGATTGATGATTGCTGCATACAGTATTAGAACGAAGTCAAGTGTTTCCTCATTCTTAGAGGCCTAATTTTGGCTGAGTTTTTAGCCACAGAACAGGTGCCCCTATTGCCACATTCATAAAGTCTATCACACAGCAGTCAATTACTCTGACACTGATTTCTAATTCAATTATAACAGCTTATGCTGGCATCAGAGACTTTTCTGGAAAGCTTTTTGAGTCCGCAGTCTGATAAGTTGTGGTATAACTAGCTCCAGTCTTTTAGACAGTAGCCATGTTACACCCAGGCAGCAGTCTGATATATCAGTATAGTCAGAACTCTTGCTCCGGTTTTCTAGACAGTAGCCAAGTTCCCCAGTCATTGCTCTCTACTTAGATCCTAGCTGTACTTGCAAACCAATATTTAAATGAAAATTATTTACCAACCCTCTTTATTCAGAAGTTGTGGTGGAGTTGAAATTCTGCAAAATGACCTTTTGAGAATTCATGCATGGTTATTGTGAAATTTACTCGTGCAGTTTTTATGAACGAATAGTAGACACTATTTTTATACTGTACCAATGACCCAGACTTAGCTGGTGCTAACTCTAAATTATTCAGGGCCAAACACAAATTTTGCCCCCCCCCCCCCAATCCCTAAAATTTGCGTCCAAATCATAAATTCAATGTCCTATATGGTCTTCCATACTTTCGTCCACTGCACATGCGCAGTGTCAAGGAAGTACCGAAATTGGCGCCAAATCCTCATTCTTTGTTTGGCCCCTCTATTAGTAACATCTCACTGATATCTGTGCTTATAATCTCAGTTAAAATGATGCCAGACACAAAACCATGAGGAAATGGTGGATCCAAGGATGAATTAAGAGGATGAGAGGAAGGAACAGTGGAAGGATGTGTTCAAGGCTGTAACTTATAATTTTTATGTAAAATTATTTCATGTTCCCCAATTTCGGGGCATGGGCCTGATGTTTTCATTCTTGCTATGAAATCTCCACTGTTTGTTAAGTGTTTCCTCTCTCCCTTTCCTTGATACCACTCCCCCCCCCCCCCCCCCCCCCCCCCCTTGCTAATCTCCCATGTTTTTTTTATTGAAATTTCTTGGGAGTTTTTAGCATAGTTACAGAATGTTTATTCTGTTATCCCCATGGTTACGTCCTCACCCTAGGGGTGTTTAGGCATTTTGGTCATGCATCTACCATCCGATGTATTGCAGCTTCTTCTGTGGAAGATTCGGTTTTGCATCGGATAGTGTTTTAAATTGGTTACTGATTTCGGGCCATGTTTTTCAGTGCCTAGAGTCTTGTTTCCGGTTCTTATTGACTTTTGTTTACGTTGACAATGGTTACTTCTGTCAGTGATTCCTTGTCTTCTGTAAGGTTTATTATATAGTCAGATACATTAATATTGTCCGTAAGTGTAACATTAATTTTTAGAAATGTTTTAAAATTTTTGTCCACACTTAGGTTTTTTGGGGAATCCATCTGGGCTCATCGTGCCCTTTGGGAACTTGGGGTCATGTCAAAATTTTTTTTTTTCGAAAATTTTCTTTGAATTATTTTTCGAAATTTTTGATATGGATTATATTATTACTATGTATCTTTGTATTTTCAATGGTTAGTGTGAGTACTACGGGTGTATATATCTATTAATTATGAAAGAATATTGTTCAAATTGTAAATCGAAGAAGTCTTCCTCTGATTCTCATGCTCATTGTATTTGCTGTAGTCACTGTACTCGCACTAATTCTTGTTCAGTGTGTTCCAGTTGGGATGACAAATGTTGGAGACGTGTGTCACGGTATATTGTTAGTGGTGAGAGGTCCATGCCAGTCCTCTTGCCTCAGGGTCACTCAAGTTTTTCAGTCTCTTTTTCAGAGGAACAAGAACAGGGTGATGTTTCCATGATGTCTTCCAGAAGTGTGCTGCCGTCGTCGCAAACCAATGAAGAGCTAGCGGCAAAAGTGCTCAAGGAAATCAGACAAGTGCCTAGATCCTTAGTAGGATTGACGACCTTGTCGTCAGCTAGCTCGCCCGGCGAATCTATCACTCTTGACGTGGGTGATGTGATGCCGGGTACATCCATTGTGGTCCAGCAGAGGAGAAAGGGTGTTGCGAGCTCTATAATCTCGGATCACGCACACCCAGCGTCGACGAATCGGATGATGGATCAGAGGAAGCCAGTTAGTCCGGTAGCTGGCGCGTTCAGGTCTACCCAGACCGCAAGCGAGAGAGGCCTCTCTCTCTTATAACATCATCTGGGGCCAGATGTTGTCATACATAATGTTCGTCAGTCGGAGCTTATGTCCATTCCTCCTGTTCGGGATACTCTGTCGCATAGGCAGCCAGCGTCGGCTAGTCTGTTGGCTTCCCCTTTCACACACCTGCACACACGACCGCACCTTGGCTACGTGACCTCGGATATCCAGCCTGCTTCGCCGACAAAGGATTCTACGTCGACTAGGTCACTCCATCCGGTAGCCAAGGACACGAGGCCTTACCAGTCGGGACGTTCGCATAAAAGAATTATGCAAGAGGAACCATCCCAGGAGCTTCCAGCACCTAAACAACGTAAGACTGCAGCTCCACAGGCCTCTGTGACAGACTTGCTATCGCAGATAGCGCAACTCATCGCAGCATCCCAGCAACCTTCGGAAACTCTTTTGAGATCAGGAACTGTCTGAGGAACTGGGTCGGTACATTCCCCAGCAGTGTCAGATAGGGACGACCGAGATTCGCATCTGGTCCAGTCGGATGGTGAAAGGGAATCCGTGGAGCTGGATTTTTCCCTTCAGGAACAACATAAGGTGGCTGTAGATTTTATCCGGCAACACCTTCCAGACGTTGTTCCATCGGACCAGACAGCTGCGATACCAGATAAGAGACTCATAGCATCACTGGACACAGACTTTTTTGGCCGGACTAAGGACGTCGTTCCTGAGTTTCCGGTCAAGTCCAGCAATGTCTCACGGACGTTTCAATTGCTGAATGACGCTATTTTTAGGCTAGCCTCTAAGACTGGCAGATCCAGTTTCTTATTGAAAAATGCTCTACATCTGCCGTTCATTAACAGTAGAAATAAATTTGAAACGGTCATTGGCAAGTATAAAAAATATATAAATTACTATAATTTTTTTCATTTTCATTTTACTTTTGCAGAAAACAAGTTGTGGCTATACAGCAGCCATGGCTTGAATTGATGAAGACAGGTTATTGATACGCCGATGATCGAACTGAAGATAGGTTATTAATACTCTAATGATTAAGTTTATCAGAGTGTATTCTTGATTAACTCTACACACTGATATCAAACTTCTGTAATATTAGGCAGCAAGTTTTTCTCATATTATAGCTTAAATATTAACCAATTCAATCTGTTTGACAGATTTCACCAAGCTCTGTCAAACAAAATTGAATTGGTTGAATTCCAAGTTGCATTATGGGAAAAATTTACGGGTTGAAAATTAATATTTTGTCTTTAGTTTACTGAGGGTTAAAAGAGTCAGTTAAAGCTTTGCTTGTGAGGAGAGCATTATACTGAGTGAGAAACTCCATTTCCTTGGAGGCACTTGGATTATTACTATTACACGTATTACCATTACACGTCTTATTTTAAACAATTCTATAATTCGTTCTTGCCAACATTTGTACATTTGAAAGTTGTCTAACTAGTCTTGTGCGGGATTAATTTTTAGAGTAAAATTTGTTCTGCAATAAATGTACAATTAATTGGTGAGACCCTAGTGGCTCTCTCAAATAAATTGTTCCAAAATATATATATATTCAAAATATCAGTTGCTTCTAACTTAATTTGAAGGACACGAAAGAACAAAGAATTTGAAACTTTTATCACAGGACCAGCATTTGTCAAATTAAAATCCACTCACTTGAGTATATGAAGAATATTTTTTTTTGCCCTCTGTCACCTAACATATTTGTAAAAACTGGCCAACAATTCCCCAAAATAGCTATTCAAAAGTTATATTGTTATACTGTACCAATGACCCAGACTTAGCTGGTGCTAACTCTAACAAAACCAGGGCCAAACACAAATTTTGCCCCCCAATCCCCAAAATTTGCATCCAAAACAAAAAGAAATCATGTCCTAAAGGACCTCCATACTACGCCTCTACTGCGCATACGCAGTGACGCAGACGTCCCGAAATTGGCGCCAATTATCATTCTCTGTTTGGCCCTTCATCAGTCAACATCTCACTGATCTTTGTGCTTGTAAATCTCAGTTTAAAGGATGCCAGACACGTAATTCTTGGAGAAAATGTGATTCTAAGGAGGATAGAAGGAGGAGAGGAAAAGAAGTGACAAAAAATAATCAGGGCTGTACTTAAAATTTTTTAATGAAATTATGTTAAGTTGCCTATTTTCGAGGCATGGGCCTCTTGTTGTCATTCTTGCTAATTGTTGCACTGCTTATTCAGTGTTTCCTCTCCCCTAGCCTTCTAAAGTCCCCCCTTGCAATTCTCCCATGCTTTTGGCATATTTTTGAGAAATTTCATTTCTAAAATTTCCTGGGAGAGTTGCTTGGTTACAGAATGTTTTCTGTTATTTTCCCCATAGTTACGTTTTCACCCATGGGTGTATAACGTTTGTGTTCTGCATCTTCCATCTGATGTTCTACAGATTCTCCCCTGGGAGTCTCTGTTTTGCATCAGATAGAGTGTAATTGATGACTGATTCCGGGCCAGTTTTTTCAGTGCCTGGAGTCATGTTTTCTGGTGTTTTTACACTGTTTGTTTTCATTGGCAACAGCCTTTTTTGAGGGGGGCTGTTTGCCTTTGCTGTAGTTTATCTCACTATAAGATACATTTATATTATCCGAAAGTGTCTCATTAATTATTTAATATAATTTTAAAATTTTTGACCACACTTTGCCATCGGATCCATCGGGGCTCAATGTTACTTTTCAGCAACTTGGGCTTCGCTGAAAAAATATTTTTTCAAAATTATTTTGTTTTGCAATTGTTTTTTCATTTATTAATGGATCATGTTATTATGTATCTTTGTGTCAGGGGTTTTTGCGAGTAACTAGGACTTATTGTTGTTCTTTCACAATGAAGGGACCTTGTTCAAATTGTAATAGGAAGAAATCTTCCTCTGACTTTCATGATCATTGTATTAATTGTAGTCAGTGTTATCGCATTAATCCCTGTCCTATATGTGAACATTGGGATGAGAAACATTGGAAACGTGTGTCACGATATGTTGTTTCTGGAGAAAGAGCGATTCCGGCTCTTTCTCCGCAAGGTCACTCTACTCTCTCAGTTTCTATTTCAGAGGAACCAGAACAGGGTGATGTTTCCATGTTATCTTCTTCAAGTGTGCGTCCGTCGTCACAAATGAATTCAGAGCTAGCGGCAAAAGTGCTCATGGAGATTAGACAAATGTCGTCCGCTAGCTCGCCCGGTGTAGCGTCCATTCACCGAATGGTTCGGCAGCCGGGTTCGTCCGATGCGGTCCAAGAGGAAATTTTGGGTGATGCGAGCACTATAAACATAATAGATGCACACCCAGTGACGGCGGATAGTAAGCGAGAGCGGAGGAAGCCTTTGAGTCCGGTTCCTAGCTCGTCCAGGTCCAGCCGGGCCGCGAGCGAGAGAGGCCCCTCTCTCGTACAACAACATCTGGGACCAGATGTTGTGGTACAAAATGTGTCTTTAGCGGAGCATACGTCCGTTGCTCGGGACGCTCCGTTGTATAAGCAGTCCGCAGAGACTGTTAAGGCTTCCTCTTATCGTCGGCGCACACGACCGCACCTTGGCTGCGTGACCGCCGATATATTACCAGCTTCGCCGATCAAGGATTCTTCGGCGACCAGGTCACACCATCCGGCAGCCAGGGATTCGAGACCGATGGACTCCGGACGTTCGCATAGGAAAAGTATGCGGGAGCCATCTGATGCGGAGCTGCCCTCGGCGAAGCAGCGAAAGACTGCGCCTCCGCAGGTCTCGACGCCGGACATTCTTGTGCAGATAGCACAGCTTATCGCAGCATCCCAGCAACCGACAGAAACGGTGTCGGATCGAGAATTATCCGACGGCGCTGGGTCGGTACGCTCCGCCGAAGCATCGGGGGCGGACGACCGGGAACATCATGAGGTCCGACCGGATGGTGAAAGGGATACGGATGACTTGGAGTTATCCCTTTCGGAACAACATAAAGCTGCCGTGGACTTCATCCGGCACTTTCTCCCTCAAGTTGTTCCGTCGGGCCAGACTGCTGCGCTTCCGGACAAGAGAATTATAGCGTCATTGGACTCTGAATTTTTTGAGCGGTTCAGGGACATCGCTGCCGAGTTTCCGTCGCAGTCCAATAATGTTGCAAGAACATTTGAATTATTGAACGACGCTATATTTAAACTTGCTTCCAGGACGGGGAAAGCAGGTTTCTTGTCCGCTAATACTCTCAACCTGCCTTTCATTAATGCAAGGAATAAATTCGATACGGCAGGACAGGGTATACCGAGAGTTCCTCTGCGTATGGACGACGAGGCGGAAGACTTAGAGCTATCATTACCGTCGTCAGCTTCTATTCCAACCGCAGTGTTGGAAACAGCTATTGCGTCTAACAGAGCCAATTTAGATGCCTTATCTTACGCAGATCACCTTACTAAGGCGTTATCACCGGGCCTTCAGGGGAAAGAGTTTCAGGATATACAATCCTCTTTAAGACTTCTTTCAAGGGCAGTAGCTTATTCCACGTGTAACTCCGCCCTTTCAGTGGCAAATCTGGAGTTGGTTAGACGTGACGCAGCCCTAGCTACATCCACACTAGTGGATTCTAAGGTGAAGAACTCACTTAGAGTCGCTTCGGTCTCAGGAGAACTTCTCTTTGACGGCAAGCTTTCCACTATTTATGATAAAATTACAAAGAAAGCTTAGGATTCTCTGTTGTTCAAATCTGCTCCTAAGAAGTCGGATACAGCAGACACGAATAAGACAGGCACTTCTGGGTCTAATGCGCCCAAGAGAGGTTCCTATAGAGGTTCCGGTGCGTCCTCTTGGTCTTATTCGAGAGACCGTCAGGATAGCGACTCTCGTTCGGGACGTCCTTCAGGCCGGGACAATCGGTCGGACGCCCCGAGGTCGACGGGGCGAAGTGCGGGTCGTGGAAGACGTGGTTTCTCCTACCGCAGGCCTCGCAGGTCCAGGAGGTGATGGCTTAAACCTCTATCGCGTTCCGGTTGGCGGAAGGTTGTCGAGCTTTTCACAAGAATGGGCATCAATTACGGACGACCCTTGGGTGAGAGGAGTGACTTCGGAAGGTCTAAAGATATCCTTCAAACGAAAGCCTCCATTAACTCGAAGTCCAAAGTGGACTCATCTTCCGTCAAATCCGCAGAAAAGAGACGCTCTGTTATCAGAGGTGCAGTCTCTTTTAATGAAGAACGCGGTAGAGGTCGTAGAAAACCAGGAATCTCCGGGATTCTAAAGCCATCTGTTTCTGGTTCCGAAACCAGATGGCTCGTTCCGTCCAGTCATAGATTTGAGCTGGATAAACAAGCTGATCATCGCTCCGAAGTTTTATATGGAGACGATTCGATCGGTCAGAGCGAGTATTCGGGTGAACGATTATGCAACGAGCATAGATCTCAAAGATGCGTACTTTCACGTCATGGTACATCCGACATTCCGAAAGTATCTACGCTTCGCAGTCCTAGGAGTGGTGTATCAATTCCGGGCGATGTGCTTCGGATTGAATCTAGCACCCTGGGCTTTCACTCGGGTAATGAACTCGGTAATGATCTACTTCCGAGCTCATTCGTCTGCGGTAACGACGGCCTACCAGACGACATTCTTCAGAGGTACGGCAACGAGTTAACGCTTCAGAACGATGTTCAGAATCTTCTTCTATTGCTCCGACGTCTCGGTTTTATAGTAAACGAGGAGAAGTCGGATCTGGTGCCGTCCAAGTCATTCACTCATCTGGGAATGAGCTTCGAGACGCACAACAATCTCGTTCGTCTGCCGTTAACCAGAGCGAAATTAGTCAGTTGTTACGCTCGCTATTGTCTGCACGCAGACAAAGTCACGGCGAGAGAATTTATGAGACTGATAGGTCTGTGCGGAGCCGCCGCGGATCTCATTCCGATGGGGCGGTTACGCACACGTCCTCTTCAAATTTTCCTGACTCAGAATTGGAGTGTGAAAATTCATTCGCTCGATGTCAGATCAAGTGAAACAAGAGATTCAGACTTGGGCAAACATTCAGTGGTTAACTCAAGGAGTTCCGCTGCAGTTGCCGGATCCGAGTTTTACCGTTATGACGGATGCCAGTCAAACAGGTTGGGGTGCATCATTAATCCCAACGGATTCGAGATGCCAGGGTCTTTGGGATCCGCAATTCCTGTGCAAGCACATAAACATCAAGGAAATGATGTCAATTTGGCTTGCGTTACGTCACTGGATGGACATTATTCACGATGCTCATGTCCAAATCCTATCCGACAATACGACAGTAGTGGCATATATACGGAATCAGGGAGGCACTCATTCAGTTCCGTTGTTCAATCTAACGGAAAGAATCCTTCTGTTTGTGTTAGAACATCACGTTCTTCTTTCGGTCCGTCACATACCGGGTCGTCTGAATGTGCTAGCAGACTCCCTTTCACGAAAGGGTCGCTTGTTGCCGTCGGAGTGGACTCTCAACAAACAAGTATTCAATCAGATTTGCTACCAATGGGAACGGCCAATGATAGACTTATTTGCGACACATCTCAACAATCAGTTGCAGACGTATGTGTCTCCGTGTCCGGATCCAAGAGCATTTGCAGTAGACGCTCTGTCGATCCCTTGGGACGGAATGATAGGATATGCGTATCCTCCAGCGCCGTTAATTCAACAAGTATTGCTAAAGATAAAACAATCTCAATGCAAGATTCTGTTGGTAGCATCTCTGTCGCCACAGAGACCGTGGATAAATCTACTCAGGTGTCTGTTGTGGGACCTACCGCGGAAGCTTCCTCCACGGGAGGATCTTCTTTCGCAGGGGAAATCGCGCCAACTCCATCACAACCCGCAAGGTCTCAACCTTCACGTTTTTTCCGTTGTGCGGTCCTTCTTGCATGGCAAGCACTTTACAGGACGAGCAGTGGACACGATTTCTAACTGTAGGAGGACCTCCTCTTCGCTAAACTATGCGGCTAAGTGGAAGGTTTTTCGTCGTTGGTGTAGGGATCATTCTGTAGATATATTCGATCCCTCTATACCAGACATTGCAAACTTTCTAGTATACTTGTTTGACGAAATCAAACTGCAGCCTGTTACTATAAAGGGTTATAGATCTATGTTATCTGATACCTGTGCACATCATGATAGTTTACAAATTGGATCTAATGTCTCTTTATCAAAGTTGGTTAGAAACTTTTCGATAAATAGACCCAGAACTCTTAGATTAATTCCTAAGTGGAATTTAGCTTGGGTTCTTCTTAAATTGAAGGAAAAGCCATTTGAACCTCTTGGGACAGTAGATTTCAAATTCTTATCTTATAAGACAGCTTTTCTCTTAGCTTTCTCTTCTGCTAGAAGAGTCAGTGAGCTTCATGCACTTTCGGTGGATGATTCTCATTATCGTAGTGTTGGGAATACTATCACCTTCACTACTAATGTGGGTTTTTTAGCTAAGAATCAGGCTCCTAATAAATATCCGGAACCTATTGTTATTAAGGCTCTTCCGTCTTCAGACGGGCGTAGGCCTTTACTCTGTCCTGTTAGAGCATTACGTATCTATAAACAGAGATCTCAGTTTATCAGAAAGGGACGGAAACGTTTCTTTCTGTCTTTGATGCCTAATAGAAAGGATATTTCAGTCCATTATATTGCTAGATGGATTCAGTTAACTATCCGTACTGCTTATGAAGATTTATCTTCTTCTCAGCAGTCTGTGCTTAAGATTTCTGTTCATGAAGTAAGAGCTCTTTCTACTTCCTGGGCTTATGCTAATAGTGTTGCTATTACAGATTTAATGAAGGCTGCTTATTGGTCTCAGCCATCCACATTTACGAATTTTTATCTCAGAAATATTGAGTCCATTTCTGGAGACCTGCATTGTTTAGGTCCGTTATCTGTTGCTCAGAATGTCGTCCACTAAACAGTTGCAACTATAGTTATGCAGGCTTTCTGTTCCGGCAGTGACTCCGTCCGGCTGCCCTCTTCGCTCTGGGCTATTTGACCCAGGGCAAGGGGAAGGGGGGGGGGGGGGGGGGGCGGGTGTTCCCTTAGGTCACCTGCTTTATAGTGAAAAGCAAGGGAATGCCTCCTCCAAGTCAGTATTTCTGAGTCGCTTCCGGGATGGTTTTAAAGTGTAATATTAATGTTTAAATTCATTCATGTCTTATTTTTAAAGTGTAGCTCGGTGTGAAGCATTTGTATATGTCAAGTGTCAAACGGGCTTTAATATACAATACTCGGACACTTTTAAATGACTATAAAGAGTCTCAATTCTCTGGACTACTTTATTTATTGGCTTGCTTTAAAAATAATTAGTATAAGGGTTATACTGGATGTTAATAGAGAACATGAATGTTATTGTGCTCAATTATTAAGGGTAGTGTATCTTTCTAATTTAAGATTAAATAAGAAAGATACATGTAAAGCCTAATACTCCTTTTCTCCTTAAGGGGTTACCTCTTTACTATATAGTTGAGCTTATTGGATTTTCCTCTATGTCCTAGGCCCTCCAGCCTGTTTACTATTCAGCTAAGTCTGGGTCATTGGTACAGTATAAAAATGTTAAAAAATTTATAGTAATTTATATATTTTTTATACTTACCAATGACCCAGACGGGGATGGCCCTCCCTGGAGTTGGGAACTCTTGCCTCCCCGCTGAGTACATAGCGCTGACCAGGCACTGCCAGTAAGAATGATAATTGGCGCCAATTTCGGGACGTCTGCGTCACTGCGCATGCGCAGTAGAGGCGTAGTATGGAGGTCCTTTAGGACATGATTTCTTTTTGTTTTGGATGCAAATTTTGGGGATTGGGGGGCAAAATTTGTGTTTGGCCCTGGTTTTGTTAGAGTTAGCACCAGCTAAGTCTGGGTCATTGGTAAGTATAAAAAATATATAAATTACTATAAATTTTTTAACTTTTTGTGTTTTTTGTCTCAAATACATAGGTTATGTTCTAGTAAGTTGTAAGCCATGTTTTTCAGGCGAAAATCTTTTAGGTGTTGTCTGCCAAAAACACAATCAAAATCAAATTTAGCATTGTATTGTTGTATGATAAACAGTTCAATAAACAAGCTTAGGTATGTCCGTTGTCCTTAAGCTTTTCACATTTTCATCTTCTCTGGAACCGCTGAGCCAGTGTGAACCAAACTTGGCTGGAATGGTCTATGGGAGGTCCTCTACAAACGATCCTCATCTTGTTCCCGTCAGATGAAAAACATGGTTAGAGGCATTGTTTGTTTCTGGTTGGTGGATTTTCAAAAATCTTCTCCTCTAAAACTACAAAGCCAAATGTTTTGAAACTTTGCATGATCGATCACTGGGACCCCCTCTACCAACGGACCTCATTCAATGTTGATCGGGGTGCAAACATGGCTGCAATTGCAACTTATAGTTACCATAGAAACCCTATGGGAAATCACATTTCCAACTTTTTCCCTGGAACAGCTGAGCCAAGGTGAACCAAATTTGGCAGGAATGGTCTATGGGAGGTTTTCTACAAACGATCCTCATTTTGTTCCCATCAGTTGAAAAACATGGCCGCCAGAAGCATTCTTTGATTCTGATTGGTGGATATGGGAAATCACATTTTCATCTTCTCTGGAACAACTGAGCCGATGTTAACCAACCTATGGTCTATGGGAGGTTCTCTACAACTGGTTCTCATTTTGTTCCTGTTGGATGAAAAACATTGCTGCCAGACGCATTCTTTGATTCTGATTGGTCGATTTTGAATAATCATCTCTGAAACTACAAGGCCAAATGTTTTGAAACTTCACATGGTTGATGACTGGGACACCCTCTACCAACGATCCGCATTTAATGTTGATCGGGTTGCAAACATGGCCACAATTCCAGCTTATAGTTACCATAGAAATCCTATGGGAAATCACATTTTCATCTATTCTGCCAGGTGAGTGATTACAGGGGCTTTAGAACCTCTTGTTCAGTGTTGTTATTTAATGTATATAAAATATTTCAGGGACAGGAACCATTAGCAAACCCACATGGTGATCCACAATGTGCCCAGGCACTTATTCCAATACCAACAAGTGTGGCTCAGAATTTGTATGAGAGTTCCAGTTATGTGAAGAAATTGATAGAGGAAGCCACCTCATCAGATGATACAGTGAAATTACTCAGGGTAAGAGGTTTCTTTGATATGCATTCATTGTTAAAGGGAAGTTGGAATGGAGAATGGCAAACGTGTGTTAATGTAATGAATACTTATCAGCTGATGTCCAGGTGTCAGATTTAAAAAAAACAAAAAAAAACAGACTCCCTTGTTTTTTTTCTTTACATTCAAAGTTTAATACTTATTTTTTTATACGCCTGTTTTTAACTCACCAATGAAGTTGTGTGAGCTTATGTCATGACCCAAGGTGCGTCGGCATCAACACTTGTGTTAAAGTTATTGTAAGAGTCCACTTTGACTTTCTGCCCTGTTACTATGCACCGCATACTGTTTCTATGGCTTACAATTACCCATGGACCCTTACCCAGTGATATTTTTTCAATTTTTTGTGTTTTTGCAATGTTAGACTTTTTTGTCAGTGTGGCCTTAGAAACTTCCTGACCTGTTTTGCTCTACATGAGTGGAAGCTACCACCAGTATGCTGTGGCTTTTATATTTCATATAAGATGACATTAACCCTTGACTGCACATTTTTTGGAGATTTTGGACTTTTTTTGCTTACCTGACTGAAAGTCAGGGTGAGCGATTCTGATCACTTTTCATCCATCATGAAGGTGATGTTTGGGTCTTTTTCTCCCAAACCACTGGCCACATTTTAATGAAATTTCTCATGAGTAGTGGTTATATAGGGGCATTTGGGTTTTTCTTCAAATTGGGTCTCTGCTCATATTGAGGAGAAGGAGGGGGCCAAAATGCCCCAATTTTTTTTAAAAATCTTCTCATGAACCAGCTGTAGCAGAGACTTGATATTTGGTATACAGCTTCCTTTTGAGGTGCAAGTTTGTTCAAGAGAAGTTCAAGGGGCAATATTTGTCATCGTTACGGGAGGGCAAGAATTTTTGCCCCACACAAAATTTCTATTTTCCAAACCGAGTGGCCCTATTTGAACCAAATTTGATATGAAGTATTAATGGGTCATAAGTACTTGATTTATGCCAAAAAATATTTTCAAAATGCCAGAACCACAGGCGCTAAAAGTTGACAAAATTTCAAATGTCAATATTTCAAAAACTGCACTGCACTAAGAATTCTTATTTTGTGTGAATCTTCCTTGCGACCAACAGAATGGAATGGTAAAAAAAAATTGCTATTGTTTTATCATAGGGTACTTTTTCTGGACTTTGAAAAAATGCCGAGTCAGCATTTTTTCACAATGTGGGTAATGGGGAAAACATTAAGACTCTTCTTCCAAACCCTGCTCCAAAAGTTTTCAGATTTCACATTTAACATCTTTGGAAGATTGTTTCACATATTTGTTGAAATCAAATCCCTGGGTCCATATTTGGGCTCTCTATGGGAGCCCAAATGTTTAAATTAGTGCAGTATGAGGAATATTCTTTAAAAATGTTCTTCAGATCCACCAATCAGAATCTTTTGATATTTGGTGTGCAGCATCCTAAGGGTGGTGAGATTCAAGTTTGTTCAAGCCAAGTCTCTGGGTTCATAATTGTAACTTCAATATGAGGAACATTCTTTAAAAACCTTCTTCTTCACATCCACCAGTAAGAATCCTTTGATATTTGGTATACTGTATCATTAGGGAGGTGAGATACAAATTTGTTAAAGCCAAGTCCATGGGTTCATATTTGGGCTCCCTGTGGGAGCCCGAATTATAACTTAGTTCAATATGAGGAATATTTTTTTAATTTTTTTTTTCCCAGATCCACCAGTCAAAATGTTTTGATATTTGGTATGTGGTTTTCTTAATGGGGCAGATGAAAGTTTGTTCAAATCAGGACCCTCAGTTGATAGTTGTCGATGTCAGGTGAGTGCTCTCAGGCCCTTTGTGGCCTCTTGCATTTCATATATGTATTAAATGCATCAATATAAGATGACATTAACCTTTGACCGGACATTTTTCAGACATTTTGGACTTTTTTAATGCAATGTTAGACTTTTTTTGTCAGTGTGAACTTCGGACCTGTTTTGCTATACCTGTACATGAGGGTAGGATTACACTGGTATGCTGTGGCTGTTATATTTCATATATGTGTTAAATGCATCTATATAAGACAACATTAACCCTTGGCCGGACATTTTGTTTTGGAGATTTGGGACATTTTTAATGCAATGTTAGACTTTTTTGTCAGTGTGGCCTTAGAAAATTTCTGACCTGTTTTGCTATACACAAGTGGAAGCTACCACCGGTATGCTGTGGCTTTTATATTTGATATATGTGTTAAATGCATCAATATAAGATGATATTAACCCTAGGACAGACTTTTTTCAGAGAATTTGGACTTTTTTAATGCAATGTAACACACTTTTTTGTTAGTGTGGACTTCTGAAATTGTGGAAAATTTGACCTTTTTCTATACGTGTACATGACCAGACATTTTTTGCAGATTTGTAATAAGCCTAGGTTTATTGCATGCAATGCGTTGGTGGGCTAATGGGGATGGACACACCCCTCTTGTTAAAAAATGGATGTATTATTTTATGGCATTGTCCTTTTATCCATCAGTCTGTCCGCTAATGACATTTCAGCAATAATCCAAGTGATCTTTCCGTAGCTGACATTGTCTGTAATAATTGTGAAGCTTTTTGAACTAACATTGTGTACAGAGCATCCTCATGACTTTTTCATCATACAGCTGTGTTTGGGGCGCGGTGGCTCAGTTGGTAGAGGTGCAGGCTGCAAGCCGAGAGGTCCTCGGTTCGAATCCCACCTGCGGCAACCGCGTTGTGTCCTTGGGCAAGACACTTCACCCCGATTGCCTACATGGGGGCACGATGACGCTGTGTACTGAGGCGTACTGCACGTCGATGGTGCGCATGTCTTCAACCAATCTAACCCTGCCTGTGCTGCGGTGCAGAGTTACGATGTTGGAGAGCTGACAGCTGCTCGCTGTTGCTCGGTGGTTCTCTCCGGGTACTCCGGCTTCCTCCACCCGTAAAACTGTCACGGTCACGATTAGCCATTGTGCATAAGTATGTGACCTTAAACACCAATAAATAAATAATAAATATACAGCTGTGTTACAAAGTCACTCTCCCATAAATTATAACATGGCCAAGACATGTGAACAGATTTTGACAACTAAAAATAATTTAGCATTCCACCAGTTAATAATCATGTCATATACATCAAATTATGTTTATTATATTTACAAACAATATTTGATTTGAGTTTACAAGCTCTTTTCTATAAAAACCTTCTAGAAGATCTTTAAAAGATTGGCTGTTAAGTTGCAACTCTTCAGCATGACTTATGAACAACTCCACTAAGTCCCCGGGATGGATCTAGTACAATAAATAGGTTGTATAGCTAATATACATTTTAAACTGTTACAGAATTGATATTTGCTGATATGTGGGCTTTTAAACTCCCTAGTAAAAAATTTACATGGTGGTGAAAAAGATGTGTTTTGGCCTACTCCAAACATCCACCCCAGCATACTGTACTACAAATCTTTTACACCCCTGCTGCATGGGGCCGATATTTGTTATCAGCTCATCTGACTGAAAGGGTGAGCTATATACTGATCACTCTTCATCCGTCATCCGGCTGGCTGACCATTGTAAAGGTGGCATTTGAGTCTTGTCCTCACAAACTTCTGGGCCGATTTCAATAATATTTCATATTATTGATGATGGGGTAGGCCATTTCAATGTGCTGCCCACATGGGATGGGGTTGTGGGAAAATGCCCAAATTTTTTTAAAATCTTGTAATTATCCGATGGATGGAATAAGTTGATATTTGCTGTTCAGTTTTTTTTGTTGAGGTATACACATTTATTAAACGGTGTTATTAGAGCACACCTGCCAAAAGCAGTTGCAAAGCTTGCACTTTTCAAACTTTTAGCACTCTTATGACATCCGAAAGCTAATATCCAAGGCACAACCTAAACGGTGTGTGTTAGATGTCATTTCAACATGGTAAAAGCATGTCTTTCAGAATTGGGTACACCAATTTTGCCTCAATACAGTCTGGCATCTTTCCTACGAACATGAAGCATGCTTTAGTCAAACTACTAACCAGTCTCTTTATTCCTTTTTAAGACTACAGACCAGGTCATTGCTTCTCAGCTTGCTTCCCCCATGACTGCCAATGGCTTTTGAAATTTTCCAGTCCACATACAGAACCTCAGGAAGTGAAGCAGTACTTGTTTACTGTGGTAAACAAGCTCTGTTTTACTGGTAAAATATGACATGGTCACCAATGCCTGGGGTGGAAGTCCTCTAAAATAGGCAACATCATGGGTATAAACTATCAGGCTGGACTTGACTTTATATCCATGTTGCAGTCATGCTTAACCATTGAGCAGAGCAGCAGAAATATGTGATCTTAAACACCAATAAATAAATAAACTTTAAAAATTGTTATCTTCAGATCCACTGGTCATAATGTGTTTGATATTTGGTAGGCAGCTTTCTTATGGTGGTCAGATTCAAGTTTGTTCAAATCAAGTCCCTGGGTTTATATTTTGGCTCCTTACTGGAGTCTAAAGTTTAATTTAGTGTAGTAGTATGAGAAAAATCTTATCCACCAGTCGTAATCTTTTGATATTTGGTTTTCAGCATCCTTATTGGGGGAAGGTGGGAGTTAGGGGGCAGATTAAAGATTGTTCAAATCAAGTCCCTGGGTTCATTTTTAGCTTAACTTGACATAGTCAAGATAAGCTATTGCCATCACGCATGCGGAAGTCTGTTAATCTGTGATGTCTGTTCACATTTTCCTTTAGCACGGGCTACACCCCGCAGTTCTTGTCTGATTGTCACGAAATTTCATATGCAGGTTTGGAGTCATGTCTAGATGAGAACGTCCCCTTTTGGTCGCGATCAGGCAACCGGTATGGCTGCCCGAGCCCAAAACCTGAAAACCATTAGCACAGTCTACAGGTGGTATTTATGAAGGGATTTCATTGTAACTTGGTAGGATGCCTCTGTATAATGCCTAGATGAGAATGTCCCCTTTTGGGCATGATCTATCAACCGTGATGGCTGCCCAAGCCTGAAACCCAAAAACTTTTAGCATAGTCTGCAGGTCATGTTTAATGTTGAGGGATTTCATTGTAACTTGGTAGGATGACTCCTTATGATGTCTAGATGAGAATTTCCCCATTTGGGCATGATCTGCCAACCGTGACGACTGCCCGAGCCCAAAACCCGAAAACCTTTAGCACAGTCTACAGGTCATATTTATTGAGAAATTTCATTGTAACTTGGTGGGTTGACTTCATACAATGTCTAGATGAGAAAGTCCCCGTTTGGACGTGATTGGGTAACTGTGACGGTTACAGGGGCCCGAAGCCCGAAAACCTTTAGCACAGTCTAGAGGTCATATTTATGAAGGGATTTTATTGTAACTTGGTAGGATGACTCCAAATAATGTCAAGATGAGAACGTCCCATTTTGATCACGATCATGCAGCCTTGATGGGTGCCCGAGCCCAAAAACCTTTAGTATAGGCAAAAGGTCTTATTTATGGAAGGACTTCATTGTAACCTGCTAGGTTGACTCCATATAATGCCTGGATGATGACATCCCCTTTTAGTCGTGATTGGTCAGTTGTGATGGCTACAAGTGCCCAAAGCCCGAAAACCTTGAGCACAGTCTACAGGTCATATTTATGAAGGGATTTCATTGTAACTTCTTAGGATCACTCCAGATGATGCCCAGATGAGATTGTCCCCTATGGTTGCGATCATTCAGCCATGATGGCTGCCCGAAGCCTGAAAAACCTTTAGCACAGTCTACAGGTCATATTTATGAAGGGATTTCATGGTAACTTGGTAGGTTAACTTCATATAATGTCTAGATGAGATGGGCAACTGTGACGGCTAAAGATGCCCGAAGCCTGAAAACCTTTAGCACAGTCTACAGGTCATATTTATGAGGGGATTTCATTATGTCTCCCCTTCCCAGAAGGGAGACATATTGTTTTAGTGCATATTCTTCTTCTCCTCCTAATTCTTCTTCTTCTTCTTCTTCTTCTTCTCACACAAACTTTGTCCGGTCCATAACTTTTTTGTCTTTTGACCTACACCTTAGATACTTGGCATGTGGATGTATCACCATGAGCCAGTGTGCAGTGTACTATAGTGACCTTCATGTGACCTTGACCTGAAGGTCAGATTTATGTGTTTTTTTAAGGGAAACATCACACAAACTTTGTCCGGGCCATAACTTTTTTGTCTTTAGACCTACACCTTAGATACTTGGCATGTGGATGTATCACCATGAACTGGTGTGCAGTGTACCATAGTGACCTTCATGTGACCTTGACCTTTGATCTGAAGGTCAGATTTATGTGCTTTTTAAGGGAAACTGTCTGGACCAGAACTTTTTTTGTATTTCGAGTCAGGCTTTAGATATTTGGCATGTGGATGTATCACCATGAGCCGGTGTGTAGCGTACCACTGTGACCTTCATGTGACCTTGACCTTTGATCTGAAGGTCAGATTTGTGCTTTTTTCAAGGAAACTTTGTCCAGACCAAAACTTGTTTGTCTTTTGAGCCAGGCCTTAGATATTTGGCACGTGGATGTATCACCATGAGCCGGTGTGTCGCATACCATTGTGACCTTCATGTGACCTTGACCTCAAGGTCAAATTTATGTACTTCAAATTGGGAGTAATTGTCCAGTCCAGAATTTTTTTTGTTTTTTGACCTAGGACTTGGTTATTTGACATGTGGATGTGTCACCATGAGACTGCATGTCTTGACCTTCATGTGACCTTGACCTCAAGGTCAAATTTATGTACTTCAAATAGGGAGTAATTGTCCAGACCAGAATTTTTTTTGTTTTTTGACCTAGGACTTGGTTATTTGACATGTGTCACCATGAGACCGCATGTCGTCTACCTCGATGACCTACATGTGACCTTGAGCTCTGACCTTAAGGTCAAATTTTTGTACTTCAAATAGAGAATAATTATCCAGACCAGAACTTTTTTGTTTTTTGACCTAGGACTTAGATATTTGACATGTGGATGTATCGCAATTAGACCCCATGTCACATGTAATCATGACCTTCATGTGACCTTGACCTCAAGGTCAAATTTATGTACTTTAAATAGGGAGTAATTGTCCAGACCAGAATTTTTTTTTTTTTTTGACATGTGATTATGTCACCATGAAACTGCATGTCCGCTACCTTGATGAACTGCATGTGACCTTGACCTCTGACCTCAAAAGGAAGGGGAGACATGTGTTTTAGTGCGCTAAAACACTTTCTAGTTGTAACTTGGTAGGATGACTCCAAATAATGTCTAGATGAGAACGTCCCATTTTGGTCGTGATCATTCAGCCTTGATGGGTGCCCGAGCCCAAAAACCTTTAGCATAGGCAAAAGGTTATATTTATAGAAGGATTTCATTGTAACCTGTTAGGCTGACTCCATATAATGCCTAGATGATGGCATCCCCTTTTGGTCGTGATTGGTGAACTGTGATGGCTACAGGTGCCCGAAGCCCGAAAACCTTGAGCACAGTCTACAGGTCATATTTATGAAGGGATTTCATTGTAACTTCGCAGGATCACTCCAGATGATGCCCAGATGAGATTGTCCCCTTTGGTTGCGATCATTCAACCATGATGTCTGCCCGAGCCCAAAGTCCAAAAACCTTTAGCACAGTCTACAGGTCATATTTATGAAGGGATTTCATTGTAACTTGGTAGGTTGACTTCATATAATGTCTAGATGAGTACGTCCCCTTTTGGACACGATTGGGCAACTGTGACGGCTTCAGAGGCCCAAAGCCCGAAAACCTTTACAACAGTCTACAGGTGATATTTATGAAGGGATTTCATTGTACCTTGGTAGGATGACTCTAAATAATGTCTAGATGAGAACGTCCCCTTTTGGTCGCGATCATTCAGCCTTGATGGCTGCCCAAACCCAAAACCCCAAAACCTTTAGTATAGTCTATTGGTCATATTTATGGAAGGACTTCATTGTAACCCGTAAGTTTGACTCCATATAATGCCTAGATGATGACATCCCCCTTTGGTCGTGATTGGTCAACTGTGATGGCTTCAGGGGCCCAAAGCCTAAAAACCTTGAGCACAGTCTACAGGTCATATTTATGAAGGGATTTCATTGTAACTTTGTAGGATCACTCCAGATGATGTCCAGATGAGAATGTCCCCTTTTGGTTGAGATCATTCAACCATGATGGGTTGCCAGAGCCCAAAGCCCAAAAAGGGATTTCATTGTAACTTGGTAGGTTGACAACATATAATGTCTAGGTGAGAACGTCCCCTTTGGACGCAATTGGGAAACTGACGGCTACAGGGGCCCGAAGCCCAAAAACCTTTAGCACAGTCTGCAGGCCATATTTATGAAGGGATTTTAATGTAACTTGATAGGATGACTCGTTTTGGAATAATTTCACTGTAACTTGGTAATTTTTGTTGATATACGTTAACTGTGTGGGCCACATACATTAACTGTGAGGTCATATTAACCCACCCCTCAGCTCTTTAGTACAGTGTACACCTCATATTATTTTTATCAAAAACATAGCATACAGAGAACAGAAATGAACATATTCCCAATTATCACAATTCTTGTCTTATTTCATAATCCTTTCATAAACATTGAACATTATCCTATTCATCAAACACAACACACAAGTTAAGCTACAGTGTCATTGACACTTTCATTGTGCTCCTTATTTCCTTATTCGAGCCTAGATTTTAACTACAGCAATATGAGGATATTATATATACATTGTTTAGATCAAGTTCCTACCAGTTAGGCCTTCAGTGATTTACCTGTTCTACTTTATTTCTCTGTATTTTGTGTGAATTGCTAAATTCCTGTTCACATCAGGGCTTTGCGGTATTTCGAGATATCACCGAAATACTATATTTTAGCTCACCTGACTGAAAATCAGGATGAGCTATAGTGATCACTCGCCGTCCATTGTCCATGAACATGGTGTTTGCACTTGCCCCTCCTAAACCGCTGAACCAATTTTAGTTATATTTGAAGTGATTGCTTGTTCTGACATCGCTTTTTTTTTTTTTCCAAATCAACTTGCCCAGCCTCGTAGGGTTGATGTGGAGGAAAATCCACCAAAATTCTTAAAAAATCTTCTCATGAACCAGTGGGTACAATGACTTGATTTATGGTATGGAGCTTCCTTTTGAGGTGTAAAATCCGGTTTGTTCAAACGAAGTTCGTGGATCAAAATTTGCCTTTGTAATGGAAGGGGCAAGATTTTTGGCTCTGCCCAAAATTTCTATTTTCTGAACCAATGGTCCAATTTGAACCAAATTTCATATGTGGTATTATAAGTCATAGGTACTTGATTCATGCAAAAAATATATTTTTATACAAATACCAATGGCCCAGACTAGCTGGTACTAGCTCAAAAATTAATCCAGAGCCAAACACAAATTTTGCCCCCAATCCCCAAAATTTCCATGCAAAACCAAAAAATTGATGTCCTATCTGGTCCTCCATACTTTTCAGATCTGCGCAAGCGCAGTATTCTGGAAGACACCAAAATTGGCGCCGACCATCATTCTTTGTTTGGCCCTAAAGTCAGCAACAATGAACTGACATCTGTGCTTTTAAATCTCATTTTTGAGGATGCCAGACACAAATCAATGGTAAAATTGGTAGATCCAAGGACATAATTGGATGATGGAAGTGAACAACGGTGGTTAGGAACGTTTGGGGCTGTAACTTTATAATTTTTATGTGTACCCATACTATGTATGGTACACATAATGCTGGCATCTGGGGTGGCCATCGGTCGTTCGTCCATCCTTTGTCCATCCGTATGTCTATCCGTCCAGCATCCGTATCCATTTCTTTGGCATTCAGTAACTTGAAAAATATTGCTTGGATTGTCAAGTTACTGTATATTTGTGTTCAGGTTACTGATGTGCCGAGCTGTATAGTTTTTGGTGTAAATCTGATAATTTGATCCTGAGATTTTAACCCTTTATCCTTCAAATTGAAAATTCCTCCAATCCCTTTGGCATTCAATAACATGAAAAATATTGCTTGGATTGTCAAGTTTCTTTATATTTGTGTTCAGGTTACTGATGTGTCAAGCTGTATAGTTTTTGGTGTAAATCTGTTTTTTTGATCCTGAGATATTAATCCTTTATCCTTCAAATTGAAAATTTCTCCAATCCCTTTGGCATTCGATAACTTGAAAAATATTGCTTGGATTGTCAAGTTAATTTATATTTGTGTTTAGGTTACTGTTGTGCCGAACTGTATAGTTTTTGGTGTAAATCTGATAATTTAATCCTTAGATATTAACCCTTTATCCTTCAAATTGAAAATTCCTCCAATCCCTTTGGCATGAGATAACTCAAAAAATGTCAATCTGATTGTCATGTTACTTTATATATGTATTCAAGTTACTGATGTGCTGTGCTGTGCTGTATAGATTTTTAGGTAAATCTGATAATTTGATCTGGAGATATTAACCCTTTATCCATCAAATTAGACTCTCCTCAAATCCGTTTCTATATGTACCCATACCATGTATGGTGTACATAATGTCGGCATCCATGGTGGCCCTCCGTCATACAGCTTTCTACTAGTTGCGCATATGGGTACACATCTGACGATTTCATCGGCCTATTTTTATCAAAATTATTTCATGTTTCCCAATTTCGGGACATGTGCCTGGCATCATCATTCTTGCTAATGATTTATCCACTGTTTGTTAAGTGTTCCTTCCCTATCCTTCCTTGAAGCCCTCCTGTTAAACTCCCAAGCTTTTTGGCTTATTTTTATTGAAATTTTTTATTAAATTTCTTGGTTACGCCTTCACCCTAGGGGTGTTGGGGAATTTGGGTCATGCATCTTCTATTTGATGTATCGTTTTTTCTTCATCTGAAGATCTCGCTTTACATCTGGTAGCTTTAAAATCTGTTACTGACTTTGGGCCTTTTTTTATTCAGTCCCTGAGGTCTTCTTTCCGGTTTTTTCCTTGTCGTTGTTTACATTGGCAACATCCTTTAAATATATGTAGTTTCTACTTATTATTACTGTAGGATTGTTGTAAGATACATGTTTTAATATTCCGGTAGTGTAGCAATCATTTTTGGATTTTTGTCCACACTTGGGCTCTATCGGGATACCCTTGGGCTCTTCATGTTCCCTTTGGGAACTTGGGCTTCTGTCAAAATTTTTTCGAAAGATTTTTTGAAATTAATTTTTCGATTTGTATTTTGATTGTTGATTATTATGTATCTTTATCATATATTTATTGTGGAGTTGGTGGGAGTCCAATCAACTAATTATGAAAGCTTATTGCTCAAAATGCAAGGCAAGAGAGTCTTCCTCTGATTTACATGCTTGTTGCCTTGCTTGTAGTCGATGTACTCCCACGAATTCTTGTCCTACATGTGTTGATTGGGATGACAGACGTTGGATGCTGGGGGTCACAATGTGTTGTTAGTGGTGAGAGGCCAATGCCGGTTCTTTCGCTGCAGAGTCATTCAAGTTTCTCAGTTTTTTTTTCAGAAGAACAAGAACATGGTGATGGTTATGTGACACCTACCAAAAGTGTGCTACCATCGTCGCGCTCTGATGAGCAAACAGAGCTAGCTCCTGAATATTAGGCAAGGGATAAAGCCACTGGCCGGTGGTTTTAATCCTTTGCCAGCAGCTAGCTCGACCGGTGAAGGGGTTACTCCGTCTGTGGGAGCTGTGATGCCAGGTATGTCCGTTGCGGTCGAAGGAAGTGTAGTGGGTACAGCGAGCACCTTAAAATCTAAACATGCTCACCCAGAGACGACGGAACTAGGGAAGAAGCCAGCAAGTGTTTTGGGAAGCTTGGCGATGTCTGAAAGGGCTGCGAGCGGGAGAGGTCCCTCTCTATCCCAGCAACACACCAGAGCTATGGCGCAATGTCTCAACGGGAAGGAATTTGAGGACGTTTGTACCTCTCTTAAGAGTTCTTTCCAGGGCAGTTATGTATACCACGAACAACTCCGCCCTAACAGTGGCTAGTCTGGAGTTAATCAGACATGATGTTCGAATCCCACCTGCGGCAATAGCGTTGTGTCCTCGGGCAAGACACTTCACCCCCATTGCCCACGTGGGGGCACGGTGATGCTGTGGACTAAGGTGTACTGCACGTCGATGGTGCACCTGTCTTCAAGCAGTGCTAACCCTGCTTGTGTGGAGTTAGTATGTTGGGGAGCTAACAGTTGCTCGGTGGTTCTCTCCGGGTACTCCGGCTTCCTCCACCCGTCAAACTGTCGTGGTCATGATTAGCCATTGTGCAGAAATATGTGACCTTAAACACCAATAAAGAAATAAATCAGACATGATGCTGTCCTTGCGTCGTCATCACTTATAGATGACAAGGTGAAAAGCTCTCCGCGCATACTATTTTTGACGACAAGCTTTCATTAGTCTATGAATAGGCTACTAAGAAAGAGTCAAGTGCTCTGCTATTGAAGTCTTGACCTATAAAACGGCATTTCTCTTAGCCTTTGCATCTGCTAGAAGAGTCAGTGAACTTCATGCTTTATCTGTTGATGAATCTCACTACCATAGTGTGGGTAATACCATTACCCTTACTATGGAAGTGGGATTTCTGGCTAAGAATCGGATTCCAGACAAGCGGCCTGAGCCTATTATCATTAAGGCTCTGCCGTCCTCGGATAACCGTAGACCTTTGCTGTGTCCAGTCAGGGCTATGCGCATTTATAAACCTCGATCAGATTTTATTAGAAAAGAAAGAAAATGTTTCTTTCTTCATTGATTCCTAACAGAAAGGCTATTTCTGTTCATTCAGCCACTAGATGGATTCGGTTGGCAATATGCATTGCCTATGAAAATCTATCTTCGGATCTACGTTAATAAGATATCAGCACACGAGGTTAGAGCACTGTCCACTTCTTGGGCTTATTCTAACAGTATAGCCATTACTGATCTCATGAAGGCTGCATTCTGGACACAGCCCTCTTCATTTACCAAGTTTTACCTGAGAAATTTAGAGTCCATCTCCGGTGACCTTAGATCTTCAGGTCCTCTTTCTGTTGCTCAGAATGTCGTCCATTAATGGTTACATCTATAGTTATTTAGGCAGTCCATTCCAGCATTGACGCTGTTCCGCTGCCTTCTTCATTTTGAGGACATGTACCTCAGAACAAGGGGGGGGGGGGGGGGGACATTTTTTTTTCCCTTATGATCTTTTGGCTTTGTAGTGAAAAGCAAGGGAAGACCTCCTCTGGTGTCAGTAGTCCTGAGTCGGTGCTGGGATGGTTTTAATGTGTCGCTTGGTGTGAAGCAATAACTATGTCTCATTTATGTACTGTGTAGCTCACTGTGAAGGATTTGTATATGTAAAATTTGCATCTAAAACCGAAAATTACATGTCCTATATGGTCCTCCATACTTTTACTCCACTGTGCATGCGCAGTGTCAAGGAGGTCTTGAAATTGGCGCCAAATGTCATTCTTTGTTTGGCCCTCAATACAGTTACAATTCACTGTTATTTGTGCTTGTAAATCTCAGTTTTAAGAATGCCAGACACATAATTATGAGAGAAATGGTGGATATAAGGAGGAAATAGAAGGAGGAGAGGAAAAAACAGTGGAAACAAATGTTCAGGGCTGTAACTTATAATTATTTTACGAAATTATTCATGTTACCTATTTTCGAGGCATGACCTTGCTGTGGTCATTCTTGCTATGAATGTTCCATTGTTTAATTAGTGTTTCCTCTCTCCCTTTCCTGTATTCCCCCCTAGCTATTCTCCCATGCTTTTGGCTTATTTTTTGTAATGTTTATTACAAAAATTTCTTGAGAGTTTTGGCTTGGAAACAGAATTATTTTCTGTTTTTTTCCCCATGTTTATGTTCTCACCCTTGGGTGGTTAAGCGTTTTGGTCTGTATCTACCTTCTGATGTTCTGCAGTTTCTTCTCTGGAAGTCACTGTTTTGCATCAGACAGTGTTTAAATTGGTAACGGATTTTGGGCCATGTTTATCAGTGCTTGGAGTCATGTTTCCGGTTTGTTTACACTTTTTGTTTATGTTGACAACGGTTACTTCTTTTAGTGATTACTTGTCCTCTGCTTAGTTCAGTTCATAGCAAGATACATTAATATTGTCCTTAAGTGTTACATTAATTTTTAGCTCAACTTTGGCGAAGCCAAATTTGAGCTTTTGTCATGGCCCGTCATCCGTCTGTGTGTCCATCTGTCCATTCGTCTGTCCGTACATCAACAATTTGATACGGCACGGGGTAGAGGCCGTATTTATGAACCGATCTTGGGTACCTTTGTTATGACCGTGGGACAAGAACGAATGTTTTTGGGGCGGTCTGAAATTCAAGATGGCTGCCAGCCGCCTCTTTGTACCGACGATGCAGAAATCTGTTTTTTGTACAGAACTTCCATATGAAAGCTCTGATTTTAATAATTTTTTGTATGAATGTTTAGTACCATGGGATACATCACATATAATACAGGTTTTTTTCTCGTGCGTAAATTGTGCAAATTACACTAATTTTGATGTTTTTTGGTGTTACTTTCAGCACTGTAAGTGCAAATGCCAATACGGCTCAGGCTAGAGGCCGTATTTATGAACCGATCTTTACAAACTTCTTGGGTACCTTTGTTATCACCATGGGACGAGAATGAGTGTTTTTGGGTCCGGTCCGGAATTCAAGATGGCCGATGGCAGCCATTTTGTACAAAATTAGGTGCAATCAGATTTTTGCACAGAACTTCCATATGAAAGTGCTGATTTGAATAATTTTTTGTGTGAATGTTTAGTACCATGGGATACATCACATATAATACAGGTTTTTTTCTCGTGCAGAAATTATGCAAATTAGATGAACTTTGATTTTTTCAGTGCGACTTATACACAGTAAGTACACATGTCAATACGGCTCGGGCTAGAGTCTGTATTTATGAACTGAACTTCACGAAATGTCTTGGGTACCTTTGTTATCACCTTGGGTCGAGAACGAGTGTTTTTGGGTGCGGTCTAAAATTCAAGATGGCTGCCAGTGGCCATTTTGTACCGAAATTAGGTCTAATTAGTTTTTTGTACACAACTTCTATACGGCTCAGACTAGAGGCCATATTTATGAACCAACCTTTACGAAACTCTTGGGTACCTTTGTTATCACCGTGGGATGAGAGCGAGTGTTTTTGGGTGTGGTCCAAAATTCAAGATGGCCACCAGCAGCCATTTTGTACCAAAATTTGTGCAATCAGTCTTTTGTACAGAACTTCTGTATGAAAGTTCTGATTTGAATAAATTTTTGTATGAATGTTTAGTAACATGGAATACATCACATATTGTAAGGGGGTTTTTTTTCGTGCAGAAATTATGCAAATTAGATGAACTTTGATTTATTCAGTGCTACTTACACAATGTAAGCACACATGTCAATACGGCTCAGGGTAGAGGCTGTATTTATGAACCGATCTTCACAAAACTTCTTGGGTAGCTTTGTTATCACCTTGGGATGAGAATGAGTGTTTCTAGGTGCGGTCCAAAATTCAAGATGGCTGCCAGTGGCCATTTTGTACCGAAATTAGGTCCAATCAGTTTTTTGTCACAAGTTCTATACAGCTCTCATTTATGAACTGATCTTCACAAAACTTCTTGGATACCTTTGTTTTCACCTTGGGACAGGAACGAGTGTGTTTTGGGGTGCCTTTGTTATCACTGTGCTATGAGAACAAATATTTTGGGGTTCAGTCAGACCCACTCTGGGACTCAAAGATTTCTTTTCTAGTTTAGCATCTGACTGTCACCCACCTTTACAATACTTTACCTATACATTTGTTACAGGCAACGGTCAGTATTTATGTACAAACCGTTCCAATACTTTATATGTACCTTTATTATCAGGTCATTACCTTGATGTTTGTCATTGCTGTGTCACATACTATACATGTACATGTCTTTGTCTTGACAAGTTGAGCTACAGTGTCATTGACACTTTCATTTATACTTACCAATGGCCCTCCCATGAGTGGGCACTCATACCTCCCCGCTGTTTATAACATTTAACAGGCAATCTGTAGAAAGAATGATGGTTGGCGCCAATTTCGGTGTCTTCCTGGATACTGCTCATGCGCACTTCTGAAAAGTATGGAGGACCAGATAGGACATCAATTTTTTGGTTTTGCATGCAAATTTTGGGGGGCAAAATTTGTGTTTGGCCCTGGATTAATTTTTAGCTCAACTTTGACGTAAGTAAAATTTGAGGTTATGCCATGGCCTGTCGTCCATCTCTCTGTCCGTCCGTCTGTCCGTCAACAATTCAAGATGGCCACCAGCAGCCATTTTGTACAGCCGTCAACAATTCAATACGGCTCGGGCTAAAGGCCGTATATATGAACCAATCTTTACGAAACTTCTTGGGTACCTTTGTTATCACCATGGGACAAGAACAAGTGTTTTTGTTTGCCGTCCAAAATCAAGATGGCCACCAGCCGCCATTTTGTACCAAAATTAGTGCGATCAGTTTTTTGTACACAATTTCTGTATGAAAGTTCTGATTTGAATAAATTTTTGTATGGATGTTTAGTAACATGGAATACATCACATATAATGCAGGTTTTTTTCTCATGCAGAAATTATGCAAATTAGATGAACTTTGATTTATGCAGTGCTACTTTTACACAGTAAGTGCTCATGTCAATAAGGCTCGGGCTAGAGGCTGTATTTATGAACCGATCTTCACGAAACTTCTTGGATACCTTTCTTATCGCCTTGGGACGAGAACAAGTGTTTTTGGGTGCGGTCTGAAATTCAGGATGGCTGCCGGCAGCCATTTTGTACCATAATTAGGTACAATTAGTTTTTTATACAGAACTTCTATATGAAGGTTCTGATTTGAATAAATTTTTGAATGAATGTTTAGTAACATGGAACACATGACATATAATACAGGTTTTTTTCTTATGCAGAAATTATTCAAATTAGATGAACTTTGATTTATTCAGTGCTGCTTATACACAGTTAGTGCACATGTCAATACGGCTTGGGCTAGTAACTGTATTTATGAACCGATCTTCACGAAACTTCTTGGGTACCTTTGTTATCACCTTGGGACAGGAACGGGTGTTTTGGGGTGCGGTCCAAAATTCAAGATGGCTGTCGACGGCAATTTTATACTGAAATTAGTTGCAATCAGTTTTTTGTACAGAACTTCTAGGACTATGTTTGTTATCATCATGGGATGGTAATGAGTGCTTTGGGGCTCAGCCAAAAATTCAAAATGCCTGTTGGCAGTCATATTTACGGGAATTCTGTGGATTACATTTTTTGTACAGAACCTGTAAAGAAGAATTTTTATGTCAGTAATATTTACTATAAATTTATTGGGTGCCTTTGTTATCACTGTGCTATGAGAACAAATTATTTTGGGTTCTGTCAGACCCACTCTGGGACTCAAAAAGGGAGATAATTAAAAATCTTTTCCAAAAACACCAGACAAAATAATGTTTCTTGAATTCAGCATCCCTAGGATGTGTATATTCAAATGTGTTGAAATCAAGCTCCTGTGTTAATATTTGTTGTTGTTTAGGGAGGGTAAACATTATTAGCACAACCCGATTTTCTATTTACAATGAGAAAAATAAAACCTCCTCACCCGTGGGAACCCCATGAGCTAAAGATAAAAAATTCAAATACCTATATTTTAAGGATTGGACAAATATTTATTAGTAGGAGTCAACCTTAGAAGGGTTTGAATCAAACAGGCCAAAACAATTGCTAACATTTTTCTTATGGTGTGCCATACAAGGATCCCTATTGTAACATTAACCCCATGAAGATTTCTTTTTTAGTTTAGCATCTAACTGTCGCCCACCTTTACAATACTTTACATTTGTTACAGGCTACGGTCTGTATTTATGTACAGACCGTTACAATACTTTACATGTACCTTTGTTATCAGGTCATTACCTAGATGTGTGTCATTGCTGTGTCACATGCTATACATGTACATCTCTTACACAAGTTGAGCTACAGTGTCATTGACACTTTCATTGAGTTAGCACCAGCTAGTCTGGGCCATTGGTAAGTATAAAAAATATACAAATTACTTAAAATATATAATTTTTACCTGTCCCCATGGGAATCCCAGGAGCTAAAAATAGAAATATTTTCAAATGCCCATATCTCCTGAACCACACGGAACAGAGAATTATTATTTGGTATGAAACATCCTTATGAGCAGTAGAATTGAATGGTACAAAAAAGTGCCATCGGTTGTTTCAGTGTGTTCTGGAGGGAGGGAGGGTGGGTGGGGTGGGGGGACGGGGGAGACATCGAAAAAATGCTGAGTCAGCATATTTGCAAAAATTAAATAGCATTTTCTCCACAACGACTGATCAGAATCTGTTGATATTTTGTATACATTTGTGTTAAAATGAAGCCCCTTGGTTCAAACTTGGGCTCAATACAGGAGCCCAAATTTTTAACTTAGGGCAATATGGAGAATGATCTTTAAAAATCTTCAGATACACCAGTTAGAATGCTTTCATATTTGATATACAACCTTTCTGGTGGTGTGAGATTCAAATTTGTTCAAATCGAGTGCCTGGCAGGGTTCCTGCAGGCCTTGAAAAGCCTCGAATTTCCCCAAAATTCCAAAAGTGGCCTGGAAAATATTTGAAAAGAATCGTTTCAAATATAAAAACCATCAAAATTTTTCTGTGATTATCTTACAACTTATTTCCACTGGAACTGTACTCTCGATTTTGAGTTGATAACTTTGAAAAACCTTGGATTTTACTTCTATGAAGCCTTAAAAAACCTTAAATATGGCATGGAAATGGCCCTGAATAGTCTGGAATCCACTTACTAATTAGCTGCAGGAACCCTGCCTGGGGTAATATTTCGGCTCCCTATGGTAGCCCGAATTTTAACTTAGTGCAATATTAGGGAATTTCTTTAAAAATCTTCTTCAGATCTCCCAGTCAGAATGCTTTCATATTTGGTTTTCAACATCTCTAGTGGGGTGCGATTCAAGTTTGTTTAAATCGAGTGCCTGAGTTAATGTTTTAGCTCCCTATGGTAGCCTGAATTTTAACTTGGTGCATATGAGGGAATTTCTTTAAAAATCTTCAGATCCACCTGTCAGAATGTTTTCATATTTTATGAATACAACATCTCTAGTGGCGTGAGATTCAAGCATGCTCAAATCGAGTGCCTGGGTTGATATTTGGGCTTCCCATGGTAGCCCGAATTTTAACTTAGTGCAATATGAGGAAATTTCTTTAAAAATTTTCTTCTTCAGATCCACCAGTCAGAATGCTTTCATATTTGGTTTACAACATCTCTAGGGGTGTGAGATTCAAGTTTGTTCAAATCGGATCTCTAGGTTAATATTTGGGCTCCCTGTGGAAGCCCAAATTTTAACTTGGTGTTACGTGAGGAAATTCCTTTAAAAATTTTCTTCAGATCCAGTAGTCAGAATGCTTTCATATTTGGTATACAACATCTCGAGGGGGAGTCGCATTCTAATTTGTGAAAATCGAGTCCTGGTTTCATATTTGGGCTTAATGTGTGAGCCCAAATTTTAGCTTGGTGCAATATGAGGGAATTTCTTTAAAAATTTTCATCAGATTCACCAGTTAGAATCCTTTCATATTTAGTATACAACATCTCTAGGTGAGTCAGATTCAAGTTTGTTCAAATTAGGTCTGTGGTTAATATTTGGGCTCCCTATTTGAGCCCAAATATTAACTTAGTGCAATATGAGGGAATTTCTTTAAAAATCACCTTCTCCAGACCCACCAGTTAGAATGCTTTTGTATTTGGTATACAACATCTCTAGGGGGGAGGGGGAGGGAGATTCTTTTTTTTTTAAAGCAAATCCCTGGGTTAATATTTGGACCCCCTATAGTAGCCTGATTTTCAACTTAGTGCAGTATGAGGAAATTTTTTTAAAAATCTTCAGTCAGAATGCTTTCACATTTGGTATACATCATCCTAGTGGTGGAAGGGAAGGGCTCGTACTCAAGTTTGTTCAAGATAAGTTTCTAGGTTAATATTTGGACTCCCAAGCTTTGCATTACTGGAAATCGGGGCATTATTTCTGTGGTAGCATCCCAGTACTAGAAAAAAATCATCTGGCATGGACAGCAAAGTTATAAATAATTAAATAACTTCATTCCTCTGTGGTGTTAACTAGCTATAGAAATGCTAATTAAATCCTTCTTTAAACAACTATTGTCAGGTGTGCGCCCCAGGCCCTATGTGGTTTCTTGTTTCAATATCAATATCGTACCATGTCAGTTTCAACTCAGTATACTGACCTTCACTGTATCATCAGTTAGAAATGTCGGTATTCTCAAAATACTGATAAACTTAACCTTTTTGACTTGAACTTCATCTAATTTCATCACACGCACACTCAAAATGAAAAGGGGAAATATGCTAGGTAACCAGTCATTCCGAGGGATCTTCCACAGGCTGCCTGTCATAAATGATTGATTGATTTTTCTAATACTGATTGAATGAAATGAAATGAACTGCATTAAGTGTTTTGTTTAATAAACATGCCTCTTCTGTTCTATTCTAATCAAAACAGATCTGTGGCTTACTCCCCCATGTTATAATTGGTTATAATAAAATCAATGGAAGTGCTGCAGTACTGATTTTTGGTCAGTGCGTGTTCAGTACTTTGCTTTAGAAATAAGCCATACGAATGTTTGGTGGTTGTTTCAACAGTGACTATTATATACAAACATTCAAAAGAGTTGTTATGGTTAATGAGCATCATTAGAATAAAAAAAATTGGCTCATGTTTGTTTTGCGAATTATTTTCTGAAGAATGTTAGCGTGTTTTTGTGACCTTGTAATTGGCTTAATGTTCACCGAAGCTATATGTATTGTCTTTTTGCCACCATGTGCTTCTTTCACAGTTTGCATATAAAGTGTTTTATATTGTTATGTTTATTGCTCGATTTATTGAATTATTACAAGACTTAATAAACTAAATAAAACAATGGAGTTTTTATTTGTTCTTGACCATGAGAGTTATTGGTATGACCCAAGTATGGATTACCTGTGCCGCAATTCCTTATATGAAACCAAGGGAATAAAAGTGCATAGCTTTGTCCACATTCGCCGTTTGTGCAGTGATACCATGCAGTTTGAAATAATACTTTATTACTGTAAAGTGACCTCCCGTTCTTGATATAAAGTACAGATTATCATTTCTTCTTTGTTACAAACTACTAACTGCTTTTATTTATTTATACCCCCTGCAGCAAGACACTTCACCCCCATTGCCCACGTGGGGGCACAGTGACACTGTGTACTAAGGCGTACTGCACGTCGATGGTGCACCTGTCTTCAACCAATGCTAACCCTGCATGTGTGGAGTTGGTATGTTGGGGAGCTGACAGTTGCTCGCTGTTGCTCGGTGGTTCTCTGGGTACTACGGCTTCCTCCACCCGTAAAACTGTCACGGTCATGGTTAGCCATTGTGCAGAATTATGTGACCTTAAACACCAATAAATAAATAAATAATACCCCCTGCAACAAGTTGTGGGGGGGGGGGGGGTATACTGGAATCACCTTGTCTGTCCGTCCGTCTGTAGACCTAATTTTGTCCAGAGATTTTCTCAGACTTTTATGGACCATTATCATCAAAATGTGGTATGAATGTTCACCACCCTGGGAACCTGTGCACCTACGATTATAGTTCTGGTTAGACTATTTTTGCCAGAGTTATGCCCCTTTCCACATGTCTTAGAATGCTAGAATTTTGTCTGGAGATTTTCTCAGATGTTTATGGGTTGATTCCTTTGAAACTTGGTATGGGTATTCACTACCATGGGAACCTGTGCACCAGCGATTATAGTTTTGACCAGATTGTTTTGCCAGAGTTATGCCCCTTTTTGTCTAAGAATAATTAATTTTGTCCAGAGATTTTCTCGGATGTTTGTAGGTCGATTCCTTTGAAACTTGGTATGGATGTTTACTACCATGGGAACCTGCGCACCAGCGATTATAGTTTTGATCAGAATTTTCTTGCCAGAGTTATGACCCTTTTCGTCTTAGAATGCCTTAATTTTGTCCTGAGATTTTCTCGGATGTTTATTGTTCGATTCCGTTGAAACTTGGTATGGATGTTCACTACCATGGAAACCTGTGCACCAGCAATTATAGTTTTGATTGGACTTTTTTGCCAGAGTTATGCCCCTTTTCATCTTAGAATAATTAAGTTTGTCCAGAGATTTTCTCTGTTGTTTATAGGTCAATTCCTTTGAAACTTGGTTTGGCTGTTCACTATCATAGGAACCTGTGCACCAGCGATTATAGTTTTGATCAGAATTTTCTTGCCAGAATTATGCCCCTTTTTGTCTTAGAATGCCTGAATTTTGTCGGGAGATTTTCTCAGATGTTTATTGGTTGATTCCTTTGAAAGTTGGTATGGATGTTCACTGCATGGGAACCTGTGCACCTGCAATTATAGTTTTGATCAGACTTTTTTTCACCTGAGTTGTGCCCTTCTTTGTCTTGGAATAATCATAGTAGTGGGGCTGGTGTGGGTATCGACAGGCCCATCTGGGGCAGTCATACGTCTAGTTTAGATACGGTTCTTCTGCAAAAGCAAATACATGCAGTACTATTCATACCAAGCGAGAACTATCACAAAGTACATGTACGAGCAGTATTGTGTGTGTTTGGGATTCTGCATTGTACGATCAAACAAGGATTATCAGTTCATAAATACTCGATATTTACTCATATCGCAGTATTTAAAAAAATACCGTACTCGGTATTACAAATTGGAATACCATGAAGCCCAAGTTCACCTGTTATATTTGTAATAATGCAGTTTTCAAGGGGGAGATCTGAGATTTTTGGCTGTGCTTGTTCTCTCAACTCACTGGTCCAGTCTGAAAATAAAAGTGAATAACAAGTGACTAACTACTTATTTAAAAATCCTTAAATCTCTTTTTTGAAGAATCAATGAGTCTTTGTCAGGTGAGGTCTTCAGGCCTCTTGGGGCCTCTTGTTTTCGTTGCAGTATTTTTTTATGATTCATGATTATAAATGATAGGTATAAACAATTTCCTTCTTTTGTTTATTTTTTCAGGAATCCTCATGTTGTTTGCTTTGATAGAATGAAACAAAAGGTGTGGTCTACTGTCTTTTTTTAAATCTCTTTTTCAGTTTTGTTGTTGGGAGAATCCACTGTTTTCTTCAACAGTACTCACAGAACTTCTCTGGCAGGTAAATACAGTATAGAAGATAGTGAATTGCTACTGAGAATTGGTGGAATGAAATCTATTGCTGACATTCATTTGCAGCTTTTGAAAAAGTATACAAGAAGCACTTGTTATATTTCAGCTCAAGGACTGAAAAAATCCCTACACCTGACACTAATTTTTGGGAAGCTTTCAGAGAAAGCCTCCCAAGGATCAGTGAGATGCAGGGATTATTGGTTTGCGAAGCACACATAAATAGAGCTAATGAGTTGCAATTTCATATGAAATTTCTGGACCGAGTTCACTGAAATCGATCTGAGCTGAAGCTTACCGAGGCTCAGTTTGAGTTTATTGAATAAGGCTCAGAAATGTCATGTCAAATCGTAACTAACTTGAGATTCTTTTTATCACCTAATGTGTAATTAAGCTCTTGGCTGACATAACAACTAAAGCTTCACAAAAAATGCCATCCATATTTTATTGGTTTTTTTTTTTCAATTTTATCCTCAAAAACATAGCTTAAGACCCCTCATTGGAACGGGCTCAGCCAGACGAAAAACAAAGATATTTAGTTATTCTGGAAATATTTTCTGCAAATTTAATCGGCTATTTGTATTAGGTAGACAGTTAATGAAAAATAAGAGAAGATCAATTCAATTCTACTTCCGATACAAACACAACCTAAAATGTTACCATGCAGACCCTGACTTCTGACGTCATTGTTGTATTAGGCATGTTATGAATGCTATTTTCTTAATGAGCTATTCGATGGTAATTATGTGATAAGAATTGTTAACTTGTATGGATATAAACATTAGATGTGATTGTGACAATTGTGGAAAGAGCTTGAATATTCCCAGAATAGTCTTTGAAAGTTCTGGATTTTCTTCTTTGTGTGTACAAAGCCTGTAATGCTTATAAGAAAGCATGTGACACTTGGTTGTGAAGGGCTGAGCCATATCACATGATTGCATTTAATCACTGGAAGCAAAGCTGCATATACCTCATACATGTATCATAATAAAATAGACCATTGTACCAAAATAATTAACCCTTTACGATGACATACCAGGGCTATTCTTGAAAATCGCCATCAGATTATATTATGTTTACAATTTTCGCTTCAGAAACATAGGTTTTGACCCCTGTCTGTACAATCTTATCCAGTTTTAAGCTTGCTCCAATGAGAGGGTCATAAGGTATGTTTTTCTATTGAGGTACAAATTAGCTATTTTAATTAATCAAAAATAGTTTGAACAAGTATTGTTTGCTACTCGTGTTTGGTAAAGGGTTGATTGTTTCTTGCAGAAGTTCATCATTACCACACTAACATACTGGTTATATTTTGTTGGGTTTTTATTTTTATTTTTGTAGATTGCTTATTCATATACTTATGAACTGAGGCCCTACTTAGACTTGTTACTTCAAATGCTTTTGTTAGAGGATTCCTGGCAGAATCACAGAATACACAATGCATTCAAAGGTAAATATTCTTATAGTAAGTTTGCAGGGCAGTCAGTATTATGATCGGAGGTCCAGTAGATTGGCTTTAATTCTGTATGTTGGTAACCTGTAAGGGTAAAATGGGTTTCAGAAAAATCTTATTTGTATATTTGGACTTTTTTTTAGCTCAACTTGACAAAGTCAAGCTGAGCTATTGCCGTCACTTCTCGTCAGTTGAGATACGTATGTAGTGTACGTATGTACTGTACGTATGTCTGTATGTCCGTACATCCCACAGTTTCCTTTGGCACACTGCACAGGTCGCATTTATGATCAGATTGCTGTGAAACTTGGTATGCTTGTTTGGGGTGACCTCTAGATGGGAGCTATTGATTTTCTTCCATTTATGTCGAAAAATGTTGCCGCTGGCAATGTTGTTTGAACTTAGTTTAGTCAGACCTCAATATTTCCCTTTGGCACACTCTCTAGGCCACATTTATGATCAGATTGCTTTGAAACATGGTATGCTTGTTTGGGTTGACCACTAGATGGGAGCTATCGATTTTCTTTGACTTCTGTCAAAAAGATGTTGCCACTGGCAATGACCAGACATGTTAACCTCCAGAATAATTTTTCAGGGAACCTGAGGGTGATTTTCAGGGAAATGGGAAGGATTTCAGGGAAAAGTTTGTGCGGGAACAAAACAAAAGAAAAAACTTTGTTAATTTTCAGCTCATGGACCACCATTAACACCAGGTTATATCCAAATCTAGTTGTCAATTATGCTGATGTATTTATACTATGTTAAAAACCACCACCTGTGGTTTGCTTTTATCAAAGTCTACTAAGCAAATAATTTCCCAAGTCTGGAAATGTTAACAGGAAAAGATGTCCTAATGTTCATATACTGCAAGAAGATTAGTACTTGGAAAGTATCTCTATCAAAATTCTTTTTGCATGTGTGTCTGCACAAAACTTTTTCTTTTTTCATCATTGAAGCATTTTTTTTTTTTTTTAATTCCATTCTAAATTTTCTGGGTAGAGTCGGCCAACAGTTAAAAGTTCTGTAGTCAGCACAATGGAATAAATGTAGTGTTAGAAAATAACCCCATTGGGTATAAATATGCAGTCATAATTTTTCAGCATCCTAAGCGACTTTAACCTATTTTTAAACTGTTTTAATAGTTGAGATCATGACAGATGTTGTTTATGTTTTGATTTGGAAAAGGGATGAGGATTAAAGCTATTTTATTAATAAATAAATATATATTATTTAATTCCTTTTCATATATTTTATTTACCAAAAAACTGCATTGAAGGTGGAGTTTTCAATTTTTTGAAAGTAAGTCACCTATTTTCACATCGACACTTGCACATTGATCACGAATCTCCGATTACGAAGAAAAAAACAGAAATAAACATGAACGCAGTTGAAATATATATCATAAAATACTCTTTTCTTAAATAAATTTAACTTAAATCCATATTCTTATCAACCTACCTCAATTGTTTACAACAGGCTTGCACTACAGTGGAAGAACCTAACTTGGATAAAATACTCTCTATTTTAATCTTTTCCAAGATTTGGGAAAGAAAAGTGGTGTAAAAACACCACGAAAAAATAAGCCAAAACTGGGCCGAGCGCCATCGGTGCACACCCAGTATGGGACGCTCTTCCATAGTACAAATCCACGACTTCCGTAACAGTGCGCAATGCATCAATTCGTCATTCTTTTTCTATTCGAAGCTTGAGCAGGATGTGTTTCCGCCATATGCATTATGAAACAGTGATAATTCAACTCGTGGATAATGGTTTTCCTGAGACGGGAATTATGGATCTGAAGATCGTATAATAACAGGACTGTGTTTTATATATTCTTGTTTATATTTTCAACCACATTCTCAGTGTTTATTAATTACTATTCCGTTTTCACAAATGTTTTGCGACATCGTGTCATCGCGATTCGACAATGAATTTTTTCGGTTGATAACAAATTTTATTGGAGTAGGTGTCGGCCGTCTGGGTTCTGCCACCTTCTCTCGTAGTTGAGGGTATTCTTCTACTTTCTGTTTCTGTTGAGTTCACCTTTTTCTTCTACTGCTCTCACCTCTGTTCTTTCCAGTTCGGTTCCTTTAGGGCAATTCCTTTTGCCCTCGCCATTGGTGCGTTCTTGTGTCCGTTTCGTCCGCACCCGCGGGTGGTGTGGAATGCAGTCGTTTCGGGAGCCTCCTGACTCGACCACGTCTGATGTGAGTTTACCCCCTCCTTGGGGGATGTGCAGCTCCTCCCCGTGGGGTGGGGGGGGGGAGACACTGTCGTTTCGGGGCCCCCTGACTCGACCATATCTGGTGTGAGTTTGACCCCCTCTGTGGGGGATGTGCAGCTCCTCCCGCTCCCGCAGGGGGTGGTGAACGCTTTCATTTCTGGTCGCCCGATTCAACCACGTCTGATGAGAATTGCTCCTCCTCCGTGGGGGATGTGCAGCTCCTCCTGCACCAGCGGGGGGGGGGGACCGCTGTTGTTTCGGGGCTTCCCGATTCGACCATGTCTGGTGAGAGTTATTCCCCTTCCGTGGGGAATGTGCAGTGTTTTACCATGGTGGATACTGCGGGAGCTGTTGGTTTTCTGGTGTAGAGATGCCTGGTTCCGGGACTATGCGCCCTCTCCAGTCGACATCTGAGGCTGTCACTAGGGTTGTGACTCCTCCTTTGGAGGCCAAGCTTGGTGGCTCTCTCCGCTTTTCCGCCAGTTCCAACAGCTCCCGTCATATCTGCTGCTACTGCTGTTCCGTCTACAACGTCATTGGGCACCATTTTTAGCCGGCCTCGGCTTCTCCTTGCCAGGGTCTGTAGGGATGTCTGTAGTGTGGTTGTGGGGTTTCGGCTTCAGCCTTCCCAGACTTCCACTCGGCGAAGTCAAATGGGGCTGCCGACTGAACCCCATACTGTGTCCTCTCAGCCATTGAGCACAGTAGTTTTATACCTGCAGTGGTCTGCTGCGGTGTCTGGTTGTGTAGACGTGGGGATATCGGCCTCAGCCTTCCCTGACTTCAACTCGGCAAAGTTGGAAGTGGCTGCCGGCCGGACCCTCTCCTGTGGTCTCTGCGCCGTCGAGCACTACAGTTGTCATTGGATTCGGTTGTTCTTAGTGGGACACTATGAACTCTGTGGCGTTTCCGTCCACTCATTCTGGCCACACGGCCAGTTTTGGGGGTCCAACGTCTTTTGTGCAGCCTGGACTTTCTGCCCTGCAGAGGTCAGCGGTGACTCTCATGAGTTCCTGCTATGTTGATCCCCTATACACGTCTGCCTTCAGACGTTTTTGGCTACCGCCCGTCGTCCCACGTCGGGTCCTTTGGAGGATCGTGACCCTTCACTGGTTCAGAGGGTCAGAGGTGAAGCCACTTTGCCGGTTCGTTCCCCTGTCGAACCGGCCAGTACGGGCAGTGAGCTTAGGGAGGCCCTCTCCTTACTCACTCAGGTTATGTCAACGAGCCTTCCTGTCGCTTCCAGCGAGGCAGCGAGTGGTTTCCAGGCACCTCCTATGGCGCCGCCTCCCGGGATTGGAAACCGGCCGCTTTTTGATCCCCTGGTGTTCTGACACCATGGGAGGCGTCGGCTGGTTTGCCCACGATGGGCTATGTGTCTTCTGACTCAGGGGAAGAGTCAGACATGCTTGATGTCGAGAGCCAGCAGTCTTCGGACTTGGGGGCAGCTCTTGATTTCGTGTTTGGGTTCCTTCCGGATCTCAAACCATCTAACCAGTCGACAGTGTCAGCCAGGCAGCGATCATCGGTCGCGCGCCAACAGTCTATGGAGCAACCTGCTTCTGGGCGTCTTCGTCCGTGCCCTTCGGTATAGTTGGTTGAAACATTTTCAGCCTTGGACTCCAAGCTAAGTTCCAAGGCTATGAAGGCTCCGTTCTTCACCAGGGTTGACACCTTTTTGCCTCCGGCGCGTTATCGTTCCTACGATTCCGCCAATCCATCGGTCTACCAGACTTTGACGGTTTTGAATCAGGACTCCAATTCCCTCGGGCTTTCCAAGTCCAAGTCTGCCGTCATTCCGATGACGACTCTGGAGTCCACATTGGGCTTATCGAGAGAGATGCTTGGTATGCTTTCCCTCTCCGATCACGTCGTCTCAGCTTTTGCTGCTTATCTGCCTTCAGATAAATTTGACGAGGTGCAGGCTCCTTTGCGTGTGCTGTCCAAGGCGCTCATGCATCTTACTCACACGCATGCCTGTAACATGGCTAATCTGGAATTAGTTCAAAGGGACTCTGTGCAGGACACAGGCCGATCCCTTCCTGAGGAGCAGTACGCTACTCTTCGATCTGCTTTTTTGACAGGTCCGCAACTTTTCCATGATTCTGTGTTGACGGTCTGGGATGACGTCCTACGTCATTCCAACGATCAGCTGCTGTTTCTTCAGCTTGATCAGCCTTCTAGGGTAGGCACGGGCCGTTCCAAGCCTAACAAGTACCCTCTGCTTCCTCTGCGAAGCAAAAGGGGCTGATCCTTCTGCCACCGCTTCTACTTCTTACTCAAGGGGTAAGGGTAAGCGTCGGCAGTCTTGAGGGAACTCCCAGGATTCTTCATTCAGTAGTGGTGTTTTCTCCTCTCGCGAGCCTCTCGGGGTTCGCAATGAAGGTCCTCACCTCGACTCGTCCCAGGTTGGAGGAAGGATAGCAGAGTTCGCAGACCGTGGGCCACCATCACATCCGATCCTTGGATGTTAGATGTTGTTTGGTCCGGGCTGCGAATATCCTTCCGACGGCACTCCACTCTGTCCGGGGTGCCTTTTCCAACCACAGTTCCTTCAGACATTTTACGTCGGGAACTTTTGTCCATGGAGATAGACAATCTCCTGACAAAGGGGGCGATTGAGGTCATCAAGAACATTAGGTCAGTGGGTTTCTATTCCCGCCTGTTCATGGTGCCGAAGAAGGACGGCCGACTCCGACCGGTTCTCGATCTGAGTTTCCTGAACCAGTCTATCATTGCTTCCAAGTTCAGCATGGAGACTTTCAGCTTCGACCTGCGAGACGCTTACTTTCACGTTCCGATTCATTGGGCGTTACGGAAGTATCTCAGGTTCCTTTTTCTGGGGCGAGTTTACCAGTTCAAGGCCATGCCATTCGGCCTCAACCTGGTTCCTTGGTCCTTCACCAGACTGATGTCGCATGTGATAGCTTTCCATCCCACACAGTCCAGGGTGACTACTTCGGCATATCTGGACGATATCCTCCAGGGGCATTCCAATGCTGCCTTCCTGGAGTCGGATGTCGCCACTCTGTTGAGCTTGCTCACATCGCTACGTTTCAGAGTCAACGAGGAGAAGTCGGACCTGGTCCCTTCTCAGTCGTTTTATCATCTGGGGATGGCTTTCCGCACATAATTCAATTTGGTGGCGGTTCCCCAGGCCAAGGCTGTGATTCTCTCAGCTTTTGCTCCGACTCTGTCCCAGTCCACATCCGCGACGGCTCAAAGTTTTCTCCGGCTAATCGGTCTCTGCTGTTCGGTGACGGATCTCATACCTCTAGGTCGGCTGCGTGTCAGACCTCTCAACACTTTCTGCTCAGTCGTTGGAGGCCGAATGTAGATTTTCTGGATCTGGTGCTTCAGTTTCCAGACTATCTTTATCCTCACCTTCTCCTCTGGGCGGATGTCCAGTGGCTTTCGCAGGGTGTTCCGTTGGACTTACCCACGTCCGATCGCGTTCTGACGGCAGATGCCAGCGATCTCGGATGGGGTGCGACGTTGGATCCTTTAGGTCTTTCCATTCACGGGATGGTGGACCAGGATCATGCAGCTCTACACATCAACCAGAAGGAGCTTCTTGCTCTTCTTCTGCGTTTCAGGCAGTGGATCCCTCACCTGTCGAATCGCCAGGTCCTTCTGTTGTCCGACCATTCGACGGTGGTTGCTTACATTCGGAACCAGGGCGGCACGCACTCTGTTCCAATGTACGAATTGGCTTGGGATCTTATACTGCTCGCTCAGGATGTTCACGCCGGGGTGGCTGTTCGTCACATTCCCGGTCGCCTGAACGTCCTAGCCGACTCCCTGTCCCATCGGGGCAGGGTCATTTCCACCAGGTGGATGCTCCACATGGCAGGTTCCATCGATCTCTTGTGACTAGTTGGAACCATCCGGTGGACACTTTCGTGTCCCCGTGTCCAGATGCTCTGGCTTTCGCCATGGACGCTCTGGCCCTCCTTTGGGATGGTCTTGTCGGCTACGCCTTCCTACCGGTTCCGATTCCGCCCCAGGTTCTCACCCAGTTATGAACCTGCAGTCGTCGAATCCTTTCGATCACACCCGTCGCTTCGGTGGGTGTGGATCAATCTGCTCCGCTGTCTGTTAGCGGCGGTTCCGGCATGTCTCCCTCTACCTCGCGACTTTCTTTGCCAAAGTCGCCCAGGAGGTTTTCAAGTTGACCCGACTTCATTGTGCCTTCGCACATGTCTTTTATCAGGTCCTGTCTCCTCTGTCGTGGTTTTTCGAGACACGCAGTGCAGTTGCTTTTCTTCAAGGAGGCACTCACTCCACTGGTTTAGCCTCTGTGGCTAAGTGGAAGGTTCTTCTGTCGATGGTGTGCGATCACTCTGTTGCTTCTGTCACTCCTTCGATCACACTGCTTGCGGAGTTGTCTGGTATATGTTTGTTTCTGGGGGTCTCCAGCAATGGGTACTTGTCCATGCTTCGGAGACATTTTTTCCTATGTGATACCGCATTGTTTCGACACTCATCCTTGCCTCTCTAAGCTTGTTCCTTGAAAAGGCCTGGGACTTTGCAGTTTACTCCAAGATGGTCACTTTCTTGGGCGCTGCTCTGCTTGGGGGTGGGGGGGCGTCACGCCTTTATCCTGGATGAATATGCGTTTTCCCACATGCCAGATCTCTCCTGCATCCATTTCTTGATGGACTTGTCTTGCTATTCGTGCAGCTTCCGCTTGTCTAGCTACTGGTGATTGTATTACCAATTGTTTTTTCTGCCACGAGGTGCGTGCATTGTCTTCCTCTTTTAATAACTCTGTCATGTTGTCGGATGACTGATGTTATACTGGCAGCCTTCTGGAGAAATGCTACATTCTCCTTTTCTCTGCGACAGTTGCAGGAGCCGACAGAGACCCTTGGGGCCCTCTTTCTTCGGCTCAGGATGTTGTCTATCCAAGCTTTTCAGCTTTTTTCAGGGTCGGTTCCAGCTTTGTGCTGTTACTGCCCTTTCTGTCTGTGCGTCGCACTTCACCATACGCCTCATCTTTCATTGGCTTTTCTAATGTTTGTGATGCTATGGTTTGATAGGCCTAGGGATCTCTTCCTCTGTCCACGGTCCCAGTGCTATTGAGTTATGTGTGGGTTGGTTATGTGATTCCCTCCAGCCTTTTGTCTATTCAGCCTGTTGTAAACAATTGAGGTAGGTTGATAAGAAGTATAAATTTTATAGTAAATTTCCTTTCTTATTATACCTACCGAAATTGTTTACATGGAGGCCCTCCCGTCTTCTTATTCAGGTAAGAATCCTTCCTCCCCGCTGATCACATAACTCCTGTGTTGTTTGGAATCAAAAGAATGACGAATTGATGCATTGCGCACTGTTACGGAAGTCGTGGATTTGTACTATGGAAGAGCGTCCCATACTGGGTGTGCGCCGATGGCGCTCGGCTCAGTTTTGGCTTATTTTTTCCTGGTGTTTTTACACCACTTTTCTTTCCCAAATCTTGGGAAAGATTAAAATAGAGAGTATTTTATCCGAGTTAGGTTCTTCCACTGTAGTGCAAGTCTGTTGTAAACAATCTCGGTAGGTATAATAAGAAAGGAAATTTACTATAAAATTTATACTTTTACTGCTTCATGAGTTTTTACCAGAGTTTGAAATGCATGTGATGTGACTCTTAACGTTTTACATAAGTTACAACGGGAAAGAAATATTTGACTGTTGTTTTCTGGGATTTTTGGTCCAAAACTGATTCCCGTCCAAGAAGCTGGGAACTGCACTGAAATTTAGGGATTTTCAAGGGCATTCCGGGAGAGTTAACATGTCTGGCAACAACCATTGAACTTAATTTAGTCAGGCATCAATATAGTCATTTGGGGTTACCTCTAGATTGGAGCTATCGATTTTCTTTGATTTCTTCGATGAACTTAGTACAGTTATACATCAATATTTCCCTTTGGCAGACACTGCAGTGCACATTTTTGATCGAATCGCTTTGAAACTTTGTGTGCTTGTTTGGGGTGACCTCTAGATCGGAGCTATCGATATTCTTCCATTTCAGTCAAAAATGTTGGTGTTGGCAATGACCTTTGAAATTAGTTTAGTCAGGCCTCAATATTTCCCATTGGCACACCCTCAGAGGGCACATTTGGCATGCCTCAGAGAGCACATTCATTATCAGGTTGTTATGATCAGATCACTTTGAAACTTGGTATGCTTCTTTGGGATGACATCTAGATGGGAGCTATTGATGTTCTTCCTTCTTCATCAAAAAACATTGCCATTGGCAACAACCTTCAAACTTCGAACTTAATTTAGTCAGGCATCAATATTTTCTCCCAGCATGCCCTACAGGGCACATTTATGATCCTATCACATTGAAACTTGGTATGTGTGTTCATGGTGACCTCTAGATGTGAGCTATTGATTTTTTTTTTCCATTTTCATAAAAAACTATTGTTGTTAGCACCAGCCTTTGAACTTAGTGCATTTGTGCAGCAACTTAACCCTTTTGCACTCTATGTAGGGTATATTTGTGAATTTCCATAAAAAAAAATATTACCACAAGCAATGACCTTCAAACTTAGTGCATTTGTGCATTAACATCTTCCTTTGGCATGCCTCAGAGGGCACATTCATTATCAGGTTGTTTTTAAACTTGGTATGCTGTTAACAACAATCTTTGAATTTATTGCATTTGTGCATCAACATTCTTCTTTGACATGGCCTACAGGGAACATTTTTCGTAGGATTGTTTTTGAACTTGTGCTCATTAGGCAAGACCTCTTGATAAGAGCTATTGATTAGCATTCATTTCCAGGAAAAAAGTTGCCATTTACAATAACCTCTGATCATACTGCATTTATGTGTCAACATTCTTCCTTTAGCCAGCCTTACAGTTTACAAAAACATTTAAAAATGCATGGATTGCTCTGATGTGCACACACAATGCTGTTATGTTGAAGTTTCACCAAATAACTTTGGAACCAATGATTTTCAATTTAGCCATTTCACTTATAGCTTACCAAGATCAAGTTTGTCAAGTTGAGCTACAGTGTCATTGACACTTTCATTATTTTTTTTATAAGTGAGGACATTTTTCGTAAAACAATGATGATTTTATTTTGAGATAGAAATATTGAAGATTGAAAAGATGTCAATTTGTTAAGGCTAAAAGAAAATTAATCCTTTGATTCTCAGGCACAGACGCATTCGTTTTTTCGGCCCGTGTTCGTCATTTTTAGCTCAACTTTGGCAAAGCCAAATTTGAGGTATTGTCATGGCCCGTTGTCCGTCTGTCGTGCCGTCAACACGGCTTGGGCTAGAGGCCGTATTTATGAACCAATCTTTACGAAACTTTGTGGGTACCTTTGTTATCACTGTGGGACGAGAAAGAGTGTTTTGGGGTCCGGTCCGAAATTCAAGACGGCCGCTAGCAGCCATATTGTACAAAATTAGGTGCAATCAGATTTTTGCTCAGAACTTCCATATGAAAGCTCTGATTTGAATAATTTTTTGTATGAATGTTTAGTACCATGGGATACATCACATAATACAGGTTTTTTTCTCGTGCAGAAATTATGCAAATTAGATGAACTGGCTCAGGCTAGAGTCTGTATTTATGAACCGATCTTCACAAAACTTCTTGGGTACCTTTGTTATCACCTTGGGACGAGAACTAGTGTTTCTGGGTGCAGTCAAAAATTCGAGATGGCTTCCAGTGGCCATTTTGTACCGAAATTAGGTCCAATCACTTTTGTACACAACTTCTATATGGCTCAGGGTAGAGGCTGTATTTATGAACCGATCTTTACAAAACTTCTTGGGTACCTTTGTTATCACCGTGGGACGAGAATTAGTGTTTCTGTGTGCGGTCCAAAATTCAAGATGGCTGCCAGTGGCCATTTTGTACCGAAATTAGGTCCAATCAGTTTTTTGTACACAACGTCTATACTGCTCAGGCTAGAGGCATTCAATTAACAAGTCAAATTTCTTCTTATGGTATGGAAAATGTTTGGCTTTTAGTTTCAATTGATCAAGTTTTTTTCAGAAAAAAATGAAGCTTCAGCATTTTCTGCTCAACTGGACCATGTCAAGTTTGTGCTATTGGGATGGTTTGCGATCCATCATCCGCCTGTATGTATAGCCATACCTTTGTTCGTCCACAATTCCTTTAGCACACCCTAGATGCCACATCTCTCACCCAGTCAGTTTCAAATTTCGTACGTGGATTTGGGGTAATGTCTAGATGGGAGCTATCAAATTTTTCTGCATTTCGTTGGAAAAACATGGCTGCCAGTGGCCATCTTGGATTTGGCATATAAATTGTCAGCAATTCCATTAGCACGCCTTGCTGGACTCATCTCTCACCCGATCTTTTTCAAATTTCATGTGTAGCTTTGGTGTAATGTCTACATGGGAGCTATCAAATTTTTCTGAATTTCATTGAAAAACGTGGCCGCCAGTAGCCATCTAGGATTTGGCGTGTATATTGTCAACAGTTCCATTAGTACTCCGTACAGGCCACACCTCTCACCCAATCTTTTTCAGATTTTAGACATAGCATAATGCCTTTGGTGTGATGTATAGATCGGAGCTATATAACTTTTAGTCGAGTTGTGACGAAGTCAAACTCGACTTATAGTTTGATGAATGGCGGGCGGGCGGTTGGGCATCGGGCGGGTGGGCGTAAACAATTGGTTTCCGGACAATAACTTGATAATGGTTCGACCCACGTTCATGAAACTTCATAGGTAGGTTGGCATCGGTGAGAGGAAGAACCCTATTTGTTTTGGACTTGCTAAGTCAAAGGTCAAGGTCACAGTGACCTTGAACATAGTAAATCATAAACAATTGGTTTCCGGATGATAGCTTGACTATTGTTCAACCCACATTCATGAAACTTTGTATGTAGGTTGGCCTTCATGAGAGGAAAAATCCTATTTATTTTGGGCTCTCTAGGTCAAAGGTCAAGGTCACAGTGACCCTGAACATAGTAAATCAAAACAATTAGTCCCCGGATGATAACTTGATAATGGTTCAACCCATGTTCATGAAACTTCATAGATAGGTTGGCATCAGTGAGAGGAAAACCCCTATTTATTTCGGACTTGCTAGGTGAAAGGTCAAGGTCACAGTGACCTTCAACGTAGTAAATCGTAAACAATCGGTTTCCTGATGGTAACTTGATAATGATTTGATCCACATTCATGAAACTTATAGGTAGGTTGACCTAGGTGAGTGGAAGACCCCTATTTATTTGGGGCTTGCTAGGTCAAAGGTCAAGGTAACAGTGACCTTGAACATAAATCGTAAACAATTGGTTTCTAGATGATAATTTGGCAGTGGTTCCACCCACATTCATGAAACTTCATAGGTAGGTTAGCATTGGTGCAAGAAAGATCCCTATTTATTTTGGAATCACTAGGCCAAAGGTCAAGGTCACAGTGACCCTTCACATAGTAAATTGAAAACAATTGGTATCCGGATGATAAGTTGATAAGGATTAAACCCACTTTTGTGCTGTCACAACTCGACTTTGGATCGGCTATCCTATCGGCATTTTTCTGAATTTCGTTGAAAAATATGGCCACGACCAACCATCTTGGATTTTGGCATATAAATTGTCAGAAATTTCATTAGCGCACCCTACAAGCCACATCCCTCTCTCGATCTTTTTCAGATTTCATTTGTAGCTTTGGTATGATGTCCAGATGGAAGCTATTGATTTTTTCGAATTTGTTTGAAAAACGTGGCCATCAGCGTCCATCTTGGATTTGGCATATACACCCTATGGGGTGCATCTGTCACTCAATTTTTTCAACTTTCTTATGTGGCTTTAGGGTGATGTCTACATGTTTATCCCCCTGAAATTTTTTCGGGAGGATATGGCCATGGTGCTGTCCGCCCATCCGTCTATCCATAGACAAAGGTGGTTTCCGTTCTCTAAATTCTGCTTGGCCGACTGAACCCAAACCTGGCATGTGGATTAGGCATGATGAGAGGAAGAACCCTATTTATTTTGGGATCATTATGCCAAAGGTCACTGTGACCTTGAACTTTAATTTCTATCAGTGATGGTTTTCGCTCTGTAATTAAAGTTCCACATGGCTAACTGAAGCCAAACTTGGCATTTGGGTTAGGCATTATAAGAGGAAGAACCCTATTCATTTTGAGGTCATTGTATCAATGGTCAAGGTCACAGTGACTTTGAACTTAAGCATTTACCTGATTTGGCTTCTCAAATTTAAATTTTGCTTGCTCGATTGATACTTAACTTGGTTTATAGGTTGACAATGATGAAAGGAAGAACCCTATTTATTTTGGGGTTATTGTGTCAAAGGAAAAGGTCACTGTGACCTTGAATTTTAAGTTTTCATGATCAGAGTTGGTTTCCGCTCTCCAATTAAAATGTTGTTTGCCTGATAGAAGCCAAACTTGGCATGTGGATCGTGTTTAATGAGAGGAAGAACCCTATGTATTTTTTAGGTCATCTGCCAAAGGTCAAGGTCTCAGTGATCTTGAAATTAAAATTTTATTGGTCTGAGTTGGTTTCGGCTCTCTTAATTATTAAAAATATGCATTTGTGATCGAAACCCAACTTAGCATTTTGCCAAAGTTCAGGGTCACAGTGACCTTGAACTTAAAATCTTATCAGTCCCGATCGAAACCAGACTTGACATTTCATCAAATACTGGTAATCTTATCTGTATTATTAGAGTAAATAATACCAACAGTTTCTGTGTTAATTTGATGTAATATATTTATCAGGGGGATGTTTCAGGGGGGGGGGATTTGCCACCCCTAGGCGGCTGCCTCCAGTTAGCTCAACTTTGACGTAGTCCAAATTTGAGGTTTTGTCATTGCCCATCTGGACGTCTGTCTGTCCATCAGCATTTCAAGATGGCCACCAGCAGCCATTTTGTACCAAAATTAGTGCAATCATTTTTTTGTACAGAACTTCTGTATGAAAGTTCTGATTTGAATAAATTGTTGTATGAATGTTTAGTAACATGGAATACATCACATATAATACAGGTTTTTTTCTCGTGCAGAAATTATGTAAATTAGATGAACTTTATTATTCAGTGTTACTTATACACAGTAAGTACACATGTCAATACGACTCGGGGCTAGAGGCTGTATTTATGAACCGATCTTCACGAAACTTCTTGGGTACCTTTGTTATCACCTTGGGACGAGAACGAGTGTTTTTGGGTGCGGTCCAAAATTCAAGATGGCTGCCGGCGGCCATTTTGTACCAAAATTAGGTACAATCAGTTTTTTGTACAGAACTTCTATATGAAGGTTCTGATTTGAATAAATTTTTGAATGAATGTTTAATAACATGGAGTACATCACATATAATACAGGGTTTTTTCTCGTGCATAAATTATGCAAATTAGATGAACATTGATTTATTCTGTGCGACTTAGTCAGGTCGTTACCTAGATGTATGTCATTGCTGTCTCACATACTATACATGTACATGTCTTACACAAGTTGAGCTACAGTGTCATTGACACTTTCATTTTTTTTAATTTCGTTAAAAAACATGCCACCAACTGCAATCTCAGATTTTTCTATTAAATTGTCCACAATTCCTGTAGCACATCCTACAGTTAGTTATTTAGTTCAATCCCTTCTTGGTGAAGTTGAGCTGCAGTGTCATCGAGACTTTCATTTCAAATTGTGTACAAATTATGGTCATTCAGATTCTGAAGAAAATAAAAATAAAGAAACAATTTTGAAAAGTGATTCATTTTGGAAATTACACTTGTTTTGCATACATCGGTGTTTTGCATTCCCTATTTCAGGAATTCCTGATGATCGTGATGGGTTATTTGATACAATACAGCGGTCAAAGAACCACTATCAGAAACGTGCATATCAGTGTATCAAAATGATGGTGTCCTTGTTCACTCAGTAAGTTGTTAAAAATAATACCTGTTAGAGTTTATTTATTAATTGGTACTTACTGCCGTATCAGCATTAAAGGCTATACCATATCGATAATTATATAATAATCATCCACTTCAGAAAACAGTCATGCTTTTTAGCTTAATTGAATGAAAGTGATAGTGAGCTACAGTGATCGATCTGTGTCCGTCTTCTGTGAACAGGGTGTTTGTGACTTCTCCAAAACTGCTGAACAGATTCCAGTGAAATTTGAGGTGATTGTTTGTCCTGGCATTGCATTTTGATTTGGTTCAAATCAACATGCCTTGCCCCATTGGAAGGAGTGTTGGAAAATGCTCCCAAATTTTAAGACAATCTTCTCATGAACCAGTTAGTACAAGCACTTGATATTTGGTACTGAGCATTCTTTTGATGTGTAAGGTTTGTTCAAACAAAGTTTGTAAGGCAATATTTGTCTTTGTAAAATTTCTTATTTTTTGAACCGAGGAATTAATTTAAACCTAATTTGGAATGTGGTATTATTAAGTCATAAGTACTTGAACCATGCAAAAACATTTCTTGCATGGGAACCTCAGAAGCTAAAACCAAACCCAAATCTCATGGAACGGAGAGCTGTTACTTGCTACAGAGCATTCTTCGGATTCTTAGGACCAGTGGAATCGAATTTTAAAAAATAAAATGACATCAGTTGTGAGATAGTGTACCAGGGTAGAGGAATAAAAAAAAATATGCTGCATCGGCTTTCAAAAATTAAAAAAGTCTCCAGACCTACCAATCAGAATCTGTTGATATTTGGTATGTTCCATCAATGAGATACAAGTTTCTTCAAAGGAAGCCCCTAGGTTTATATTTGGGTTCCGTACTGGAGCCCAAATTTTAACTTGGTGCGATGAGAGAAATATTCATTTAGAATCTTCTCGAGAGTGAGATGTCAGAATCTTTTAAAATTTGGTATACTTTTAATATTTGGTATATGGGGGTCAAATTCAGATTTGTTAAAATCGAGTCCTTCAGGTAATATTGGGTGCTCTATGCGAGCGCAGATGGGGAGCGTGGTGGCTCAGTAGGTAGAGGTGCAGGCTGCAAGCCGAGTGGTCCTTGGTTTCGAATCCCACCTGCGGCAACCGCGTTGTGTCCTTGGGCAAGACACTTCATCTCCATTGCCCGCGTGGGGGCACGATGACACTGTGTACTAAGGCGTACTGCACGTCGATGGTATGCATGTCTTCAACCAATCTAACCCTGCCTGTGCTACAGTGTGGAGTTACAATGTTGGGGGAGCTGGCAGCTGCTCGTCGTTGCGCGGTGGTTCTCTCCGGGTACTCCGGCTTCCTCCACCCGTAAAACTGTCACAGTCATGATTAGCCATTGTGCATAAATATATGACATTAAACATCAATAATAATTAAATAAATATGCAAGCCCAGATTTGAACTTAGTGCAATCTGAGGAATAATATTTAAAAATCTTCTGATCCACCAGTCAGAATCTTTTGATATTTGGTATACAGCATCCTTAGGGAGGTCAGATCCAAATTTGTTCAAAACAGATCCCTGAATTGATATTTGAGCTCAGCGTGCGAGCCCAAATTTTAACTTGGTGTCCAATATGAGAAATAATCCTTAAAAACCTTCAGATCCACCAGATAGAATCTGTTGATATTCGGTATGCAGAAACCTTAGGGAGGTCAGATCCCAATTTGTTCAAATCAGGTCCTTCTGTTGACATTTAGGCGCACTATAGGACTCTGAATTTTAACTCAGTGCTCTTTATAAATCTTCTCTACCCTCCTCCCAAAATCTTTTGATCTCTGGTATACACCATTCTTAGGGGAGTCAGATTCAAGTTTGTTGTAATCAAGTCCCTGGGTTAATATTTGGGCTCACTATTTGAGCCCGAATTTTAACTTAGTCAAAGATGAAATATAATCTTTAAAAATCTGCTTTTTCAGATCCACTGCTCAGAATTTTTTTTTATATTTAGTCTAGAGCATCCTTAGAGGGGTCAGATTCAGTTTGTTCAAATCAAGTCCCTAGGTTGATATTTTGGTTCCCTATTTGTTGTGTAATAACAGAAATGGTAACAGAAAGAAATCTGAGAATCAACAATAACTTGAATTTAACTTTTGTAAATTTTAATGACAAAAAATAATTGGAAATGAAAATGACACAAAATCTTTTTACACTGTTTGGTTTACAGAAAAATAAGAACAGAAATTCTTATCAGTTTGTTGTCTAAAAATAAAGTTTCAATACAATCCAGTAATCCAGTGATAAACAAACGTTCCAGCTGGTTTTGTAATGGCCAAGAATGTGTCTGCAGAAACAGTATCCAATAAGTTGCTATGAAATGTTCACTCAAAAATTCAGCAATCTCCAATAAATTCCAGTAAGCAGTCTCCAATAAATTCCAATAAAACACTCAGAAAAATTCAAATGGAATTAATATCCAAGTATTTACTCCTCAGGTAGTTTGAAAATTATTCCGTTGAATCCTGTTTTTTCACAAGAATAAATCATAGTTTACACAAGAATAAATTCACTTCAAATTTTGGAAACCCTTTTCTAATGGAAAATGAGGCTCAGATCACAAAATAATATTCTGTATAATATATATCAAACTCAGCTGCTTCTATAATAATGCTCTGTCCTGTAATAATAATTTCCAATGTTCAATGACTGCTGAGTAGACAAGTCATTTCTCAGTGCCGTGTGAGATGAATAGAATGGTGCAGCTCTTGACAAAGGTTATTGTATAGTCTTCAAATAGAAAGTTCCAGAATGAGAAATTTCTCCAATGTTCTATTTCATTAATTCTGATTGGCTGAATTAAATCACTTCATTGAGTTTCTAGATGATTCTTTCTAATATCAAGTAAACAAGTGTGACCCAAATAAACAATCAGTGACATAAAAATAGATTCTGTGTAACAGAATCTGTCAACATTTATTTATTTATTGATTTATTAGGGTTTAATGACACATTAACAGCCAAGGACATATCCTGTCAGTGACAGTTTTAAGGATGGAGGAAGCCGGAGAGAACCACTGAGCACCAACGAGCAGCAGCCAGCTCACCAACATCGTAACTCCGCACTGCAGCACAGGCAGGGTTAGATTGGTTGAAGACATGCGCACCATCGACGTGCAGTAATCTGTCAACATGTTAATAGGTACATTCAAAGGTCACTCGGAGCAAATAAGTGATCACACCAGCCAGAGTCTTCTTTTTCTAATTAAAAATAATTTCAGGAAATATTAATTGTTTATAATTATTAACCTCTTGGTATCATAATGGGGGCCTATAACACTATGGGAGCCCCAATTTTAACTTAGTACTGCAATGGGAATATTGTTTTAGAATATCTTCCCCAGACCCACCAATCAGAATCTTTTGATAATTGGTTTACAACTTACGTAGGGGGATCAATTTCAAGTTTGTTCAAATAAAGTTCTCGAGGTAATATTTAAGCTCACTTTGGGAGCCCAAATTTTAACTTAGTGCAAAAATGGTGTATTCTTTAAAATCTTCTCCAGAACCACCATTCAGAATCTTTTGATATTTGGTATACAAGACCTTAGAGGGGCTCTGATTCAAGTTTGTTTAAATTTAAGTTCCTGGATTCATATTTAGGCTCAAATTTTAACACGGTGTAATATGACAAATAATCTTTGAAAATTTCCTTCTTCAGAACCACCATTCAGAATCTTGATATTTTGTAGACTGCATCCAAGAAGGAGTGTGTGTGTGTGGGCGGGGGAGGGGGGGGGGGGGTATATTATATTTGACTTCTTAGTTTTGCATTACTGAAAATATGGATGTTATTTCTGTAGTAGCTTTTCAATGCTAGAAATTATCATCTGACATGGACTAGAGAGTTGCAAATAATTTCCTGATTTCATTCCTCTGTAGTGTTAACTAGCCATAGATGCTAGTTAAATCCTTGAAACAACTTTGTTAGGCAAGTGCCTCAAACCCCATGGGACCTCTTGTTTTATAATAAACCATATGGAAAGATTGAAGCCTTCCTTACTGCCTGTGTGATAGTTTTAGAAAACTTTAAATCTGCTTTACTATACAGGAAGATAATGCAGATTAGTTTTATTCGGTGAAAGTTCCAAGATGGTAGAATGTTGGCCTTTCTAATATTTTTAGCTCAACTTGACAAAGTCAAGCTGAACTATTGCCATCACTTCTCGTCCGTCGGCATATGTACGTACGTACGTACGTACGTACGTACGTACATTAGTACGTTAGTACATACGTCCACAATTTCCTTTGGCACACCTCACAGGTCGCATTTATGGTCAGATCGCTTTGAAACTTGGTATGCTTGTTTGGGGTGACCTCTAGATGGGAGCTATCGATTTACTTCAATTTCCGTGAAAAAATGTTGCCGCGGCCAACGTTCTTAGAACTTAGTTTAGTCAAACCTCAATATTTCCCTTTGGCACACCCTACAGGGCACATTTATGATTGTATTGCTTTGAAACCTGGCATGCTTGTTTGGGGTGACCTCTAGATGGGAGCTATCGATTTTTTTCAATTTCCGTCAAAAAATGTTGCCACGGCCAAAGTTCTTAGAACTTAGTTTAGTCAGACCTCAATATTTCCCTTTGGCACACCCTACAGGGCACATTTATGATCGGATTGCTTTGAAACCTGGCATGCTTGTTTGGGGTGACCTCTAGATGGGAGCTATCGATTTTCTGCAATTTCCGTCAAAAAATGTTGCCACGGCCAACGTTCTTAGAACTTAGTTTAGTCAGACCACAACATGTCCCTTTGGCACACCCTTCAGGGCATATTTATGATTGGATTGCTTTGAAACCTTGTATGCTTGTTTGGGGTGACCTCTAGATGGGAGCTATCGATTTGTTTCCATTTCCGTCAAAAAATGTTGCCGCAGCCAACGTTCTAAGAATTTAGTTTAGTCAGAAGACCTCAATATTTCCCTTTGGCACACCCTACAGGGCACATTTATGATCGGCTTGCTTTGAAACCTGGCATGCTTGTTTGGGGTGACCTCTAGATGGGAGCTATTGATTTTCTTCCATTTCCGTCAAAAAATGTTGCCACGGCCAATGTTCTTAGAACTTAGTTTAGTCAGACCTCAATATTTTCCGTTGGCACACCCTACAGGGCACATTTATGATTGGATTGCTTTGAAACCCGGTATGCTTGTTTGGGGAGACCTCTAGATGGGAGCTATCGATTTTCTTCAATTTCTGTCAAAAATGTTGCCGCTGCCAACGTTCTTAGAACTTAGTTTAGTCATACTTTACCTGTACATTTGTTACAGGCTATGGTCAGTATTGATGTATAGACCTTTACAATGCTTATATGTACCTTTGTTATCAGGTCATTGCCTAGATGTGTGTCATTGCTGTGTCACATACAATACATGTACATGTCTAACACAAGTTGAGCTACATTGTCATTGACACTTTCATTTTTTTTACCTGTGAAATACAAATACCTGGACAGTGATGTTTCAAGCCCAGTCCATTACCTGGGTTAGAATTGGATGTTTTTGATTTTTCGGGTTTGGTTTCTGATTTGGTGGAAGAAAGTCTAGATTTCTGTTTGCTTTCTGTTTTTCTTAATGAGTATGACATGCTGGCGACAAACATCTATTCCTCATGGAATTTTATGAAAATGTTAAATTTTAGGAATAAACGAACTCCAAGGTATCAAGTGTATCCTCAAGAGAGTAATATAGGATAGGTTTCTTTCTGGATACTAAGTGTGAGATATAATAAACATCATGTTGGAAGCATTTACCAGCATAACCAGCAAACTTACTCATGGTCTCACCTTTGTCCAGTCTCACTTGTTAACAAATTATATGAAATGAAAATGAAGGAAACATACTACAGGTCAGTTTTGAGTTGTTTTGGCTAAAGCTTCAAGTAATGTGTGGATGTGTCCAAGGCCATTTTGTCCACCTTGAGAACCTCCAAAGTATAACTGTGCTTGTTTTCTTCAGTAAACAAGGACTATTTGACTGGTAGAATAGGACTTGGGTGAGCAACGCCTGTGGTGGAAGTCCTCTAAAAGTGGGCAGGATAGATTTTGCTAAAGTTGACTTGATATTTGTGTTGTGGTCATAATATAGCTACAAATGCTGAAAGTGACATTAACCATCAATAAGTAAACTTTGATGTGACAAATGACAAATGTGTGAAAATATAGGCTATATTCTGACCCATTACAATCATACCATGTAACCTGGTGAAGGTGTAATTTTTTTCTCTTATGAACAAAAATATTTCCTCAAATAGCAGCCACTATTCAATTTTATTAGAAATTCAATAAAATACTATTAATTGAAACAGTTGAAAATGTGATAACCTATTCAATAATTTTATTCTTTCTATTTGATCTCATTGTGTGATGAAGGACCTTTTTTAGCCACTAAACTATTTTTTCCAGTTGTGTTCCAGCTGCACATATGTTGCAAACAAATGGAGATCTGAAAAGAAAATGGACATGGGCAGTTGAATGGCTCAATGATGAATTGGAAAGGGTAATTTCACTTTATTTAATAATTTACATAACTCTCTTTTAATTTTTTTGTTTGGAGTTCCAACAACCTTGCTAAGACCTAATTTAGACAGATTATTTCCTTTCCTCTTACTAGACAGGTTTGTCACCATGCTGAATTTTTTTTTGTACCAAACAGGAGCACCGCAGAAATGATTTGTTAATATATCTTGTCTTCCAGTACATACTGTCAACAATTATGTTTTGAATGATACACTTTGAGCATTATGGCTTTGTAGTTACAGACCTTGACTGCAAAGCAATTTGTTCTGGCCTAAATATGTTTGCGAGTGTTTTACATTATTAAATAAAGTTTAATAAAATGCTGTTTACATAACACAACTTCATGACATAATCTGTTAAAATCTAAATATGCAGTGGAGCCCACTTAATTAAATAACTTTTAATTAAATAGCCCTGTTAATTGAATATTATTTCTAAACACCAAACCATATGCCATACCTTCAGTGCAAATTTTACCTGTCAGTTGAATATAGTTTAGAGAGTAAACTCTTGTTAATTGAATGAAAAATGGCATAATGTATCCAAGAATTACTCAAATAACCACTGATGGTTTATAAACCTTTTTGGTCTCAGTACATCCAGTATAGTTATTTATCTCATGATATCTTGTTTGATGGAGCTCTACAATCTCTGTCGGGAGCGCGGTGGCTCAGTAGGTAGAGGTGCAGGCTGCAAGCCGAGAGGTCCTCGGTTCGAATCCCACCTGCGGCAACCACGTTGTGTCCTTGGGCAAGACACTCCATCTCCATTGCCCGCGTGGGGGCACGATGACGTTGTGTACTAAGGCGTACTGCACGTCGATGGTACGCATGCCTTCAACCAATCTAACCCTGCCTGTGTTGCAGTGCAGAGTTACGATATTGGGGAGCTGGCAGCTGCTCATCGTTGCTCGGTGGTTCTCTCCAGGTACTCCGGCTTCCTCCACCCGTAAAACTGTCACGGTCATGATTAGCCGTTGTGCATAAATATGTGCCTTAAACATAAATAAATAAATAAATACAATCTCTGTCAAACAAGATATAATAGAATCAATGCTCATTTTATCATTAGAAATGACCTAATTCCTGTTACTTGGTCACTCCTGTTAACTGAATTTCTCCATAATTGTGCATCTGTGCTTCATTAATACAAAATTTTAATATTTTTTACCTCACCTGTCTGAAAGTTGGGGTGGGCTATAGTGATCAATCTTCTTTTGCCCATAAATGGGTGTTCACATCTTCTTCCAAACCTTTTGACTGATTTTAATGAACTTTGAGTGAATTGTTTTCACTGGGATGAACCATCCCATTGATTTGGAGGTCCAATGTCAAGGCTCCATGTCACAGGGTGCTCTTGCCCCAAAATGGTTTTCAGATTCTTAACTCCCTTCACTCTGATGTCAAAATACCAAAATTTAAGGAAGCTGTTTTTTCCCATAATACATCTAGAAATTTAACCAGTTCAATCTCGTTTGACAGAGCTCAATGAGCTCTGTCAAACGAGATTGAATTGGTTAAATTTCTAGTTGAATTATGGGAAATTTATTCTGCCTGAAATTTAGTTATTTTGACATCAGTGTGCAGGGGGTTAACTTGTAGAGTGCTAAATTTTTTCCATTGTCAAAATTTGTTCACAAGCGTTGCCTTGTTACAAATTATGAGAGAGAGCCTATATATACAATTTATGAGAGAGTGTATAGGCACTCGCCCATAAATTGTAACCAGGCAAATCCAGACAGACTGAAATTATTTCACTTCAGAGATAAAATGAAGCACATCCCAAGAATATGAAGGCTTTAAATTGTGGCATCTGCACTTCAGAATGAAGCCCAAATACTTGATTATACTTTAGCCTAGGATCTTAAACCAAACAAGTGCACTACCAAGGAGACAGCGATGAACTCTATCGATTTGGCGGCCAAAGTGTCCCTGTTTGCTCTTAGCCAAAAACAGCCAGAGAGACAAAGAATTTACAATGAATTGTGGTTAAAATGTTGTGAGGTGTGTCAGGAATTGAAATTCACAAACTTTAAAAGCAAGTACTCAATTGAAGTTGCATCTCAAGTATTGTGCCAAACTGAAATAAGTTTGATGACCACTCTGACAAGCTATTTGAAAAAACAAGTAATATATTTCGAATCCCTATTTACTGTGCCTGGTAAAGTGAACGGTGCATACAAACTTTCGGAAATCAATAGCAGTTGATTTCACTGAATTGCTTTGTAATTTAATTTCAATGAAAACGATGACTATTCCAAAAAACAAGTAACATTTTTTTAATCCCTATTTACCCTGCATGGTAAAGTGAACAGTGCTCAGACGAACTTTCGGAAATGAATAGCAGTTTATCACACTGAATTGTTTTGTAATTTAGTTCTGATACAATGATGAGTTTCATTCATGAAAATGTTTAGCATCAGTGTTCTCTTAACTTGACGTATACAGCACCCAGAGCTCCGAGGCCTTTTTTTTAGAAGCAGGGAAATCATTAAATAGATGTTTTTCTTGAAAACATTTTCCCTACACTGGGTCTTAACAATAGAGCACCTCACTTCAAATGATAGTGAGAAGAAAACAGTGCACCTCCCACTTTCAAAAGGCTGGAATGTGCTAGACAGATCCTCACAAATTAATGTCATTTCATTTTTATTCCAGAGACCATATCCTGGAAATGCACAGTACACTTATAACAACTGGTCCCCACCTGCTCAATCAAATGAAACCTCCAATGGGTGAGTATCTGCACAAGATAACTTGTAATGTTCTCAAATCTTTTATGTGCTCTTTGAAATGTGTTAATCTCATTTTAGACCTATTTATAGATAATTCTTGTTTTGTTGACAGTATCACAGGTGCAGGAATTCAATCTTCATGCTTAATTGCAATTTATTTCAGCTGCCTCCAGTGCATTTCCAATTTGTCATTTCTCTCTGGTACAAACATGAAAGTTATAAATGAATGAGTAAACTTGATATTGTACTAAAGTTGTAAAATCCTTAAAGGCCTAATTCTGACTTTCGACAATTCTACTCCAGAACAGGTGACACAACCCACGGATTCTTAAGATCACCTTAAACACCAATAAATAGATAAAGTAATTTGGTGCCTAACTGGGAGTGGTGTTTGTGTCTCGATCCATTCAGGTATCTTTCATTGAGTTTTTAGCTCACCTGACTGACCACTCATCATATGTTGTCCGTGAACATGGTGTTTGCACCTTCTCCTCAAAAACCGTTGAACTTATTTTGGTTAAATTTGAGGTGATTGCTTGTTCTGACATCGCATTTTGGTTTGTTTTTTCATTCAAATCAACTTGCCCAGCCCCATAGGGAGGGGTGGGGAAAATGCTCCCAAATTTTACAAAAGTCTTCTCTTGAACCTGTGGGTACAGTGATTTGATATTTGGTACTGAGCTTCCTTTTGAGGTGTAGAATCAAGTTTGTTCAAAGTTTGTGAAGCAATACAGTGAAACTTGTCTTGGGCGACCACTGTCGTCAGCGACCACCTGCCATTTACGACCACACTTTCAAAGCACCGATCATATTTTTATACTATAAGCCAATGGCCCAGACTAGCTGGTGCAAACTCAACGTTATCAAGGGCCAAACACAAGTTTTGAACCCCCCCCCCCCCCCAATCCCCCAAATTTGCTTGCAAAACCGAAATTAAAAGTCCTATCTGGTCCTCCATACTTTTACTCTCCACGCATGCGCAGCCATCAGGAAGTGACCAGAATTGGCGCAAACATCATTCTTTGTTTTGCCCTAAAGTCAGCAACAATGAACTGACATCTGTGCTTTAAAATCTCCTTTTTAGCTTAACTTGACATAGTCAAGATAAGCTATTGCCATCACGCGTGCGGAAGTCTTTTAGTCTGTGTGTCTGTGACGTCTGTTCACATTTTCATTTAGCCTGGGCTACACCCCGCAGTTCTTGTCTGATTGTCACGGAATTTCATATGCAGGTTTGGGGTCATGTCTAGATGAGAACGTCCCCTTTTGGTCGCGATCAGGCAACCAGTATGGCTGCCCGAGCCCAAAACCCGAAAACCATTAGCACAGTCTACAGGTGGTATTTATGAAGGGATTTCATTTTAACTTGGTGGGATGCCTCTGTATAATGCCTAGATGAGAACATCCCCTTTTGGGCATGATCTATCAACCGTGATGGCTGCCCAAGCCCGAAACTCAAAAACTTTTAGCACAGTCTGCAGATCATGTTTAATGTGGAGGGATTTCATTGTAACTTGGTAGGATGACTCCTTATGATGTCTAGATGAGAATTTCCCCATTTGGGCTTGATTGGGCAACTGTGATGGCTACAGGGGCCCGAAGCCCGAAAACCTTTAGCACAGTCTAGAGGTCATATTTATGAAGGGATTTCATTGTAACTTGGTAGGATGACTCCAAATAATGTCTAGATGAGAACGTCCTATTTTGATAGCGATCATGCAGCCTTGATGGGTGCCCGAGCTCAAAAACCTTTAGCATAGGCAAAAGGTCATATTTATGGAAGGATTTCATTGTAACCTGTTTGGTTGACTCCATATAATGCCTAGAGGATGACATCCCCTTTTGGACGTGATTGGTCAGTTGTGATGGCTACAAGTGCCCGAAGCCCGAAAACCTTGAGCACAGTCTGCAGGTCATATTTATGAAGGGATTTCATTGTAACTTCTTAGTATCACTCCAGATGATGCCCAGATGAGATTGTCCCCTATGGTTGCGATCATTCAGCCATGATGGCTGCCGAAGCCCGAAAACCTTTAGCACAGTCTACAGGTTGTGATTGGTCAACTGTGATGGCTACAGGTGCCCGAAGCCCGAAAACCTTGAGCACAGTCTACAGGTCATATTTATGAAGGGATTTCATTGTAACTTCACAGGATCACTCCAGATGATGCCCAGATGAGATTGTCCCCTTTGGTTGTGATCATTCAACCATGATGGCTGCCCGAGCCCGAAGCCTGAAAACCTTTAGCACAGTCTACAGGTCCGAACCCAAAACCCCAAAACCTTTAGCATAGTCTATTCGTCATATTTATGGAAGGACTTCATTGTAACCTGTAAGTTTGACTCCATATACTACCGAGATGATGACATCCTTTTTTGGTTGTGATTGGTCGATCAGCTGTGATGGCTTCAGGGGCCTGAAGCCCAAAAACCTTGAGCACAGTCTACAGGTCATATTTATGAAGGGATTTCATTGTAACTTTGTAGGATCACTCCCGAAGATGCCCAGATGAGAATGTCCCCTTTTGGTTGCGATAATTCAGCCATGATGGCTGCCAGAGCCCAAAGCCCAAAAACCTTTAGCACAGTCTACAGGTCATATTTATTAAGGGATTTCATTGTAACTTGGTAGGTTGACTTCATATAATGTCTAGATGAGAACGTCCCCTTTGGACGCAATTGGGAAACTGACGGCTACAGGGGCCCGAAGCCCGAAAACCTTTAGCACAGTGTACAGGCCATATTTATGAAGGGATTTTAATGTAACTTGATAGGATGACTCGTTTTGGAATAATTTCACTGTAACTTGGTAATTTTTGTTGATATACGTTTACTGTGAGGGCCACATACATTAACTGTGAGGTCATATTAACCCACCCCTCAGCTCTTTAGTACAGTGTACACCTCATATTATTTTTATCATAAACATAGCATACAGGGAACAGAAATGAACATATTCCCAATTATCACAATTCTTGTCTTATTTCATAATCCTTTCATAAACATTGAACATTATCCTTTTCATCAAACACAACACACAAGTTAAGCAACAGTGTCATTGACACTTTCATTTGAGGATGCCAGACACAAATCAATGCAAGAATTGGTGGATCCAAGGCTGTTATTGGATGATGGAAGTGTTCAACGGTGGTTTTAGATGTTCAGGGCTGTAACTTTATAATAATTATAAAATTATTTCGTGTTTCCCAATTTCAGGACATACGTCTGACGTCATCATTTTTGATAATGATTATTCCACTGTTTGTTAAGTATTCCTTCCCTACCTAGCCTTCCATGAACCCTTCCTGTTAAACTCTTAAGCTTTTTGGCTATTTTTTATTGAAATTTTTTATAAAATTTCTTGGGAGTTTAACATGTATTACAGAATATTTATTCTGTTTTTCCCCATGATTACGTCCTCACCCTAGGGGTGTTATGACGTTTAGTCTTGCATCTTCTGTCCAATGTATCGTTTTTTCTTCGTATGAAGATCTAGCTTTGCACCTGGTAGCATTTAAATTGGTTTCTGACTTTGGGCCTTTTTGTGTGTCTGATGTCTTGTTTCCGGTTTTTTCATTGACGTTTGTTTACATTGACAACGTCCTCATATATAGGTAGTATTTTATATTCTATTACTGTGGAATTACTGTAGGATACATGGATTATTATTCCAATAGTGTAGCTCAATAAATTTGGATTTTGTCCACACTTGGGCCCTATCAGGATGCCTTTGGGCTCTTAATGTTCCCTTTGGGAACTTAGGCGTCGTTTTTAAAAAAAAAATATTTCCAAAAAATATTTTGAATTTAGTTTTGATTGCTATTATTCATGTATCTTAATTATATATTTTGTTGTGGAGTTTGGAGGACTGACATCGACTTTAGTCGATGCACTCCTGCGGACGCCTGTCATTCTTGTGTTCACTGGGATGACTAATGTTGGAGATGGGTGTCGCGGTACATTGTTGGCGGTGAGGTTCTGAGGCCAGGCCTCTCACCATGTTATAATTCATTTTTAGCTCAACTTGACAAAGTCAAGCTGAGCTATTGCCATCACTTCTCGTCCGTCGGCGTACGTACGTACGTTAGTACGTACATCCACAATTTCCTTTGGCACACCTCACAGATCGCATTTATGATCAGATTACTTTGAAACTTGGTATGCTTGTTTGGGGGGGGGGGGTGGTGACCTCTAGATGGGAGCTATCGATTTTCTTCAATTTCCGGCATAAAATGTTGCCACGGCCAATGTTCGTAGAACTTAGTTTAGTCAGACCTCAATATTTCCCTTTGGCACACCCTAAGGGACACATTTGTAATCAGATTGCTTTGAAACCTGGTATGCTTGTTTGGGGAGACCTCTAGATGGGAGCTATCAATTTTCTTCAATTTCTGTCAAAAAATGTTGCCGCGGCCAACGTTCTTAGAACTTAGTTTAGTCAGAAGACTCAATATTTCCCATTGGCACACCCTGCTGGGTACATTTATGATCGGATTGCTTTGAAACCTGGCATGCTTGTTTGGGGTGACCTCTAGATGGGAGCTATCGATTTTCTTCAATTTCCGTCAAAAAATGTTGCCCCGTCCAACGTTTTTAGAACTCAGTTTAGTCAGACCACAATATTTCCCTTTGGCACACCCTACAGGGCACATTTATGATTTGATTGCTTTGAAACCTGGTATGCTTGTTTGGGGAGACCTCTAGATGGGAGCTAGCGATTTTCTTCAATTTCCATCAAAAAATGTTGCCGTTGCCAACGTTCTTAGAACTTAGTTTAGTCAGAAGACTCAATATTTCCCTTTGGCACACCCTGCAGGGCACATTTATGATCGGATTGCTTTGAAACCTGGCATGCTTGTTTGGGGAGGCCTCTAGATGGGAGCTATCGATTTTCTTCGGGTTTCTGTCAAAAAATGTTGCCACTGGCCAAAAAAATAACATTGGTACCAATGATCTTCAATTTTGCCATTTCATTTATGACTTACCAAGTTCAAGTTTGTCAAGTTGAGCTACAGTGTCATTGACACTTTCATTTCAGTTTCTATTTCAGAGGAACATGAAAATGGTGATGATATTCTGACACCCATCCAAGTGTGCTACCATCATCGTGCTCTGTTGAGCAAATAGAGCTAGCTGCAGTGCTCATGATATGCAAGGGATAATGCCTCTAGTTAGTGTTCTTAATCTCTTGCAGGCAGCTAGCTCGACCGGTGAAGCGATTACTCGGTCTGTGGGAGCCGTGACACCGGGTAAGTCCGTTGCGGTCAAAGGAAGTGTAGATGTGGGTAGAGTGAGCACTTAAATATAAATAAGCTCACCCAGCGACGACGGAAATAGGAAGTCAGCAAGTTTCTTGTACTCGGCGAGGTCTAATAGACTGCGAGCGGGAAAGGCCCCTCTCTAACCTAACAACATTTGGTCCAAATGTTGTTATGAGAAACTTGCACGAGTCTGAGCATACGTCTTCCCACCACTCTGGACGCTCTGTCTAGTCTGCAGCCGGGGTCGGCTTCAGTCACAACTTCCTCCGCTACGTTTCACAAGCCAAAATGAAGGTTTCTGGTTGGAAACTTCCACGAGACGGAGCATACGTCCACCCACCGCTCGGGACGCTCCGTCTAGTCTGCAGCCAGGGTCGGCTTCAGTCACTGCTTTCACCGCTACAACACTGAAGCAAAATCGACCACAGGCTAGCTACCTGACTTCAGATAACCAGTCAGCTGTGCGAAGATGGAGCCTTTCTTCGTCCTTGAAGTCGGACCATCCGATAGCTAGCGATCCGAGGCATCTATCAACAGGAAGCCCAGAGAGAAGAGATCTATCTCCAGATCTTCATCCCAGGAGCAGCAAGCGGTGGGAAAAACAGAAGACCACTGCTCCTCAAGCCTTAGGAACGGACTTGCTGTCGCAGTTGCACAGCTATTAGCAGCATCCCAGATAATGCAAGAGCAGACTCCAGTGTGAGCTGTCAGACGGTGCTGGGTTCGGTCCGGTCAGTTGTGCATATAGTAAAAGCCAGATGTTTCTCTTCGGGAATGGCTAGATCTGGGTCAGATCACCGATTGGAGAACCCTCACCGTCCAGTTAACAGTCTGGGCCAACTGTGTCCATTGTGAGAAACCTTATTGAGTCGGAACATGCATCGAAATGTTCCTTCCACACTGCAGCCGGGGCCGGTGGCAGTTATGGCTTCTTCTACTTACATGGAAGCGCACAAAAGAGGATTAAGCCTAGAAGTTTCTAAGTGGGAAACTCTACCAGATCTGGGGCCAGATCGAGAGTGCAGAGCGTTTTTCGTCCCGTAAACCGTCGGGGATGGCTGTTTCGTGTTGTAAGAAACTTCAGTGAGGAAGAGCATCCGTCCTATGTGACGAATCGGGATGCTTCTCCCACACTTCAGCCGGGCTCAGCTGTGTTTACGGCTTCCTCTTCTTCCATGGATATGCACGATAATGGATAGATGCCTAAAAGTTTCTAACGGAACGCTTGGCAAGGTCTGGAGCAGACTGCTAGCTGGAAAACCTTCTTTCACTTCCACACTTCATCCAGATTCAGTGGCAGCTATGGCATCTTCCCTTGCTTCATTAATGAAGCGTGTTGACCGCAGACTAGCTATCGGACTTCACAAGTTCGGGTTGATAGCTAGTTGTTTGAGACTAGTACTACCGTTTAACAGACTCCAATGGTGAGCTGTCAGTCAGTGTTGCATTGGTCCAGTCATTCGTTTAGGCGGATGGAGTTGACCATATTTGCGGATGGAACATTTGGATGGTGAGAGGGATATGGAGTGTGAGTCTCCATCTTTCACAGAGGGCACTTTAAGACTGTGAAAAGTCTTAAGCTCTTAAGAATATTGTTCCATTGAATAAGTCTGCATTTAGATGAGCAGGCCGGGGATAAAAATATGTCCCTACCTGCATCATTTAATATATGCTCGGAAATAATGGAATGTGCTATTTCATTGAAAAGAGCAAATCTGGGTGCAATGTCCTAAGCAGATCACCTTACCAGAGCTATGGCATAATGTCTCAATGGAAAGAAATATGAGGACGTGGTTCCTCACTAAGAGTTCTTTCCAGAGCAGTCATGTATGCCACATACAACTCCGCACAGACAGTGGAATTCGGAGTTGGTAAGACGTGATGCTTCCCTTGCGTCGGCATCACTTACAGATGACAAGGTGAAAGCTCTCTGTGAGTCTCTCCGGTTACCGGAAATATACTATTTGATGACAAGCTTGCATTGATATATGTGCAGGCTACAAGAAGCTTCAGTGCTCTATTGAAGTTGCTGTCTCGTCAACACACTTCAGCAGACTGGGGTAAGCGAGGTCATTCTGCTTCTAAGAAAGCATCATGAGAATGTCTTGCCAGGGTACAATAACCCTCTTATATTTACTCTGGAAGTCGTCAATATAGCAACCCGGGAAAGGGGTATAGGTCTGATCAAGGCTATGGCTCAGACACCCCTAGGCCGACGATTAACGGAAGGTTATCATCTTCACGAGAAACTGGGCGTTAATCACGGAAGTTCCTTTCAAAGAGAGTCGCTTCTAGTGGAGGTAAAGGCACTCCTATTAAAGGGAACAATTGAGGTCGACGAGATGAGCTTCTTCGTGGGGAGGATGTAGTTTCTCCTCCCGTAAGCATCGTAAGTCGTACAGATGATGGACATGACCTCTATTGCTTGCCAGTTTACGGAGGATTATCAACTTCACGAGAAACTGGACGTTAATCACGGAAGTTCCTTTCAAAGAGAGTCGCTTCTAGTGGCGGTAAAGGCTTTCTTATTGAAGGGAAACAATTGAGGTCGACGAGACGAGCTTCTTCGCAGGAGGACATAGTTTCTCCTCCCTTAAGCATCGCAAGTGGTACAGGTGATGGACATGACCTCTATTGCTTGCCAGTTGACGAAGGATTATCAACTTCACAAGAGAGTCGCTCCTAGTGGAGGTAAAGGCTCTCTTATTGAAGGGATCAATTGAGGTCTTCGAGAATAGATTTCGGTTGCTTGCGACTTGGCGGTAGGTTACAAACCTCGCAAAAGTGAATAAATTGCGGAACATTAGTAGATGAGAATGTAGTCTCGGCAGGCCTGCGGCTATCAGCCCGAGCAAGCTCCACTTACAAGAATACTTGTTAGACAAATCTTCCAAGAGAGGCTTTCCTTCTGGAGGTATAAGCTCTCCTATTAAGAAAAGCATTAGCCTTCGTCAAAATTATTCTCCAGTTTTTTATTATCACCTGTTTCTCGTCCTGAATCCAGATGGATAGTGTATAGATAGGCTGAGATATGTCTTGGCGTCAAGACAATTATGTCATTGTGGACGCCATAGTAGCCTTCTGTACGGTTACAGTGGTTTCTTTGGTTAGGATCTGTCCGCTGTCTTATGGGATTAAAACCAAATAAGATACTGTGATTTTCCGTTTGTTTTTCCTTGGTGTCATAGACTTCAGTCTTATTGTTACACCATAGTAGCCTAGCTAAAATCTTGAATGAGATATTTTCAGTATTATGCAGTGGCATAACTGAATTTATTATCTCTTGGGACTGCGGTCTCTTTGGGAATTCAGGGCTGTTTATATAGCAGCTCTTCATTCCCTACCTTGCGCGATGATAACTGTACGTCTCCATTAAGTGAGCCTTCAGGGTAGCAACTTAACACCGAGCTTCTAGGGCCTCAGTTATCAGCTGTTAATGGTCTTCACTTACAGGAAGACCTTTAGCTGCTTTATCTAGGCTGAGTTAGTTGTCATATCGGACATGATACCATTTGTTAGAGGAGGTTATTCTCTTCAAACTGGTATGGTTTGGTGTGAGTTAAAATACAGTGTATTTGTTAATCACGTCCTTCTCCGCCCTTAGTGGCATTATGGAGTCGGTCAGACATGAGGGAGCCTTGCAGTTCCTATACTATTTTATGACTATCACAAGAATGATTCAAGTAATGCAGGTGAGGGGAGGTTCGATATGAATTTGAATCCCCCACCTCCCCCCCCCCCCCCCCCACCGCCAATGTGTTCAGAGGCGATTACCGGACAAGACGTACTTTTCTTCCCGTAAGCCTTGTATGCATTTAAGTATATACATGGATTTCATGACTTCTCAATTGGCAGCTGAGTCGTGTTCTATGGCGACCTCATAGGCACATCCACTTTTTAGTTGGTTGGTTTCCTGTGGTTGTTCGTCTATATGTCATATACGAGCATATGATTCATCATCAATAAATTGCTAGCCTTTGGGTACCTGTAAGGCTGTCTACTCAGTTAACTGGTATTCAGATGATTACATGCGGGATTTCAGTGCTCACGTGCATAATAAATGCATTATTAGGCAGATGCATTATTGTATGTTATGGAACTTAGAAACAATGAATTATTTCTGGGGCGGTCCGTGACGCGTCTGTTAATCATAGCTTATTCCATTTCTAAATCCAAGTTTCTATTAATTTCAGTACCCAATCAAATACAACTTGTCTTTACACTCTCGTATATACTCACGTTTCTGGGAGCATAGCTATTGGATAGAACATGTCTGGGAGTGTTATTTATTGGAATTTATTGGACACCTGAATGGGGTTGCCTGTGGGTTACCTCGGAAGTGTGTTTAGTCTCCAGAGATTGTCCATTGTGATTCTCTTGGACATGTGTATGTTATATATTATATCACCGGTTTTCGACCTATCTACGTATGCCGACTCTGGTATACGTTACAAGCAGGGGATATTAATTACCAGGATCGCCGTGATAGCCTTAGCTTCTGAAGTGGCGTTAAGCACCAATTTATTAATAATAATTAATACCTGGGTGCCTGTTCGACGAATATATATTGTTATTTGGTACCACTTTTACTGATTCCAGAGCACTCCCCTCTTTGTTTTTGAAGAAGATTCCTTCAAAAAGGGAGGTGGGGGTGATTTTTTACCTTTCCTCTGGTTTGATAAGTGTGTAACTATGAGTGAAGCTGTTTTGTCTGTAGATTATATCCTGGATATAGCTTGTTTTATTGTATATGTCGTATGTTTGTGGGGGATAACCTCTCATTCCCAAATACGCCATCCTAATTTTTGGGGCTTAATCCAGACTAGCCTTAAGAATTGGGAACTTGTTACATCCAATTAGCATAGTCTTCATGCTAAGAATACGGAATTACGTGAATTTGGCTCCTTATTTATGATATGTCTTCTCTATTACTGTATAGAGAGACTTACATGTAATTCTTTTTAAATTTAATTTCCTTTCACCTTGGATTACAGGCTTGGAACTATGTTGGTCTACTAATTCTGAAGTCCTAGGCCCCCTGTCTTTTTACGATTCAGCTAGTCTAGGCCATTGGTTTATGGTATAAAAATATTATAAATTTAAAGTAATTTGTATATTTTTTATACTTACCAATGGCCCAGGCAGGTATGGCCCTCCCATGAGTGGGTACTCATACCTCCCCGCTGAGTTATTATGCAGTACTCTTTTCTACAAAGAATGATGTTGGCGCCAATTCTGGTCACTTCCTGATGGCTGCGGATGCGCAGAGAGTAAAAGTATGAGGACCAGATAGGACTTTTTAATTTTCGGTTTTGCAAGCAAATTTGGGGGATTGTGGGGTTCAAAATTTGTGTTTGGCCCTTGATAACTTTGAGTTTGTATAAAAAATATACAAATTACTTCAGATTATAATTTTCACTCTATAATGACACTGTCAGCAGCAACCACCTCCTAAACGCGACTACCGATTTTAGACCGAAGTTACGATTTTTACATGTTATGAGCGACCACTTCTGTAAAGAGTGACTTGTTTCAAGAACGTTTTCATACCTGGACATCGCGACAGTTGACATCATGACATTCAGTTGAATGCATGACTATGTGGGTATATTTTGGTGATTAGCAACAAATTAAAATTATATTTGTGTACTTACAAAGTCTTGTTCATTTGTTATCCATATTATCAATAAATCATCAATCTTGTATATATTTAATGTCACTTCATTATACCCCCACATTTGAAGAAAATGGGGGTTTACTGGATTACATGCGTCCATCTGTGCGTCAGTGTGTGAATCCGTCCAAAAATATTCATAACTTAAGTAAATTATTATTTTCTATAATATTTGTTGGTCATAGGTATGCCCACACTAGTTATTTTTTTTATTATTATTTGTTCACTTAGAAATTGTGTCCGTCCGAGCCAAATTTTGTCTGTTCAGCCTGTATCTCGGGTATCGAATGTTCTATTGCAATGAAATTTGCTGTGAACACTGCTTATGATATAGGCTTTAAAAAAAAGATTCAAGGATATTTCTCACATTCTCCTTTTTAGAGTTATCCCCCTTTTTTGACTTAGAAATTGTAGGAAATGGACATTATTTGTCTGTTCAGCCTGTATCTCAGGTATCAGATTTCAGTGAAATATGGCATGCAGTTTGCCTATGACAAAGGCTTCTGCCTCGTTGCATAAAACTTCCAAACACCAAACAATTTACCATACCTTTTGACTTAGAAATTGTTGGAAATTGTTGAAAACTTTCGAGGAACATGGAAGGGGGGGGGTTATACTGGATTGCATGCATCCGTCCGTCTGTCTGTCTGTGTGTGAGTCCATCCGAGAATATTCATAACTTTCATTATTTTCTACAATATGCCCACACTAGGCGGTACACCACGTGGGGGTATGTACTGGACGACAGTCCAGCTCTTGTTTGTTTCTCTCAATACCAACACAAAAAGTTTTATTTTTTTAACTCGAGTATTTATCAGAGATCATAGAAAATAAGTCGGTCATTTGTTACAAAATAGGGAGATTAAGCGATTGGTTCACAACCATCACATGTATTCTGGGAGCCAAATACTTATTCTGAAAACTTCTCTCAAAACAAAAGCTATTAAAGCTTTGTTATTGTACCAACAGTCTCGACGGGAGCAGTTGTCAATGTCGAAAAATAAAATGCAATAAAAGCTTTAAAACACCACAAGCTGTCCAACTCATGATGAACAATACAAACTGCTTTGCTCTTTTGTCTTTATCACAATATGAAGCCATGATTTGTTTACATACAAATAACTTGCTTTGTTTGATTGCCCATGTCAATGAACCGTTAATTGTTGATGAACTGTTTGGATAGTTGATACAGTGTGATCAGCTTTTCAATGCTGTTTGATCAACAGTTATTGATTTTCTAATTTTTTAAAATGTTTGCATCACAATCATAGCCTATGACCCCTCATTGGAATAAGCGCAACAAGCTGGTTCCAGTGAGGTGTCATAAGCTATGTTTCTGGGGCAAAACATTTTTAAAATTAACTACTCAATAATGGTTGAAAATGTAGTCTGCTTTTTGTTAGCTCACCGAAGGGAGCTTAAGTTATCACCAGCCGGCATCCGCCGTCGTGAACATTTTTCAAACGACTTCTCCTCTGAAACCACTGGTCCGATTTTCACGAAACTTCATGTGGATGTTCATTACTATATGGCAATTCATGTCTGTTCAAATGAAATGGCCACGTCCCTTGGGGGCTCTGTATGGGGCATAACTCTGATAGCACCTTATGAATTATAGAAAAATTATTAAAAAATCTTCTTCTCCAGAACCAGTGGGCAGAATCTTTTGATACTTGGTATGCAGCATCTTGGTATGGGTCTGATTCAAGTTTGTTCAAATCGGCCCCCTGGATTCATATTTGGGCTCACTATAGAAGCCCAAATTCGAACTTAGTGCATTTCAGACAAATTTCTTAAAAAATCTTCTCCAGATCCAGCAGGCAGAATCTTTTGATATTTGGTATGCAACATTGTGGGATGGATCTGATTCAAGTTTGTTCAAATCAGCCCCCTGGATTCATATTTGGGCCCAGTATAAAAGCCCGAATTCGAACTTAGTGCATTTCTGGCAAATTTCTTAAAAAATCTTCTCCAGATCCAGCAGGCAGAATCTTTTGATATTTGGTATGCAACATTGTGGGGTGGATCTGATTCAAGTTTGTTTTAATCGGCCCCCTGGATTCATATTTGGGCTCACTATAAAAGCTTGAATTCGAACTTAGTGCATTTCTGGCAAATTTCTTTAAAAATCTTCTTCTCCAGATCCAGCAGGCAGAATCTTTTGATATTTGGTATGCAACATTGTGGGGTGGATCTGATTCAAGTTTGTTCAAATCAGCTCCCTGGGTTCATATTTGGGCTCAGTATAGGAGCCCAAATTTGAGCTTAGTGCATTTCAGGCAAATGTCTTTAAAAATTTTCTTCTCAAGATCCAGCAGGCAGAATCTTTTGATATTGGGTGTGCAGCATGCTTAGAGGAGTGAGATTCAAGTTTATTCAAGCCAAGTCCCTTGGTTCATATTTGGGCTCACTGTGGTAGCCCGAATTATAACTTAGTTCAAAATGAGGAATTTTCTTTAAAAATCTTCTTCTTCAGATCCAGCAGTCAGAATGTTTTGATATTTGGTATGCAGCATCTTTAGGGGGGTGAGATCCAAGTTTGTTCAAACCACGTCCCTAGGTCCTTATTTGGGCTCACTGTGGGAGCCCGAATGATAACTTAGTTCAAAATGAGAAATTTTCTTTAAAAATCTTCTTCAGATCCAGCAGTCGGAATGTTTTGATATTTGGTATGCAGCATCCTTAGGTGGGGTGAGATTCAAGTTTGTTCAAGCCATATCCCTAGGTCCATATTTGGGCTCACTGTGGGAGCTTGAATTGTAACTTAGTTCGAAATGAGGAATTTTGTTTAAAAATTTTCTTCTTCAGATCCAGCAGTCGGAATGTTTTGATATGTGGTGTGTAGCATACTTAGGAGGGTGAGATTCAAGTTTGTTCAAGCCAAGTCCCTGGGTTCATATTTGGGCTCACTGTGGGAGCCCGAATGATAACTTAGTTCAAAATGAGGAATTTTCTTTAAAAATCTTCTTCTTCAGATCCAGCAGATGAATGCTTTTGATATTTGGTATGCCGCATCCTTAGGGGGGTAAGATTCAAGTTTGTTCAAGCCATGTCCTAGTTCCATAAAATTTGTCTCTCATGACTTATTCCTTTGTAGTGTTGATGAACCATGTCTAACTGAATGTGACCCCAAATACTTCTTAGAACCACTTTGTTTGAATCACTTTGCCCGGTGAGCAATTAAGGCCCCTTGGGACCTCTTGTTTTAATAGCACTGGCTTATTTTGGTTGTTGCATTGCGTAAAAGCTTAAATAACAAGTAACCTTAAAATATGACCGTGGTATGTCATGGAAAAACATATTATTGCCCTAAAACACTTTGGTGTTGTATGGCAATATATGCTTTCCCATGGTGTGGCATGGAACTATTTCGGTTCATGGTAATTGGAGGGGAGCGTGAGGGGGCATCATGAGGATAAATTGTTGCGATCAAAATAATTGGGAGCCACAGTGCATCAACACAGTACCATGCTTTACTAAGGGGCACTGCAGTTCTTTTTTTTTTTTACAAGCACTTCAATCCACAAGTTTCTCCGTCCCACTTCCATTCACCACTTTCTGGCAAAGATTCAAATGTGAAATGCAGTGTAGGCTGCAATTTAAAAATACGTCTTGTGCATTGTATATTTAATCGTAGATTTTCACCTAAAAAATGCATGACGTAAATAATTAAACCCAATGAACACATTTATACATATCACATGTACCTTTTTCCACAGGAAACTTCTTTTAAATGGGTGCATTTTTTTAAATATTATGAGCATAAGTTGCCTATTTTCTCTTGCAGTTGCATATCAACATTAAACATCAACCACCAAACTGAAAAAAGATTTTCCGGGACTTTTAGCTGAAAGTGGTCTCATTCCAGGAGGGGTTGTTGTACATTCCACGGTTAACATTTGAGCACACTACAAACGGTGGCACTGCGATTTCAATCATTCTGATTGTACTGTAGTCTGTATCTAACACATGTTCAAAAACATGCTGCATTTTTTTTTTTTTTACTTCAAATGCCCAGTAGCCTACATGTCGAAACAAACTTGAATACATGATAGAGAAAGCTTGTTTTAAGGGCACTTCCTTCTTGACATTTGATGTGAAAGTCCCCAACCCTCTTTATCTTTGTTTCAGACATAATAGATCCTTCATGTGCTTGAATTTAACACCTGGCCACATATATTCCAGACCTGGAACCCGGTAACCCCTTGAAAACAGACCTATGTTTGAAAAGGTGCTTAAATCCCAGTTTACAAATCTAAATCAGAAAGTCCTTGAGAAGTGTCCATGAATTTTATTTTGTTACTGCCTGTATGAACAATGGGTTGTGATCAGAATTTTCTTGATTTACTCTTACAATAACAGTGCATTGAGTTGTACTCAGTTCTCCCATGTACCACAAAGTGTTGTGTGTGTTTTTTTTTTTTCTGATCTAGGTTTCGGTTTGGTTTTGTCCAAAAAACTTGGTTTATAAGTCGGTTTTCGTTTTTTGCAATAAAAAGATTGTAGACTTGAAAAATATCACACAGTGGCAATAAAAATACATATTCTGCCATATTTTAAATGATAATTCATCTGGCAATGGCTAGCATCAATTTATTCCCTCCCCCCACACACACCAACAAAAATCTCCTACGTAGCTGGACACGTCCAATACCACCACCCCACCCTCCCACCCTCCCCACCCCACAGAAATACTTTAAAAGACTCAAGGCAGGACTGCAGGGGCAGTGCCAGGAAATTGGCAGGAAACAAAAGTTGAGGGAACAAGTAAATTGTGGGGCGGGGTAAGCTGCATTGCATCTCTCCAAGGAATTCTCCCTCACAACCTCCCCCAATCTACTGCCGACCTTAAGACTCTGGTATTATTGGAAGACTCCTTGCTATCACTGGCTATCCCCCCCCCCCCCACTCCGAGATGGGGGGGAGGGGGGGGGGAGCTTAGTTCAAATTTGTTCTATTCAAGTTCCTAGGTTGATATTTGGGCTCCCTGTTTCCATTACTGGAAATCTGGGCATTATTGGTGTGGTTGCATCTCAATACCAGAAAACATCTGCTTACTGGACAACAGAGTTTTGAATAGTCACATGGCTTCATTCCTCTGTAGTGTTTTTTAACCCCAAAAGCCTAAAAATCTTTAAAAATCTTCTTCTCATGAACCACCAGAGAGAATGCCTTGATATTTGTTAGAGTGCATCCCTTGGTATTGAAGATTAAAGTTTGTTCAAGGGAAGTTGGTAGGTCAATATTTGGGCTCTGTGAGAGCATATCCATTTTGGGCTCTGTCCAAAATTTGTATTTCAAGAACTGGTGGACCAATTTGAACCTAATTTTACATGTAGTATAGGTGGGTCCTAAGTAATTGATTGATGTCTGAAAAAACTTTTTTTTTACAGCCTCATGGGAACCCTAGGGGCTAAAAATAGAAAGGGGGCGCAGTGGCTCAGTTGGTAGAGGTGCAGGCTGCAAGTCGAGAGGTCCTCGGTTCGAATCCCACCTGCAGCAACCGCGTTGTGTCCTTGGGCAAGACACTTCACCCCCATTGCCCACGTGGGGGCACGGTGACGCTGTGTACTAAGGCATACTGCACGTCGATGGTGCACCTGTCTTCAACCAATGCTAACTCTGCTTGTGTGGAGTTAGTATGTTGGGGAGCTGACAGTTGCTCGCCATTGCTCGGTGGTTCTCTCCGGGTACTTCGGCTTCCTCCACCCGTAAAACTGTCGTGGTCATGATTAGCCATTGTGCAGAAATATGTGACCTTAAACACCAATAAATAAATAAATGAATAAATAATAATAAAAATAGAAAAAATTAAAACCTCCATATTTCCCAAACCACACGGAACAGAGAACTGTTATTTTGTATGAAGCATCCTTAGGACCAGTAGAATGGAATCGTAAAAGAAAATTACCATCGGTTGTGTCAAGCTATTCTATACGGGGGGGTATCGAAAAAATGCTGAGTCAGCATATTTGCTGAAATTGAAAAAAAAAATTTCTTCAAAACCACAGATCAGAACCTTTTGATAATTTGTACACAGCATCCAGGGGTGGGGGGTGGGGGGGTGGGGGGGGGGGGGGGGGTCAGATGCAAGTGTGTTCAAATTAAACCCCTTGGTTAATATTGGGCTCAATACAGGAGCCTGAATAATTAACTTGGGACAATATGGGAATAAGCTTTGAAAATCTTCTTCAGATCCAAAAGTCCGATATTTTTTCTAATTGGTATATAACATCTCTAGGGGTGATCAGATTCAAGTTTCTTTTAAAATCTTCTTCAGATCCACCTGTCAGAATCTTTTCATATTTGGTATACAACATCTCTAGGATGGGTTAGATTCAAGTCTGTTCAAATCGAGTCCCTGGGTCAATATTTGGGCTCCCCACAGGTGTCCGAATTTTAATTTAGTGAAATATGCAGAATAATCTTTAAAAATCTTCTTGAGAACCACCAGTAAGATTCTTTTGATATTTTGCATACAACATCTCTATGGGGGTTAGATTCAAGTTTGTTCAAATCAAGTCATTGGGTTAATATTTATGCTCCCTATGGGAGCCCGAATTGTAACATAGTACCATATGATGGAATTTCTTTAAAAACCTTTTTCACCTCCACCAATCAGAATATTTTCATATTTGGTACACAACATCTCTGGAGGGGTCATATTCAAGTTTGTTCAAATTGGGCCCTTGGGTTAATATTTGGGCTCTTTATTGGGGCCCATAGTTTAACTCAGTGTAATTTAAGAAAATTTCTAAAAAAATCTTCTTCAGATCCACCAGTTAGATTCTTTTCATATTGGTGTGTGACATCTCTAGGGGTGCCAGATTGAAGTTTGTTCGAATCGAGTGCCTGGGTTAATATTTGGGCTCTGTATGCCAGTCACTTACTGATACACTCATCTCTTTTGACAACTTGAGCCAGGTGAGCATTTTAGGCTTACTTGAGCCTCTGGTTATTATTTTCTCTTCACTTCGACAGTCTACACATACTGGGACATTGCAGTAGTTTCTTTGCAAGCCATCAATGTCTTCGCTGCCTATATAGGCAGCTTGAGTTGCCTGGAAGCAACTGCCAAAGTACTTTGAATATAGGTTTTTGAGTTTACCCGTCATATTTATTACACATCAAAGTTTGAAAAAAAAAATAGCTTTATTCAGTGAAAGTTTTGACTGATTAAAAAAAAAAAAACTGGTTCCAATTTTAAAAAAAAAAATGACAAACTTTTTCTCTTGATAGCCAATTCAAGAAATTTTGTTGTGAGTGTTTTCTGCTGTCCATGTTAGGTAAGGAGTTACCAAGAGCATGGTTTCAGACCAAGCCCTCCCATTTTTCAAGAAACATTGAAGCTCTGATTTTCATAAGCATATTTTATTCAGTTATTTTTGCAACATCTGAAAATGGAAATGTTCAAAGAAGTATCTCTAATTCATCCCCATTGCCCACGTGGGGGCATGGTGGCACTGTGTACTAAGGCGTACTGCACTTCGATGGTGCACTTGTCTTTAACCAATGCTAAACCTGCTTGTGTGGAGTTAGTATGTTGGGGAGCTGACAGTTGCTCACTGTTACTCGGTGGTTCTCTCCGGGTACTCCGTCTTCCACTGTCATGGTCATGATTAGCCATTGTGCAGAAATATGTGACCTTAAAAACACCAATAAATAAATAAATAAATAAATCTCTAATTCATAAATTGTTCAACCTTGTGCAATAATTTAGTAATGAAAATACCTGTACTGTGTCCTGGAATATGACAGTTAAGTAACTATTTAGTATTATGCATTGCACTGAGTTAAATTATGGGCCCAAAGACTACATATGTTGAGAATTAATTCTCAAAAAGGTCAAAATTGAGTTCTCATATTGCATTTTTTTCAGATACTTCTTGGAAAGATCACATAGTGCTAAAATGACTCTTTCAAAAGCAATTGAGTTGTGTCCAGAAGAGGTAAGTTCTCATTGCAATAACAAGTCACACAAGATGGCTGCCAATCAAACTACGTTCCTTAATGTTGTCTTTAAATTGTTACATTTTTTTGCTGTTTTTTTGGAGGGGGTGGGGGGGGGGGGGGGGGAAAGAATGCAAAATTCCTGAGAGTATTGCTAACTTCCAGGTAGGATTATTGTGGTAATTACTCAACGCTGACAAAGTTTGTGCTCTCAGAACAATACCTTCGCAGTGGAAAGAGAAGGTCATTCGGATGCATTGCCAGTGAAATTATCACAGCATGGCATATTAGTCAAGTCTTGGCTGCCCATGCAGGAATCAAGACTCAACTAGATATCATAGCAAACCACTTGACTCACCGATCATGTTGGAATACTGTAAAAACTGTCAAAACTAAAGGGTGAATGGCTCTTGCAACAACCAAAAATGAGCAGAGCAATAATTATATAATGCAGTGGGAGCCTGCTAATTGAATAACTACTTTGCCAGTGAAAAATATTTTTTTAAAAACTGCTAACAGGAGTATCCAATTAACATAACAGGAATTGGTCATTTTCCTGTATTCTAATGATTTATTATCCCCCCGCAAGGGAGGGATATACCATAGAACTCAGTCTCTGTCTATCCATCCATCCGAACTTTGTTTATGGTACAGATTGTATAATAGTTAACAGATTTCAACTCTTTTTGGTCTCTATAGCAAGAATGTCTATGTGTCAAGTTCGAAGACCACCGATATCTCGTGAAAATTATGGGAGTTATTGCGCTTTGTTATAAAAATATTCTGTAACCTTGTTTACGGCATAACTTGGAACATTAGTTAATGGAATTAAATTCTTTTTGGTATATGTCTTGCAACAATGTCTACATTAAGTTTGTGGACCAATGATATCCAATTAAAATTAGAGTTATTGCCCTTTCTTTAATAAAAAAATATCGTGTAATGCTTATTTATGGTATAACTTGAACAATATTAATAAATTTCAATTTTTTTCAGTAAATGTATGTAAACCAGCAACAATGTCTATGTCAAGTTTGATGAACAGTGATATCCGATGAAAATTATTGCAGTTATTGCCCTTTGTTTAATAAAAAGTATATACACCTGGAACTTAATTAAGCACCCCCTGAAATGTTTTATGACAGTGAAGTTGCTGTTACTGATAATTATGTTTTAATGATTGCTATGTCTTGCAGTACATTTCATCTAGTGAAACATGATGTTTCTGGTTGATAGTGTATCCCAAATGCATCCCCTCATCCACGTGAAACATTTCCCACGAATGTCACAAAAAACACTATCATCCACATGCAATATCTGGATATAAAACAAGAAATTTTGTCACTTCTCTTATCAATAAATGTTGACATGGCAAGGAGGAGACTGTGAGAGGCACTAAGATGGCAAATCATTGGCATGCATGCAACAGGCATGTCATTCAAAGCTGTTGGAAGGCCTTTACAACCCCAGAAGACTTGTCAGGAAGATCGGAGGCTGGCACGCCTAGTTAGGTGTGAACCCTTTGCTTCAAGTGAGGTTTTGAAATGCCTTTGGCTCCCCAACAGGCGTTTGTGCAGCAGAACTGTCCGAAACCATCTCAAAGCACTGGGTAGGCAGTCCAGAAGGGTCATCAAGTGTCCAGCTCTGTCCGATCAGCATCAAAGACAACGTTTTGTAGTGGTGTATGGCACGACAGCATTGGAATCTCAGGACGTGGAGTAGAGTCCATTGGTCAGATGAGAGTAGGTTCCTGCTTTACATCACAGATGGTCGCATGAGATTGTGGAGGCATAGAAATACTGCTTACATGCCCGGAACATCAGACCTACTGTTCCTTATGGTGGAGGATCAGTAATGATCTGGGGATGCCTCTCTCATGATTGTAAACTGATATGCTGACTGCGTGAGGGAGTCTCATCTGGGACATTCTCAATCCAGTTGTCGTGCCTCATTTTGACAGCCACCTGTTGGCTAGTCTTGCCCTGTATTCATGGATGACCATGCAAGTCCACATCGTTCCCATGCTGTGAGAACATTCATTCTGAACAACGCTATCACAACACTACCTTGGCCTGCAATGAGCCCCAATTTGTATCTCTTAGAACACATCTGGGACTTTCTTGGAAGGCTCACAGGTAGCATTAGGAGGAGGGTTCAGGCTGTCATCCGGGCATGTGGTGGACACACTTGCTACTGACATCAGATACTGCTATTGTGTTAGGAGATCACAAGTTACATTTTTAACTGCCATCACGCGTGCATAAGTCTGTGAGTCTGTTCTCATTTTACTTTAGCACAGGCTACACCCCGTAGTTCTTGTCTGATCGTCACAAAATTTCATATGTAGGTTTGGGATCATGTCTAGATGAGAACGTCCCCTTTTGGTCGTGATCGGTCATCCGCTATGGATGACCGAGCCCAAAACCCGAAAACCATTAGCACAGACTACAGGTTGTATTTATGAAGGGATTTCATTGTAATTTGGTAGGATGCCTTTGTTTAATATCTAGATGAGAACGTCCCCTTTTGGTCATGATCTGTCAACCGTGATGGCTGCCCAAGCCCAAAACCCAAAAACTTTTAGCACAGTCTGCAGGTCATATTTAATATGGAGGGATTTCATTGTAACTTGGTAGGATGACTCCGTATGATGTCTAGATGAGAACTTCCCCATTTGTTCACGATCTGTCAACCGTGACAACTGCCCAAGCCTAAAACCCAGAAACCTTGAGCACAGTCTTCAGGTCATATTTATGGAGGGATTTCATTGTATCTTGGTAGGTTGACTTCCTATAATGTCTAGATGAGAACATTCCCATTTGGATGCGATTGGTCAACTGTGAGAGCTACAGGGGCCCAAAGCCCAAAAACCTTTAGCACAGTCTACAGGTCATATTTATGAAGGGATTTCATTGTAATTTCGTAGGATGACTCCAAATAATGTCTAGATGAGAACGTCGCCTTTTGGTCACGATCATTCAGCCGTGATGGCTGCCCAAACCCAAATACCTTTAGCATAGTCTACAGGTCATATTTATGGAAGGATTTCATTGTAGCTTCTTAGGTTGACTCCATATAATTCCTAGATGATGACATACCCTTTTGGTCCTGATTGGTCAACTGTGACAACTGCAGGGGCCCGAAGCCCAAAAACCTTTAGCACAGTCTACAGGTCATATTTATGAAGGGATTTCATTGTAACTTTGTAGGATCACTCCAGATAATGCCCAGATGAGAACGTCCCCTTTTGGTCGCAATCATTCAACCATGATGGCTGCCCAAGCCCAAAACCCGAAAAACTTTAGTACAGACTACAGGTCGTATTTGTGAAGGGATTTCATTGTAACTTGGTAGAATGACTCAGTATAATGTCGAGATGAGGTCATCCCCTTTTAGTTGCAATCAGTCAACTGTGATAGCTACAAAGGCCTGAAGCCTGAAAACCTTTAGCATAGTCTACAGGCCATATTTATGAAGGGATTTCATTGTAACTTGATAGGATGACTCATTTTGTAATAATTTCACTGTAACTTGGTAACTTTCGTTGACATACTTTAACTGTTAGGGCCACATACATTAACTGTGAACACCACATTAACCCACCCCTCAGTTCTTTAGTACAGTCTACACCTCATATTATTTTTATTATAAACACAGCATACAGGGAACAGAAATTAACATATTCCCAATTATCACAATTCTTGTCTTATTTCATAATCCTTTCATAAACATGGAACATTATCCTTTTCATCAAACACAACACACAGTCAAGTTAAGCTACAGTGTCATTGACACTTTCATTTGTCTGTAATTGCTGGCATTGTTTCATCATTGACCATTCCATCAAAAACATTAATGACAGATATGTGTAATTAGCGCCATTAAATACTGCATATATTTTTATACTGTACCAATGACCCAGACATAGCTGGTGCTAACTCTTAAAAATCTAGGGCCAAACACAAATTTTGCCCCCCAATCCCCAAAATTTGCATCTAAAACCAAAGAAAACATGTCCTGAATGGCCCTCCATACTTCGCCTCTACTGCGCATACGCAGTGTCAAGGACGTCCCGAAATTGGCGCCATTAATCATTCTTTGTTTGGGCCTTCATTAGTTAACATCTGACTGATCTTTGTGCTTGTAAATCTCAGTTTAAATGATGCCAGACACATAAATATTAGAGAAATGGTGGTTCTAAGGAGGATATAGAAGGAGGAGAGGAAAAATGTGTGACAGAAAATAATCAGGGCTGTAACTTAAAATTTTTTAATGAAATTGTGTTAAGTTACATATTTTCGAGGCAACGGCCTGTTGTGGTCATTCTTGCTATAAAGTTACACTGCTTGTTCAGTGTTTTCCTCTCTCCCTTTCCTTTAAGTCCCCCCTTGCTATTCTCCCATGCTTTTGGCATATTTTCTGTAATATTATTACTAAAATTTCTTGGGAGTTTTAGCTGGATAACAGAATGAATTCTGTTCTTTTCCCCATGTTTACGTCTTCACCCTTGGGTGTTTAGGCGTAGTGTTCTGCATCTACCATCTGATGTTCTGTAGTTTCTTCCCTGGAAGTCTCTGTTTTGCATCAGATAGTGTATTATTGGTAACTGATTTCGGGCCAGGGTTATCAGTGCCTGGAGTCATGTTTCTGGTGTTTTTACACTTCTTGTTTACATTGACAACAGCCTCTATGTGAGGGGGATTTCTTGAAAATAATATCTTGATGTTAGTTTAATCATATCTAGATACATTATTATTATTCGTAAGTGTTGCATTAAATTTTTAAAATATTTTTAAAATTTTTGTCCACACTTAGGCTTGGGATCCATTGGGGCTCAATGTTACTTTTCAGAAACTTGGGCTTTTCTGAAAAAATATTTTTTCAAAAATTATTTTGATTTCAATTATTTTTTCGATGTTAATGGATCATGTTATTATGTATTTTGATTTGCAGGGGTTGCTGCGAGTACTAGGACTTTGTTTTCTTTTCACAATGAAAGGATATTGTTCAATTGGATTAAGAGGAAATCTTCCTCTGACTTTCATAATCATTGCATAAATGTAGTCAGTGTACTCGCATTAACTCCTGTTCAGTATGTGTTATTTTCGATGACAACATGGGAAGCGTGTGTCACGGTATGTTAGCGGGGAAATGGCCATGCCGGTCCTTTCCCCGCAGGGTCACTCTAGTTTATCAATCTCTATTTCAGACGATCAAGAACAGGGTGATGTATCCGTGATGTCTTCCAAAAGTGTGCCTCCGTCGTCACAATTAATGAAGAGCTAGCGGAAAAGTGCTCATGGAAATACGTCAATTGCCTATGAGGTCCCTAGTAGGATCGACGGCCTTTGACGTCCGCTAGCTCGCCCGGTGTAGCGTCCATTCATCGAATGGTTCGGCAGCCGGGTTCGTCCGTTGCGGTCTAGAAAGGAGTTTTGGGTGATGCGAGCACTATAAAACAACCAAGTGCACACCCAGTGACGGCGGATTAACGGAGGAAGCCTATTAGTCCGGTTCATAGCTCGTCCGGGCTGCGAGCGAGAGAGGCCCCTCTCTCGTACAACAACATCTGGCCCCAGATGTTGTGGTACAAAATGTTTCGCATTCGGAGCATACGTCCGCCGCTCGGGACGCTCCGTTATATAGACAGTACGGAGAGACTGTCAATAAGGCTTCCTCATTCTCATAGCAGCGCACACGACCGCACCTTGGCTACGTGACCTCCGATATCCAGTCAACTTCGCCAATCAGAGAATACGCGGCGACCAGGTCACGCCATCCGGTAGCCAGGGACACGAGGCCTGTAGACTCCGAACGTTCGCATAGAAAAGTATGCAGGAGTCAACGTACACGGAGCTTCCAGCGGCAAAGCATCGTAAGACCGCTACTGCACAGGCCTCAGTGACGGACGTGCTATCCCGAATAGCACAACTTATCACAGCATCCCAGCAACGACAGTATCTCTGTCGCATCATGTAATATCCGACGACGCTGGGTCGGGACGCTCCGCTGAAGCATCAGGTACGGACGTCCAAAAACTTCATAGGGTCCGACAGGATGGCGAAAGGGATTCGGAGGATTTCGAGCTTTCCCTTTTGGAACAACATAAGCTGCTGTATATGGCATCCGGCTTTATTTTCTAGAGGTTGTTTCGTCGGACCACAATGCTGCGATGCCGGATAAGAGACTGATAGCGTCGGTGGACACAAAAATATTTGGATCGGTTCAGGGACATCGTCCCTCAGTTCCGACACAGTCCAATAATGTCACAGGAACTTTCGAATTATTGAACGACGCTATTTATATATATATGCTTGCTATTAACAAGCAAGTCTGGTTTCTTGTTCGCAAAGTTACTGAGATGTCTTTCAAAAGTGTGCCTCTGTCGTCATAGTTAAATGATGAGCTAGCGGCAATAAGTGCTCATGGAATACGTCAATCGCCTATGAGGTTCCTAGTAGGATCGACGGCATTGACATTCGCTAGCTCACCCGGTGTAGCGTCCATTCATCGAATGGTTCGGCAGCCGGGTTCGTCCGTTGCAGTCCAGGAAGGAGATTTGGGTGATGCGAGCACTATAATAGACAATAGTACACACCCAGTGACGACGGATTAGAGGAGAGATCGGAGGAAGCCTGTTAGTCCGGTTCCTAGCTCATCCAGGTCCGTCCGGGCTGCAAGCGAGAGAGGTCCCTCTCGTACGACAACATCTGGGACCGGATGTTGTGGTACAAACGTTTCGCATTCAGAGCATATGTCCGCTGCTCGGGACGCTCCGTTATATAGACAGTCCGAGAGACTGTCGATAATGCTTCCTCATCCTCACGGCAGCACACATGACCGCAACTTGGCTACGTGACCTCGAGTATCCTGCCAGCTTCGTCATTCAGTGATTTCACGGCAAACAGGTCACGCCATCCGGTAGCCAAGGGACACGAGGCCTGTACACTCCGGTCGCTCGCATAATAGAAGTATACACGGGGTAACGAACACGGAGCTTCCAGCGGCAAAGCATCATAAGACCGCTTCTCCACAGGCCTCAGTGACGGACGTACTATCCAAAATAGCACAGCTTATTGCAGCATCCCAGCAAACGACAGAATCTCTGTCGGATGAGGAATAATCAGACGACGCTGGGTCGGTTCGCTCCGCTGATGCATCAGGTACAGACGACCGAACACTTCATAGGGTCTGACAGGATGGCGAAAGGGATTCGGATGATTTCGAGCTTTCCCTTTCGGAACAACAGAAGATGCCATACATTTCTTCCGGCATTATCTTCCAGAGGTTGTTCCGTCGGACTAGAATTCTGCGATGCTGGATAAGAAACTAATAGCGTCATTGGACACAGAATTTATTTTTGATCGGTTCAGGGACATCGTCCCTGAGTTGCCGACACAGTCCAGTAATGTCACTAGAACTTTCGAATTATTGATCGACGCTATATATATATAAGCTTGCTACCAAAACACACTAGTCTAGTTTCTTGTCCGCAAATGCTCTAATCTGCCTTTCATCAAGTCTAGGAATAATTTGAAATGGCAGGACAGGGCATACTGAGAGTTCCTCTGCGTCTAGACGACAAGGCTGAAGACTGGGTATTGTCTTTTTCGCCGTCTATGTCAATTCCAACCACGACGTTGGAAACGACAATGATGTCTAATAGACTTAACTTAGACGCTTTATCGTATGTAGACCACCTTACTGAGGCGTTATCATTACGTCTTCAAGAGAAAGAATTCCAGGATATGATTCTTAATGAGATTTCTTTCAAGGGCAGTAGTTTTCCACGTATAACTCCGCCCTTCAGTGGCAACCTGGAGTTGATTAGACGTGACGCAGCCCTGGCTACATCCACGCGCGTGAATAGTAAGGTGAAGAACTCTCTCAGAGTCGCTTCGGTCTCGGAGAAGCTTCTCTTCGACGGCAACCTTTCAGCAATCTATGAATTGCTCGATATACACGTTCTCTTGTCAATCAAGTGTAACAAGAGATTCAGATTTGGGCAATCATTCGGTGGTTGACTCAGAGAGTTCCACTGTAGTTGCCGGATCTGAGTTTCTCGATTATGACGGATGCCAGTCAAACAGGTTGGGGCACAATATTGATCTCAACGGCTTCGAAGTGCCAGGGTCTTTGGGTTCCGCAGTTTTTAGGCAAGCACTTAACTTCCAAGAAATGATATTATTTTGGCTTGCACTACGTCATTGGATGAACATTATTCAGAAACGCATGTCAAATCCTGTCCGATAATACGACAGTAGTTGCGTATATCCGGAACCAGGGAGGCACTCATTTGGTTCCGTTATTGAATTTAACGGAAAGAATCCTTTTGTTTGTTATAGAACACCAAGTTCTGTTTCGGTCCGTCATATTCTGGGTCGTCGGATTGTATCAGCAGACTCCCTTTCACGTAAGGGTCGATTGTTGCCGTCAGAATGGACTCTCAACAAACAGGTATTCAGTCAGATTTGCTACCAATGGAATCGCCCAGTGATAAATTTTTTGTGACACAACTCACCAATCAATTGCAGACGTATGTGTCACCATGTCCGGATCACCGAGCATATGTAGTTTACGCTCTATCGATCTAGTACGACGGGATGATAGGATATGTGTATCCTCCAGCGCTGTTGATTCAGCAAGTATTGCTAGGATAATACATTCACAATACAATTCTGTTGGTAGCATCTCTGTCTCCACAGAGACCGTGGATAAATTTACTTAGGTGTCTGCTGTGGGACTTACCGCAAAAACTTCCTCCACGAGAGGATCTTCTTTCGCAGGGGAAATCGTGTCAACTTCATCACAACCCGCAAGGTCTCAACCTTCACATATTCCGTTGTGCGGTCCTTCTTGCATGGCAAGCATTGTACAGGACGAGCAGTGGACGCGATTTCTAACTGTAGGAGGACCTCCTCTTCGCTATACTATGCAGCTAAAGTGGAGGGTCTTCCGTCGTTGGTGTAGGGATCTTTATGTTGATATTTTTGATCCCTCCATACCAGACATTGCAAACTTTCTAGTATACTTGTTTGACGAGATCAACTGCAGCCAGTTACTATTAAAGGTTATAGGTCTATGTTATCTGATACCTATGCACACCATGATAGTTTACGATTGAGCCTAATGTCTCTTTATCTAAGTTAGTTTGAAAATTTTCGATAAATAGACCTAGAATCCTTAGATTAATTCCTATACGGAATTTAGCTTGGGTTCTTATTAAACTAAAGCAACCACTTGAACCTCTTGAGACAGTAGTTTCAAATTCTGGCCTTTTAGGACAGCAATTCTCTTAGTCTTCTCTTCTGCTGAAGAGTCAGTGAGCTTCATGCACTATCGGTGGACGATTCTCACTTTCGTAGTATCGGAAACTCTATTACCTTTACTACTAATGTTGGATTTTTGGTTTAGAATCAGGCTCCTAATAAATATCCGGAACCTATTGTTTTTAAGGTCCTTCCATCTTCGAACGGGCATAGGCCTTTACTCTGTCCGGCTAGACCTTTATATATTTATTAACAGATCTCAGTTTATCAGTAAGGACGTAAAGCTTCTTCTGGCTCTGATGCCTAATAGAAAGGTCATTACAGTCCATTCTATTGCTAAATGCATTCAATTAACTATCGGTACTGCTTAGGATAATCTATCCTTAACTCAGCAGTCTGTGCTTAAGATTTCGGCTCATGAAGTAAGAGCTCTTCTACATCTTGGGCTTACTTAAATAGTGTTGCTATTATAGATTTAAAGAAGGCTGCATATTGGTCTCAGCCATCCACATTCACGAATTTTTATCTCAGAAATATCGAGTCCATTCCTGGAGGCCTGCATTGTTTAGGTCCATTATCGGTTGCTCAGAATGTCGATCACTTAACAATTGCAACTATAGCTATGTAGGCTTTATGTTCCGGCAGTGACTCTGTCCTGCTGCCCTCTTTGCTCTGGGCTATTTGACCCAGGGCAAGGGAAAGGGGGGGGGGAGGAGGCTGTTCCCTTGGGTCACCTGTTTTATTATGAAAACAAGGGGATACCTCCTCCGGAGTCAGTAATTCTGAGCTGTTACTGGGATGGTTTTAAAGTGAAAAGTTATGTTTTAAAAATTCATTCATGTCATAGTTTTAAAGTATAGCATTTGAATATGTCACGTGTCAAACGGGCGTTATTATACTATCCTCAGACACTTTTAAAAGAGTATAAAGAGTCTCAATTCTCTGGACTAACTTTATTTATTGGCTTACTTTAAAAGTAATTAGTATAAGAATTATACTGGATGTTAATAGAGAATATGGTTGTTATGACGCTCAATTATAGAAGGTATTGTGTCTTTCTAATTTATCATAAATAAGAAAGATACATGTAAAGCCTAATACTCCTTTTCTCCTCAAGGGGATGACTCTATTTTATATAGTTGAGCTTATTGGATTTTCCTCTATGTCCTGGGCCCTCCAGCCTTTTTACTATTCAGCTATGTCTGGGTCATTGGTACAGTATAAAAATGTTAAAAAATTTACAGTAATTTATATATTTTTTATACTTACCAATGACCCAGACGGGGATGGCCCTCCCAGGAGTTGAGAACTCTTACCTCCCCGCTGATTACATAACGCTTACCAGGCACTGGTTGTAAGAATGACAATTGGCACCAATTTCGAGACCTCCTTGACACTGCGCATGCGCAGTGGACAAAAGGTATGGAGGACCACATAGGACATTAAATTTCGGTTTTTGATGCAAATTTTGTGGATTGGGGGCAAAATTTGTGTTTGGCCCTTGATTTTAAGGAGTTAGCACCAGCTTAGTCTGGGTCATTGGTAAGTATAAAAAATATATAAATAACTATAAATTTTTTAACTTTTTTTTTACGCGAATCAACTAAGATTCATGTAATTGGGCGAATCTTGATGTGAATCGATTTGCAGATTCCGGTCAAAATGACCAGATCTGCATTTTATATAAGATGTTGCAAATCTGATCTTCCTGTAAAAACCTCCAGAAGTGGACCAGTGCTCGATAACTTTGATAAACAATCTGTTATACTGGTATATCAGGTTGTTTGCTTTTACTGTGGTATTATAAATACATATTCTGAAGTCACAATTTTAATGATGTATTAGTGGATTAGTTACCCTCTGGGTTTTTCTTTTATCAACACCAGGCATTATGTAAACCTTTTACCTTTCATGACTAGGATAAGAGACTTATTTCTGTTGGAACCCTGGAAAGTAGAACAGTGCTTATTTACAGTGGTAAACATGTTCTTTCTTGCTGATAAAATAGTGCCAGATAACCAGAGACTGAGGTGGATTCCTCTAAAATTAGCAGTATAGGTAGAAAATTGCTGAACTATTCTGTATACTTGTGTTATCATGATCTAGTCGTAGATACTGGAAGTGACTTTAAGGCATATTAAAATAAATTCTAGTTTCTATGACAATTTTTCCTTCATTTTATGAGGGATTGAGGCTTTTTTGTTGGCTAATCCCCAAAACAATCCTGAAAAGAGTTTGATTTATCAATTTTTCTCCTTACACAATTCTGTGGAAAGGGAGCGCGGTGGCTCAGTTGTAGGCTGTTGGACTTCTATGCTAGAGGTCCCGAGTTCTGTCCCTGTCTGGGACGACCCACGTTGTGTCCTTGGGCAAGGCACTTTATCCCGGTTGCCTACATGGGGGCATGGTGACGCTGTGTACTAAGGTGTACTGCACGTCGATGGTGCACATGTCTTCAACCGCTGTAACCCTGCTTGAGCAGAGCTTGAACAGAGTTAGAATGTTGGGGAGCTGACGGTTGCTTGTCGATGCTCGGTGGTTCTCTCTGGGTGCTCCAGCTTCCTCCACACATAAAACTGTCATGGTCACGATTAGCCATTGTGCCTAAGTATGTGACCTTAAAACACCAATAAAATAAATAAAATAATTCTGTGGAAAAAAGAATGTTTTCAACAGTGAAAATTTCTCATAATGCAGGTACCAATTTGACAAATTTAATCTTGTTTGACAAAGATTTCCTGGTAAGAAAAAAAGTGATAAGACAGGTTTTAAATGACCAGGGAGGTACCTGAGAAACAAGATTTTTTTTAATTGCCTGGCTGCTAATAAATATGAATACATTTATTATGTTTTTCCTAAATGATTGAACATTTTCAGTTTATCTTCCAAGTCACATACTTTATGACCTGGAATGTTCTCATTTCAGTAAGTATTCCTAAATATGCTAAAGATGATCAATAAAATAAAAAAAAGATTTGAATGACGATTTTAGAAGTTGGCATTCAGAAAATTTGCACTGATATGTCATGTAACAGGTTAACTTCAGAGTATCTCTTATTTGGGCATAAAAATCTGTGACATCCAAACCCATTATAACTAATTAAAATGGCTTGTATCAGCTCCTGGTTGCCTAAACCCTTTATCTAGCATAATGGCACCCAATGGCCAGCACAATTCACAAAAATCGTCTTTCAAATATTAATATCCATCCCCCCCCCCCCCCCCCCCCAACCATTGTCAGGTCCCATCCATGCATCCACACAATTTGTGAACACAATAACTTAAATGTAATCAGTCTTTCGTGAAACTTGCTTTTTGCACACATTGGGAGAAGATTTCGGTCAAGTTCGATATTCACCAAATTTCTTCAGCTTTTGTAGGAGTTCTGACACTTTTTGTTGAAAATTTGGTGTTTGTGTGATAATGAATTTGTGAACACAATAACTTGAACAAGTGTAATCAGATTTTCATGAAAGTTGCTATAGGCATACATTGTTAGAAGATCTTGGTCAAGTTCGATATTCACCACATTACCTCGGCTTTTGTAGGCGTTATGCCCATTTTTTTCTTGGAAATTTGGTAATGGATAATGACTTTGTTAATGCATTAACTTGAACAGATATAATCAGATTTTCATGAAACTTGCTGTACGCATATATTTAGAGAAGATCTCTGTCATGTTCAGTATTTACCAAATTTTGTCAGCTTCTGTAAGAGTTATGACCCCTTTTATTGGAATGCACTGTTTGTTGGACAATGAAATTGTGAATGCATGACTTGAAAAAATGTAATCAGATTTTTATGAAACTTGCTACAGGCATATATTGTGAGATGTTCTTGGTCATGCTCGATATTATCCAAATTTCCTCTGCTTTTGTAGGAGTTATGCCCCTTTTTGTTTGAATTTGGGTGTTTATCTGATAATGACTTTGTGAATGTAATAACTTGACTGAATGTAATCAGGTTTTCATGAAACTTTGTATAGGCATACAGTTAAAGAAAATCTCTGTCAAGTTCGATATTTAACAAATTTTATTGCCTTTTGTAGGAGTTATGCCTTTTATATTGAAACTGACAATGACTGAACATATTAACTTGAAATTAGATGTTTACAAAACCTTCTATAGGCACACATTGTGAGATGGTCTTATTATACCCCACGCAACGAAGTTGCAGGGGTATAATGTTTTTGACTGGTCCGTCCATCAGTCCATCCTACTTGTTTTCCGGACTTTTTTTCTACACGCTTCCAGATATTGAGCTGATTTTTGGTATGTGAGTCTAACATGGTGGCCTACAGATCAAGTTTGCATTTTTTTTCGCTCCACTGATTTTTACCGAAATTACGTCCCTTGGACTCTGAAAAATTCATCAAAATTACAGTTTTCCGGACTTTTTTTCTACACGCTTCCAGATATTGAGTTGATTTTTGGTATGTGAGTCTAACATGGTGGCCTACAGATCAAGTTTGCATTTTTTCCGCTCCACTATTTTTACCGAAATTACGGCCCTTGGACTCTGAAAAATTCATCAAAATTACAGTTTTCCGGACTTTTTTTCTACATGCTTCCAGGTATTGAGCTGATTTTTGGTATGTTAGTCTAACATGGTGGTCTACAGATCAAGTTTGCATTTTGTTCCGCTCCACTGATTTTTACCGAAATTACGGCCCTTGAACTTTGAAAAGTTCATCAAAATTAGTTTTCCGAACTTTTTTTCTACACACTACCAGATATTGAGCTGTTTTTGGGTATGTTAGTCTAACATGGTGGCCTACAGATCAAGTTTGCATTTTGTTCCGCTCCACTGATTTTTACCAAAATTACGGTCCTTGAACTTTGAAAAGTTCATCAAAATTACAGTTTTGCAGACTTTTTTCCTACACGCTTCCAGATATTGAGCTGATTTTTGATATGTTAGTCTAACATGGTGGCCTACAGGACAAGTTTGGGTTTTGTTCCTCTCCACTGATTTTTACCAAAATTACGGCCCCAGAGACTTTGAAATGTTCATCAGAATTACAGGTTTCCGGGCTATTTCTCTGCTTGAATTCTTTCAATACCATTGAAACTACAGAACACTGTTTTCTGCAGTATTCCTAGAATCTATGTTTATTTTTAAAAAATGATTAGAGCTTGAAATATCGGGGCGCGTGGGGTATGTGAGCATGCTCACTGAGGTTCTATATTTTTTTTTTTTTATAAACATTTTCAATCCACTACTTTTTTTGCGGGCAGTTGATTTTGCCACTTCATGGCATGCTTATTTTTTTTTAAATTTTTGCCTGTAATCTATAGCTTATGACGCTTCATTAAAATGATCACATTCCAATTAGGGGTCTTAGCCTATGTTTTTGAGGCAAAAAATTGAAAATGTTTGTTCAGGATTTCTTTTTGCATTGCCATCTGCTATTCGTGTTGGGTAAAGGATTAACTGTTGAAGTTGGCATTAACTTTTAGCTGTCTCAGTTCTGGAAACAACTGTCATCAGTGCTCTAATGAAAAGTGAAGATAATGTGATGAAGGCTTCAAGTCTTTTAGATGCAGTTAATACAAATTGTAACAGAACCATGATTGTTAACATATTTTGACTTTAAAGCTTTGACTTCTTAAATGTTTTTTTTAGGAGCCAGAGGAAGGAGAGCTGACTGATGATGGTGAAAGTACACAACTAGATGACCCAACACAACCCATTCAGCAGCAGTCAACGAGTTCTCAACCACAACAGCAACATCCACAATCTCAACAGCAACCAACACAAACACAGCCACCTCAGAGTCAGCAAGGGCGAGGATCACCTAGTCATGCTGTCCCACCAACTGTTCAGAATAACCAAGTAAATCTACAATATGTTGCACATGTATCCAGTCCCAGTAATCAAATAAACAATCAACTGAATCAAACACAGCAAAACAGTAGTAATCCAGAATCAGAAACAGATGCTAACAGCAGTTCCCATGAGTTATCACCACTAAATTAACAATTCTCTTGTGAATTTGAACTCTTGTTGAGAAGAATAATCTTGAGGTTCTGCTTCAGTGACTATACATGTTGAAACTCGCAAGAATGTGATGTACATGGGTAATTTATATTGGGATTGGAACAAGATTTATATTGTTTTTTAATTTATTTAACTTTTTACTTGACAGACTTGGAAGATGACACATTCCAAAAAAATCTTCAATAACTAAAAAATTTCAAGTTTTGCCTCAAAAACATAGCTTAGGACATACCATTGAAATGAAGTAATACCAATGTGGGATAATAAACTTTTTTTGGAGGCAGTAATTGAAAAAACAGTAATGAAATTTGAAAGGTGTTTTTTGGAAATAGCTCTGGATAGATATGGCCATTATGTTAGGAAAGGGAACAGGATTATTAATGATCATTTACCTCACACAATTTTTTGTATATAAAAATTATGGTCAATCGAAAAATTGTTTGTGTCAAGATTTGCACAACCCGTGAAGTTTTCAGTATTCTGGAAATGTATGATTCAAGCCTTGAAACCTTGGAGGTGTGTGTTTGGAGTGGGGTTGTTCACTCTGTGATACGAAGTCTTGATACTTTCACTTTTTTAGTGAGTTTGAATTACTGTAGTACTTTGAGATAGATATTATGAATTACAGTGTCAAAAATCAGAGATCCTAATTTTTATTCTCATTTGTGTGATAATTTTTAACTCTGCATGCTGGTGGTGGATGTTCCTACCAGGACAGGAAATCTTTTGCCACTGAAATAAGTATAATTTGAGCATATTTAACCAAATTTTCCTCTATAAATTGTATTGCCATTTTGACCAATAGTTTTGTGAAACAAATTTTCAAAGATTTTTCATCAAATCTAGTCATGGCTGCTTTTCAGCAGCCATAATTAGATTTGCTGAAATTTTTTTTTAAAAATACTCAGCAGATTAAGAGTTATTCTTAATAAAATAGATATTCACTCACATTGATTATAAGTATCTCTGACCCTTTGATAATCGGTCATTAATAAGCTTTTTGTACCTATTGCAAGCTATTGATTCTCGGAAGCCTCTACTTTTATAGCGTATGTAAGTTTGTTTTAAATTTATCAATCGAGTGAAAAACTTAGTCCTAAAATACACCACTGTAAAATGCTTCATTCTCTTTTATATATATCATGATAGCATTCCTTCATTTGACCAACAAATGTTAGAAATTTCCACTTGCAAGACCTGCTGTTTTTGTGTTAATTTATCTTTCTATTAATGGAATTCAAAATCGGAGCTTTTTGTTGACTACACTATATTTCATGAATCTGATCAATTGACAAAGTATTTGATGCTACAGCCATCAGAATGCAGTTAGTAATATCTGAATGAAACGTTATATACTTAATCATAATAAAGGCAAGGGTCACTTGTCAACTCTCATCTCATTCTTATTTGATTCTTAGATTTAAAAAATTGAAATTTTGTATATTGAAAAAGGAGATTATATGATTGCAGTAACCCTAAATGCAAATGATAGAAATCTGATAACAACAGCAGAATCAGAAAATGATTTAATAGTATTGCATCGCAAAAGTTAATGCAAATTAAGTTTTACACTTGACCTATAGACCAAGTAATTACAAAATGTGATTTTAGTATCTGTGTCTATCCATTTGAGGCAACAAATTTATATGTTAAAACTTCAGTACAATTGCTTTGCAATTACATACATCTACATAATTATGTAAGTGTTATTCAATCCTTGGGGAACTAGGAAGAATTCTCTGACCTCTAAGAGGTTTGCTGGGTTATTCAGTATAATGAAGGATAGATTCTATAAAGTGTATTCTTCATGGACAGTTGTGGTCATTTTAAATATTCCTGAGAATGAGGATAAGGCTAGTTTCAAGTTGAGAAATGCAACTACATTAATAGTATGTTCTGTAAGCTTGGTCAACAAAGTCTTAGTTGAATTGTGCCAGGGCAGCATTCTGGAAAGTTCTTGGCTGTGGTTGATCGGGACTGTTGTCTATTGTAGCTTTTTCCATTCCCAGCCATTCTGGCATTATGTGAGAAGCTTTTAGCAACTCAAAAGTGTCTTCAAACCCCCAAATTAAAATTTTTATTGCATGCCTATGCTTTTATTTTCATAAATACAGGCTTTCTCTGCAAAAACCAAAGTGAACAATACATTTTTTATTATTGTCCTTGAACAATATGAATCACATGCGCAGACTATTAAATTATTTCTTTTTTCCATTTGGGTATTTTGGGCAATATAATGTGTTCTTAATATATTTTATAGTAAACTGTAGGCAGGCAGTAAATACAGAACAGCATACAGGTTTGTTCTGTCATTTTTACCTGCGTTGCCAGTGGCAGAGCAGGTCTAGTAACCGCTCGACTCCATCCGTCAGCCCATCCGTCTGTCCGTCCATCCGTCCGTCCGAAACACTTTTCCGTCAAAGTTTTCTTGGCTTCTATGAAAGGGAATGATTTTATATTTGGTCTGCTGCTTCATAATGATGAGTTGTATCATGTATCTAATTTTCAGATCTGCCGTGCAACCACTTCCTGTTTGCCTATACTTTGAAGTCTGTTCATCTCTGTAATCAAATGCATGCAGCGACGCAGGTCCAGACCCAATATTGGTCCTGGCTTGTTTACTGCACGGGATCGATTTCGGCGGAGGGATAATATTAAACAAGAAGCCGAAATCGATTAATAATTTTTTAGTAAACAGAATACAATACAGCATATGCATTCAAACTGTCATTTTTACTGCACTTAATCGATTTTGGCGGAGTGATAATATTGAACTTGAAGCCTTCGGCTTCTTGTTCAATATTATCCCTCCGCCCAAATCGATCTTGTGCAGTAAAAAATGACAGTTCAAATGCACATGCAATCTGTCTTCACTCTTCAGAGCTAGCACCATCATGATATTGGTACAGACTGTTGAAAGCTACTCTGCTTATTTATTTTTTTGCGTTGTGTCATGTGACAGTTTTGAAAACGTAAATATTAATAAACTTGTGTGTGGAAATGTTAAAATCAAAAACTAAAAATTGCTTACATCATGCTGTAAACACATGTAGATGAAAATTTTACTTTATTTCTACGTTCAGTTTATCTAAATGTAAGGTCTGTGACAAAAGTACATTACCCAGGCAATGAGTTCTTGACAAGTTTTGGCTGTCCCAACAGGCTTCCAGGACACGAGTAGAAATCACTGTTTGACATTTTGTTTGTAGGCTGTGCTCTAGTATGTATTCAAGCAAATTAACAAAGCCTCTTGCAATTAACATTTTGATTGAAGCTAAAGAAAAGTGAAATTTAACCCTTTGGGGCCTAATTCCTTTTTACTTTGCAACAAAAGAGGTGCATCAAAATGTAGTCTTGAGATAAACTTGCAAGTTAAATTATAATTAAAAAAATTTGTAAATACCTTGGCAAATGTTTCTTGGCATGTATTTGTATTCAATATAGGCAGCCAAGATGTGCCTGGAAACAACTGCAATGCCTCTGGATGTAGACTCAAAGTGTAGCAAAATTATATAAAAATCTCCAGGCCTTTAAGGATTAAAGAATTTTCGGGAAGTATTGGTGGAATTCTGAAAATTGTGTCTGGTAAATGGTCGCATAAGTAATGTTAGAAATCCATCTCACAGAATGAGTTACACAAAACTTTAAAGCAGCAGCATGTTGCATGTATTTGCAGTTTTTATAGAGACTGCTTCAAACACTGCTTCACACGTTCCACATAGTTTGTTATTTTGGAATAAACTTTTTTCAGGGGTTAGTTGAATTAACTGTTGTTCACCTATTATCCACAAGTTTGTGCAATTGTTCTATAGCAACATAATGCTTGATGTTTGATGAAAACAAGTGTGCTTTTGTTTCCTTTATGTTAAGAGATCCCTTCTGTATTGACATAATTTGTTTATGTTAGACATAATTTGTGTTTGAAATAAGGAAATTTCTTCCATTCTGCAGCTCATCAGGTAATTATTATTATTATCAGTTATTCAAACTATTCTCAAAATTCACTTTTTATTCACAAAAAATATCTTGTCATCTCATTGGTTGAAATAAGTAATGTTCCTTTCAAATTCAAGGGTTGTGATGTATCTTGATGGAGGAACACTAATTGATGTGACATTTAGGTCTGGTTTACTGGAAATTAATTTGTTGGAAGGGGAAGTAAGTAAAACTACATTTTTATTTGTTCATGACGATTGCTAGCTTTCATTTTGTTGGAAATTTTGAGAGCAAGCTGTCAGTAAAAAGGGTGCAAATACATCTCCTAAAATCAAGCAAAAGTTTGGTTTTAATTCCCCACCTAATTTTTAGAGAACAACAAATATCTATTTTCTTGTCACATTCTAAAGTTGCACAGCTGTTGACCTTTCATTGGAACAAGCAGTTTGCTCATGTTTGTGTAAAATCAAAAGCTATTCTTAGGAAGAAAATATTTGCAAAATTAAAAGCATTGGATCACTTATCCATACATAACTGTGAAAAAAAATACAGCAGTTTTATGTGGAGAAGGTATAATGGTGTATGGTAATTACTACTTTTGCTTACAGTTTCAAATAATTCAAAGGTGATGTAGTCCTGATATTTTGCTGCTCGACATGATGCATGACATTTGAACATGCAACATTTGGTCTTACAACTCTTGAATGCTACGACATTTGGACATACTGAACATTGTATCAGAAATCACTGAATAAAACAGACGTAATACATTTTTCTATCCGGATGTTGGACCATTTTTAGCTCATCTTGACAAAGTCAAGCTGAGCTAATCGCATCGCTCTCCATCTGGCATCCGTCAACACCATGTTTTGGTCTTCTCCTCCAAAACCACAGCCAATTCAAGTGAAAGTTTGTGTGAGTGATGGTCCCGAAGGGGCATTGCATTTTTGTTCAACTCAGCATGCCCAGCCCCATAGGGAGGGTTAGGGGAAAATGCCCCAAAATATTTTTAAAATCTTCTCATGAACAGTGGGTACAATGACTTGATATTTGTTATGGAGCTTCCTTTTGAGGTATAGAATCAAGTTTGTTCAAATGAAGTTCGTGAAGCAATATTTGGCTTTGTAATCTATTTCTATTTTCTGAACTGATGGTCCGATTTGAACCAAATTTGGTATGTGGTATTAATGGGCCATAAGTACTTGACTCTTGCAAAAAAAAAAATTTCCTGCATCACCATGGGAACCCCAGGAGCTAAAAATAGAAATATTTTCAAATGCCCATTTTTCCCAAACCACACGGAACAGAGATCTGTTATTTGGTATGAACCATCCTTAGGACCAGTAAAATTGAATGGTAAAAAAAAGTTGCCATCGATTATGTTAGGGTGTTCTGTAGAGTGCAAAAATGCTGAGTATATATCTGCAAAAAATTTTTTAAATCTTTTCTCCAGAACCAATGGTCAAAATCTTTTGATATTGGTATACAGCATCCATAGGGGTATCAGATACAAGTTTGTTAAAATGAAGCTCATTGGTTCTTATTTGTTCTCAATACAGGAGCCCGATTTTTTAAATTAGGGCCTTTTGGAGAATATTCTTTAAAAATCTTCTTCTTCAGAACCACCAGTCAGAATCTTTTCATGTTTGGTATACAACATCTTTAGGGGGGTCAGATTCAAGTTTGTTCAATTTGAGTGTGGGTTAATATTTGGGCTCCATAAGGGAACCTGAAATTTAACTAAGTACAATATGAGGGAATTTCTTCAAAAATCTTCTTCAGATTCAGCTGTCAGAATCCTTTCATATTTGGTTTACAACATCTCTAGGGTAGTCAGATTCAAGTTTGTTCAAATTGGTTCCCTGGGGAAATATTTGGGCTCCCTATGTATGGTAGCTCGAATTTTAATTGGTGCACAATGAGGGAATGTTTTTAAAAATCTTCTTCAGATCCACTCGTGAGAATGCTTTCATATTTGGTATACAACATCTCTATGGGGGGTCAGATTCAAGTTTGTTCAAATAGGGTCTGTAGGTTAATATTTGGGTTCGCTATGGTAGCCCAAATTTTCACTTCATATTTGGTATACATCTCTAGGGAGGTCAGATTCAACTTTGTTCAAATCAAGAGCCTCGATTAATATTTGGGCTCTCTATGGGAGCCGGAATTGGTCATGTAGCTGAAGAATTAGAAATTTTGTATTCATTACCCTCTAGAGGTGTGTAACTTAGATTAATCCACATCGGTTGTATCAAGGGGCTTCATAGGGGAGCTCCACATTTTACATTATGATCAACTGAAGAAAAGGCATGATGCTCGGACTATTTTTATCACTCCTGATGAGCTCAAGGATTGACAATGTATCCTATGGAGATGGATTGCTTAATGTAGCCTCATTCTTTCACTCTGTTTATATCATGTTCTGTTCAAGGTGAGTGTTTCAGGCCCCATGGGGCATATTGTTTATCTCAGTTTGGAAAATGAACAAAAAATATAACTTGATTAAGTTGGTAAATACCAGTAGAAATTAATTATTGGATGGCCACATGAATAATCCCCCTTATTTTTATTTCTACAGCTAACACCTGTACCAGCCTCAGACTGTTATTCTGGGCAAGCTTTCAGAGGTTTTGAGGAATCCTAAACAGAGGCTGTTAGTATCAGCAAATAAAAAAACACAAGAAGGATGGAGTACGGAAGACTGGATTCAACAATGTGCATTGGCGTTTTTCTATTCAGGACAAACTCAAACAAAGTTTGTTGATTCCTTTCCATGCACTCTACCCAAGTTCTGTTCAGTATTTATACCACAATTCAACTTCAGTTAAGTGAATGAAGCTGATATTTTTTAAAAATGACAATGTTTTGTGTCGAAGCATTTCATTCACGTCATGACATCACTCAGATGCTCAACAAGCAATCAGATGCATTCTTACATGATATTATTACACATAGGCTGGATTGCATTTGTGGCTTATCAATCACATTTCTCGATGTCTATTTTATAAGGTAATTTTGAATACACACACCAATCCTGGTATAAAAATTAGAGCAATTTTATTTTGTCCCCAGCAATTATAAAAGAAAATATTGTTCACCTCATTGTTAAAAAAATTCATTGTTAACAGTTCTCAGATTGTCAGCCTGCTTTCACAGGCACACAAAAAGTCCTTGAGACATATCTGACATTCAGTTTGTTTTTGTAAAATGATGATACATTATTGAATCCAAAGCATCCAAATGTCGCAGTGACGTTATGTCCGGGTCCAAAAGTCACAGCATACAAATGTAAATCTATATGTCATATGCCCAAATGTCACATCACCCTTTTTATTTTTTATTACATGTTGAAATTTGTTGATTGCTTTCTGCTTATTATAAAAGCAAACCTGGCAGTAATATGTATATAGCAATGGAATGAGAGAAATGAGTGGAGTATCTGTTGACATTCTCTGAATGGTCAGGCCTTTAAATTTTTCTCAACTAACAATGGTAAACGCTGTGCCCAAATAAAAATAATTGCGCCCAAATTATGCGGAGTTGGAAACTTTTCCAAAGTTTCGCAGTGTTTTGGCAATATATAGTTTGGCCAGGTTTCCCTGATGCTTGCAATATAGCTTAGAGCTTACCTTCGAATCAAACAATGTAACAGATACAATTTTTTTTAAAAAACCACAGAGTTCGCCATAGAAAAGTAATCAGCGTTGACAGTGTCGTATACGACACTGTCGACGACGTTTGCTTTTCTGTGGCGAATTCTATATGATCATGCACTTAAAGCTTGAGATCTATTATACTCATGTTGTGGTATTTCTCAGTAAATATCATGCGTAATTTACATTCAAGTAGGACTTTGGCTCGACACTGGGAAACTAAGAAGCCTTCTCGAGTTTGCTGAGTAAACTTGCGTCAAAGGGTGCATGGTGGGAACCAATGATAATGGCAAAGACCTATAACAAGGGGTTGTAAACTATCATTTTAAGACAGGGACCTAAAACCTAAAACACGCCAAGAAGAAGAAAATACTGGTGCTTTTTCTCCAACCATGCAGCCCACATTCATATTTGCCTTTGTGCCCAAATTAGACTGATCTAAAGGTCTGTGAATGGTGATCTCTACTTTGAATTTCCGTGTATATGACCTGTATATATAATATGAACGAGTAGTTGTGAATTTTTGTGATAAGTTTGTAAGTACAGATGTATAATATTATGGTATTGAAAAGAGTGTACATACATAATTTAATAGCACTGCTTGATATAAGATTACAAACAATGCTGGTAGGTGTGCATTCTGTGTGTGCCTCATGGCCTTCACAAATTAATGCATAAAAGGGACATGTTAACCCTTTACCTAACACAATGAGATTGACACATACAAAAAAGTTCTTTGATAACCTGGGGTAACTAAAAGAAATTAGTTTTTGCTTCAAAAACATAGCTTATATGACTCCTCATTGGAGTGAGCTCATTTCATTGAGGAGTCATAAGCTATGTTTTTGAGATAAAAATCGATTGTACAAAATTTACAAAATGTGAAGGATGATTTTTAGTAAATCGCACTGGCTGCTTTTGGCCATTACAGTAGGTAAAGGGTTAAAATAGATAGATTCTGTCAGTTTTGATATTTCAAATTTTTTAATACAATCTCTTAAGAGAACTGCTTTTCTAAAGAAATTTCCTATAATATTTTAGAGAATTCTCAAATCAAATAATAAAGTGATTGATTTTCGTAACAAAATTAATATTGAAACATCATTATATGATTGATTGATCATTGAGCAAATTTAACTCCATGTAATATTCTGTAAATACTTGGAGACTCATAACATTGCCTTTAAAAGTTTGTGCATGCTGCATTTGAGTTCAAAATGCTGTGTTTTACCCTAGTGCTATTTTTCTTTTCACCTGACAAGACATCAGTGTAAGCTATTGTTATCATTTGACATCTCTTGTCCATTGATTATGGTAATTCATTCTTTTTTCAGAATCATTGGGCGAAATCCAAACAAATTTTGTACACATTATTTTGGGGAATTCCCTTTCAATTTTGATCCTATGATATTCCAATAAGAGTAAAATCTTCACCGTTTGAATAGACAAGAGATTTCTAAGTTTCTTCTATGTTTACCATCTGACATCACCACGCAAAATATTTGAAATGAGGTTGTCCATTTTGCAATTATGCCATTGCAAACTGCTTCATTTTTGTAGAATTGTGTACACCCGTTTGTAAAAACAGTTGTATTATGTAAATGGTCTGTCCATCTCTGTCTGTAAACAATTGGTTTCCGACCGATAACTCCAGTTTGGATTATTTGTTTTTAATCAAAGTTGGTATGTGTATTCCCCAGATAGTAATACAGGTCAGGTTTGAATATGGGTTCCGTCCAAATATTTTTACATGAGTTATGCCCTTTTTCGTCTTACGATTTGACCTTCTATTAACATTTTTGGTTTCCAACCGATAACTCCAGTTTGGATTATTTGATCTCACCCAAAGTTGGCATGAGTATTACCCAGATAGTAATACGGGCCAAGTCAGAATATGGGTTCCATCCAATTATTTTTACATGAGTTATGGACCTTTTTGACTTAGAAATTTCTCAATACCATTAACATTTTGGTTTCCGGATGATAACTTGAGTTTGGATTCATAGATCAGGACCAACTTGTTTTCTGCCTCATGCCTCAGTTATATCAAAATAAAGGTTAAGTTCGAATTGGGGCATGGTCCGATGACTTTTACAAGAGTTATGGGCCAGTTCAACTTGGAAATTGCGTGTTTCCATCAACATTTTGTCTGAACTTTGTTTGTGGCATAATTTGAACAATAGTTAACAGATTTCAATTCTTTTTGATATATGTCTCTATAACAATAATGTCTACGTCAAATTCAATAACCAGCCATATCCAATGAAAATTATGTGAGTTATTGCCCTTTGTTTACAAATATCGTCTAATGCTTGTTTATGGAATAACTTAAACATTAGTGACCAAATATCAATTTTTAATTTGATATATATCTCTCTGTGGGAACAATGTCTGCCTCAGGCTTGATGACCACCATTATCTCATGAAAATTGTTGGACACCCCCACCCCCAATCATTTAGGCAAATCTTTTTTTTTTTGCTCCGAAATACATTTTGAAGGATTCAGCGCTTAGCGATGCAGGCCATTTTGTTGGATGAAAACTGTGATTATGTACAATTCAAAAAAGCCTAACGGGTGTATGATGCATCATCAGGCATAGCTCTTGTTCACATGTGCAGCAGAGGGTGTTTCAAATGAAGTTTAAATTACAAATCAGTTTATGATTGGAACTAATATATTTAGGCTTGCCTCAAAAGAAATAGAATTTCCCCAATTCAGCTGCAAAGCTGCAACACACAAACGACAAACATAGGTGGTTACCAGATGCATTTTATTTATATACACATCCTGCCACGCCCCCAAGCCTTACATAAACAACCCTGCTTACACAGGTCTTGGGGCTCTGGGATCATATTCACTAATTGAGCCACATTTCCGAGTGGTTGCCCCTCCCCCATTCTGACAAGGTTGGTAATGGCAGAATTATGAAGAAAAATTTTCTCCCATACCCCTGAAGTTTGACATCTGGTAAATAATGAGGGCTTGATTATCTTTTAAAAATCTTAAATTCTCTTTGTGAAGAATCTGCAAGTTTTTGTCAGAAGATCTTTTCAGGAAATTATTTTACTTTTATGCATTTCATGGACTCCTCTATTGCACCCAGTGTTTCATGAGCTGAAAGTTAGTTCATGGAGATATTATATATTAAAAATCTTATTGAAAGTGCTGGGACAAAATATTTCTGTAAAGCAGAGGGTTTTGTGGTCATCTGTGTACACTTCTAATGTATCTCAATATCTTTTTATTCCATTAACCCTTTACCCAACAGAAATAGAAGACGACACTTGTAAAAACATTTTGTGAATAACTAAAAAATTAATTTTCATTTTTGGCCCCATGAACATAGCTTATGACCCCTCATTGGAATGAGCTCATAAGCTATGTTTTGTGCCAAAAATTGAAGAAAGCATAAATTTGAATGGCGATCTTTGAAGTTGCATTAGCCGATTATCCCGTTTACATTGGTTAAAGGGCTAGCAGGCATTTGTTCTATTATTTGCTCAGTGTTTTTATATATAATCTACAGGGTTATTTTTTCTACCAATATGCCATTCAGCAAGACCTATTGTATGTTCAATAAAAGACATGAAATATTATGTTTTTAGTAGTTTCAGTAAAATTGAATCTTGCCTATGAGTTGCTGTCACACCTTGAGCATTAGTTTTAATAGTTTTAACAGAATATGCCTTGTACTGGAGGAGAAACTTGCAGAATTGACATTGTTTTAAGTGCTGATATGAAAACTGACATGGTCTAATTAGTTTCATAATATTAGTTATTACATTATAAAGATTTATAATATTTATTTGTTAATATATTGAGCGATAGGTCTAGGAAGAAAAATTGTTTTTGTTGATGCATTGGATTGCTCATGAATGTTTGTTGCTGAACTTGGAAAGATTGTACTTAAAATGGCGAAAGAAAGTCTCGCTAATTATTTTGATTATTTCTCTGGAGAAAAAATATGACAAAAGAACAGTATGAATAGAAAAAGATTGCTTGCATGGGTAATACAAATGAACCTGATTGGTTGTGGCTAGTGGTAAATTTAGAATCCTGTGTAAATGTTGATGTTTTGCTTTTACCTAACAGTACAGAAAACATGGAAAAATGTTGTGGGCCATTGTTGTGAAACATATTGATGAATTAACTACAGGGAATATTCGTTTTTAAATGCTGGTGATAAGGAAGTTAATAAAATGAAAATTCCTTTGAAATAAACTCCATCAATGTGAAAAAAATTGGCTTATTTAATGATGATGACATAATCACAGTTTGGGAAATGACCTCAGATTCTTGTTTATGAATTAACTGATTTGAAAATATAAATTCTTGAAATACTTCCCCTGTGGTAATTTACAGTCCTGCTTTACTGGTAAACTAGGTCCCCGTGGGAACCCCGGGAAGTAAGCAGCACTTGTTTACTGTGGTAAACCAGTTCCGCTTTACTAGTAAAATAGGACCCAGTCACCAATGCTTGGGGTGAAAGTCCTCTAAAATGGGCAACATGTTGATCAACGATTGACTAAACTTGACTTCATCTCCATGTTGTGTCACGATTAGCCATGGTGCATAAATATGTGACGTTAACCACCAACAAACAAACAAACTGGTAAACTAGGACTCCTTAACAAATGCCTGGGGTGGAAGTCGAATAAGATGGGCAGCATAGGTATAAACGATTGATTAAACTTGACTTCATACCTTGTTGCAGTTATGGTATAGCCATAGATGCTGAAAGTGACCTTAACACAAAATAAATAAGTACTTTAAATAATTGACTGCATACTTTTGATGTGGTTGCATTGAAGTGAAAGATGCAAAGAGAATCTGTAACTCCTTGAATGCGGCTGGCAGATATTCCTGCCCACGACATGAAATCTTGTCAGAAATAAGAATAATTTGGACACATTTAACAAAATTTCCCCTGGTAAATTGCACAGACTTTACCAATGATTTCTTGAAATTAATTTAGATGAATTTTTCATCAGATCTAGTCATGGCTGCCTCACAGCAATCATGACAAGATTTGATGAAAAATATTTTGAAAATACTCAGCCAGTTTAGAGTGAAACAATATTTGAGATTTGTTATAAATCAAGTTTTTCACTTCAGTTAATTTACATATAGCAACTTTGGTTATTGTAAATAAATAGAAGAATCTTTCCATGTTCCAACTGATCAGATTGTGGATAATCCATATGAGCTGTGTGAGTGTATGTTTTTACTGTTCTTTTTCAAAAAATATGTTGGTACCTGTTTCCCCATTAATAATGTGGGAATAAGTACAGTCAGCTTTACCGGTAACATGTAATATAGTAGCTATGAATATTTTGCTTCATTTTTTTTTTTACTGATGGGTAGATTTCATTGCAGAAATGATGAGGTAGCCTTGTTTATAATTGCAGACTAGAAACAATCTAGAAGAATGGTAACGTCATGAATCCTATGATGGAAAATCAATGCGTTTTTCATCTCATTAATTTTCCACAAACTGTAGACATGCAAGTCATCGATGGTTACTTGTTGGTAAATAGTTTCTAAACTTTTTTATCTTATCTAATGAAGTTTGCTCCAATGAGGGGGTCATAAGTCATGTTAATGAAAATTTCTAGACTTTTTAATAAATTTTTATGCAAGTGTCATCTATTTCTGTTGTGAAAAAGGTTAATCCTTTCAACTCAGAAAACCCAAATGTGTTTTATCCTTTAGTGTCAACTCAGAATTGGACAAACATGTTTTCTAGTTATGGGAAGATTTAGTAACAATTTAGTCCCACAGCCCTTGGGCTGTAGGATTGAATTCTTATTGACCCTCATTCCCAATTTTGTATTTACTTTGTTGCGACCTTGCGACCTTGTCAATGGCCGACCTTGTCGATGGCTAACTGTTCCTTTATGAACAAATTTATGCATGGGCTGGAACCGGTGAAAAGAAAAACAAAGTACACCAACCATCATCCATGATTGAAAATAGATTTTGGCACAGAGATTGTTAAGTGGTAAAGTGTTAAATTATTTTTGGTTCTCAGTATTTGTTTATATGCCTTTGCCTAGAAAAGAATCTGCATATCTGAAAATGCTCCCTTCGTGGAAACCTGGTGAAGTGAAACAGTGTTTTTTTTACTGTGGTAAACAAGCTCTGTTTTACTAGTGAAATATGACCCAGCCACCAATATGCTTGGGATAGAAGTCCTCTACAGTGAGTAGCATGGTTATAAACAATTGACTAAACTTGACTTTATATCCTTTTGCGGTCACAATTAGCCACCTTGCAAAAGTATGTGGCCTTAAACGCCATTAAATAAGTAATTAACTGAAAATGCTAAGATTCCATTTGCTGTCTAACCGTTTACCCAATGCAGATAGTATCAAAATTTATTATTTTAAATATCATTTTTTTTAATGTTTCCAAAAATTTCAACAAGACCATATCATGTGACCCCTCATTGGAATGAGCTTGACAAGCTCGTGCCAAAGAGGAGTCACATGATATGGTTTTGTTGAAATTTGTTTGAAAAATAATGTTTTTTCAGCTGCTGAATTTGCATATTATGTGGGCAGATGTCGCCGATTTGTTGGGTAAAGGGCTAAACATCACAAATCCACAGCAGATATTCATTGTCCATGGAAAGAAAAAAATGATTTATCCTACAATTCAACGAATGATGGACTGTTCCAGTATACACTATTGAACTGAGATGAAGAAATCATTTGTGAAAGTAGGTATGAATGAATATTTTGGCCAGAATTAATTCCATGAGGGCTAAAAATTGAGTTTGGTCTCAGTCTTTATCAATTGCTATTTGTTAAATCATAAGTTTCCTGAAAAAGCTATTTTTACCAATTTCATCCGATTGAATTCTCAACTGGACTTAAAAAAGTGAATTGTTGTTGACAGTGTTAAAGGAGTCTTGTTATCTGCTTATACAATGATGATTGACCTGTACAAATCTGTGTTCTAAACTTTATCAGCAACAACATGTTTGAGTATCTTTGCTTTTTTTAAAGAAATAGATCTTTTGAGAGTCTAAACATGACACTATAATCTGTTCAGAGCTGATCCTGTCGTCTGTGGCACTAGAGTGTTATTAAAACTTCATACACAAAGTATTGTCAAGATACAGCCAAAAATGCTGAAGAAATGTTAATATATCCATTTAATTCTGACCACATGTTAGCTGTCAAAAAATTGTAGCTTGTGGCACTCCATTTGAATCATCCTGATTCGTTCTTTCATATGAGGGAGTCATAAGCTGTGTTTTGGGAGCAAAAATTTCCAAAATGAAATTTGAACTGTGATTTTTTTTGCTCCAAGACTATTTTTGTGGTCAAGTTCACAGTCACAGACCATTCATTTTTAGCTCACCTGGCCTAAAAAGCCATTTGAGCTTTTCACATCACTTGGCGTCCGTAAACTTTTCACATTTTCATCTTTTTCTCTGTAACCACTGAGCCAGTGTGAACCAAACTTGGCAGGAATGGTCTATGGGAGGTCCTCTACAAACGAACCTCATTTTGTTCCCGTCAGATGAAAAACTGAAACATGGCTTCAATTGCAGCATACAGTTACTATAGAAACCCTATGGGAAATCACATTTTCATCATCTTCTCTGGTTTTGTTTCTCCATTCTAGTTTGTCCAGTCCATACAAAATCAAAGTTCATTGTACCGATCTTGTTCATATTTGATGCAAAGATTGCTTTTGACCCATGGGTGTGTCATGATCTTGACCCAAAGTCACAGCTTCTGGATTTCTTGTGGGCAGTGGAGCTGTTTGTTTGCTTTGGTAAACAAGTTCTGCTTTACTGGTAAAATATGGCCCAAAACCATTGTCTGGAGTCAAAGTCCTCTTAATGTGGGCAGCATAGGTATAAACGATTGGCTCAACTTCACTTCATACCTATGTTGCAGTCATGAAATGGCCAAAGATGCTGAAAATGACCTTAACCACCAATAAAAAAAATAGCATCAAGATAAAGGACACAGACCATTTTTTTGTTTGTTTTCTCCATTCTATCTTGGTCCAGTCCATAAAAAAATTATTTAAAGGACTAATCTTGTTCTTACTTAACACCATGATTTTAGCTTGTTGTTGTTCGGTGGTTCTCGTCTGGTACTCCAGTTTCCTCCACCCATAAAATTGCCTGACATGAGGTGACCCTGATGTTGAAAGTATTGTTAAACCCCAATAAATAAATAACCCAAAATCATAGTTCCAAGGTCACACACCATTCGTTTGTTAATTCCTCTATTCTAACATTGTCCATTCCATAGAATATTATTCAATGGATTCATCTTCATGCTTCACACAATGAATGCTTATGACCCAAGGGTGTGTCATGACCTTGACATAAGATCATAGTTCGAAGATCAAAGTCACAGGCCATCTGTTTGTTTATTTCCACATTTTAACTTTGTCTGGTCCCTAAAAATGTTTGCTATGTACCGATATTGTTATACTTAACATAGTGATTGCTTATTACTCAAAAGTGTGTCATTACCTTGATGCAAGCTCATAGCTAAAATACTTTGTTAACGTCCATTAAAAATTATTCAGTTAACTTGTTCATTTTCCACACAGCGATTGCTGATGACACAGTGATGTATCATGACCTTGACCCAAGATCATAACGGTACGGTCAATGTCAGAGACCATTTGCGTGTTTGAACTTTGTCTGGTCCAGAAAAATTGGTTCAGTGGACAGATCTTACTGATACATCTCTTAATGGTTGCTCTTGACTGAAGTGTGTCATTCATATTTCACGCCATGCTTGCCCTTGAATTGAGTGTGTCATGACTTTTACCTGAGGTTACAACTTTAAGGTCACTGATCGTTTACCTCTCATGACATACTCCATATCAAAAAAGCATTTACAGGCCTGTACACAACCTATTTTCACTGAAATTTTGACAGCTGCACTTGAGTTTATCTCCATTGTATGATAAACTATCACTGTCATGCCTTACCTTTGGCTCATATTTTGGGGAGCATTCTACTGATATTTTTATGTTACATTAGGTAAAAGTGTTAACCCTTTCAACACAGTGTGCATAAATTTTTGCAAGAAGAAAACATTTGTTGTATACAAGCAGACAGTATGAAGAACAAAAAATCTGAAGCAAGGCCCGGTAATAATTTAATCCAACAGCTTGACAGAATTGTTGGGTTAAATTATTACTGAACCTCCCAACAGACCAAGATGGTATCACCCATTTCGTCATTGGCCATATTGACTGACATAATACCTTCCAGGGTGCCAGTGTGGAAAGGGTTAATTGGCTTTCACGGAAATTATGCAAAATTTTGGATAATCATTTTTAGCTTGACTTGACCAGGTCACAGTAAGCTAATTGCCATGGTGTGAGCAGATATCTGATTCTCTCCACAATTTGTTCAGCATTGGTCACAGGCTGCAGATCTTTTGCCAAATTTTATATAGATTTTCAGGTTCATGCCTACATGAGAATGTTATATTATGGTCATGGCTGGCTGGCAAGCCAAGACTTTACTAAACATCACTGTCTGAGAAGTTTGATGGTTATCTGTCATTGTGATGTCCTTGTGATTTTGTGTTGTTGCACATGTTCTTGCGCCATAGAGTTGACTAAAATCAGAATTAAGGGGTTAAAATCTCAGTAGTCATGTTTCAGCCCCTGCACACAGATGTCAAATTATCCAATTTTCAACCTGTCAACCTGCAAATTTTTCCCATAATGCAACTACGAATTCAACCAATTCAATTTTGTTTGACAGAGCTCTTTGAGCTCTGTCAAACAAGGCAATTGGTTGCATTCCTAGTTGCATAATTGGAAAATTATGCTGCTTGAAATTTTGACATCAGTTTTCAGAGAGTTTTGTAAACTATTTAAATTATTTTCTGTTCAAGCCCCTGTGGGAACCCCAGGAACTGAAGCAGTGCTTCTTTATTGTAGTCAACAATCTCTGTTTACTGGTAAAATGAGACCCAGCCACTGATGCTGAAGGTAGAAGTCCTCAAAAATGGGCAATATGGGTATTGACTAAACTTGACTTTATCTCCATGCTGACGTCAAGATTAGCCATTGGTCTGAAATATGTGACTTTAAGCACCAATAAATAAATAAATAAATAAATTTCTGTTCATAGTACTGAAAAAGTGCGAATGAGTTACACAATATGATCAATTGGCTTTTGGATGCGTACCTTGCATTATGTTTGTGACGTGTCAGTCATTTATCTTTAAATGGAGCTATTGACCTGATGCAACTGCCTTTTGGAGCTCAATAAAATAAAAGTCAATTAACTGACTAAAGTAATGAAATTATTCATACTTGAGAATGTTGTGTTGCTTCATGTGTCAAATACTTGCATGCGTATTCAGGGGATGGAACAAAACATTTTATAGAAACAATCACAGGAGGTGAAATACATTAGATTATTCAATTGAGAGAATTTTGTTACTGTTTATTGTTTGCATTTTGTCACAACTTGTACTTTGTCAATAAATTCAGAGTGATTTTATTGAATGAAAATATTTTGCTTTGAAATATGCAATAAGATTTAAGTGAAACATAAGTTTTGTTCTGTTATTCCTTCATCCCTTTGTATAACATAGCGGATATATCTCTGGCCATTGCTGTTGAAAAAATCAGTTTCAAATTTTTATTTTTTTTTCATATTTTGCCTCGGAAACATGCCTTATGATCCTTGACTGGAATGAACTTGTCAAGTTCGTCCAATACAGGGTTCTTATGTGGCCTTGGATCCAAGGAACATTCTTTAATTTGGGTTAGGGTTGTTCAGGGCCTTGTAATGCTGGAAACTGGACCGGGAGGCTTTGAAAAGCCTTAAAAGCCTTAAATACTCATGAAATAGATCCAAAGTCTGGAATCATAACTACCTATAAAGTTTTATATGTCAGAGTTCATGAAGTTGTAGTCCTAACTAGAACCCCTTGTCTATTACCACCTCCTCTCACTTCTCTTAAAGGGAAGTGGGAGGAGGGGAAAATGAACAGAGAGTCCTAGTTATCACTAGTGAAGGAAGAAAGGGTGAAGAATGGGACTTGAAAATCATTAAATTTGTCTATTGCAGAGCCTTGAAAGATGTTGAAAAATGCCAAGAAACGGTCTTGAATAGCCTTACATTTTATCAGTCCTTGCCTGCAGGAACCCTGTAATGAGGGGTCAAAAGCCATGTTTTGAAGGCAAAAAATGAAAATATTCAGTTATTCAAGATCATTTTTTGGGGCAAATCTTGTTCTCTTTTGTGCTCTGAAAGTGTGCCCTCAATCAGTCAGTGTATTTTGACTTACTTTTGAATGTAGTTTCTCAGTAAAATACAATATTGTCATCACCCCAAAAATCTTTGGTAATAACATTTCATTCTGGTCACGACACTTGAGACCATTGGACAGAGATTTCATAACTAAAATATTGCAAAATCAAGACAGAATGATGTTAAACAACTGAAAATAGTATTGGAGATGCATTGTTTTTACATTTCTGTTTTGGCATGTGAAATTGTGTTGTGGCCAGCAAAGTGAATAAAGAATTTCAGCTGAATCATGATTCTATCCAAATGTTCTGTCTGTATTTGTAATAACATTACTGTATAAGCCCAAAAGAAGTTGTTGATAGTACACAAGCCTTTAGACGACTCAGGTTTCAGGCCAGCTTGAAGTTGGGTGGTTCGTTCTCTCACCCTTGTTGGAAGTGTTATAAAATTTTAACAAAATATCAAGCCAGCAATGTCGTAATTCTCACAAATGAAATTAGACATGCACATTGGAAACCTACTGTATGTCTGTCTGTCCAAAATGTGCTATGTGCCAAGGCATACTGCATGACAATGGTGTACTTGCTTTCAAGCAATGCTAACCCTGCTTGTGTGGACTTAGTACATTGGATAGTCTTGACAGTTGCTCGCCTCAGCTTCGTGATTCTCTTTAGGCACTCCAGCTCCATCTATAAAGCTGTCTGACTAGAGGTGATCCTGACTGTCGAAAGTGTTATTAAACCCTAGTAAATAAATAAATGAAAAGTTTTGTGAGCCTGACACTAGTTTAAATAAAACCTCACTATCACATGTAGAATTCTCTGTTGATTTTAACTAAGCTTGGTACATGTATATATTAACTAGTTGAGTGCGGAAAGCCCATATTTGGGCTATATTGAATAGTGTTGATGCCTCAGTTGAAAAGCTTCATGTTCAGTTGATGTGCTTCATATTCTCTTGTTAGTTAACATATTTTTGTCCAAATGGATTAGTCTTGTCACAGTTAATTGGAGAGTGCCCATAGGCTTAAAAGGCATACCCACATCAACGAATTCTGACAATCAAAATCTAACAGTACCACTTAACCCATTTGTGTCAACCCCAACCTTACCCTCCAAACTGCCCCCCCCCCCCCCCACCAATGTTCCAAACTGCATATCTTCCCCACACACAATCAGGCCTGAAAATAAGCAGTCTGACATTTTGCTGAATGAGGTCCCCAGAGGCTGAATTTGATGATGCTATTCCATACAGTGGGCCAATTTATCCTCTGGGTACCTCTTTCTGTTTAGTTTTGAGACCCTGATTCAGACTGACGTTCACAGAGGGTAAATTTAGTGATGCTACCCTGCTGTGCAGGGTAGCATCACTACATTCACCCTCTGGGGACCTTATTTTTGCAGATGACAGTCTGCTTATTTTTCTGGCTTGCACGCAATAGAATTACACACGGCAGTCTGAGAGTGCATAGATGTTGGGTATTATTGGTGCACCCACTAGTCCACACTGTACCAATACACTCTGAAAGGGTTAACAGTTTGATGAATACATGTTCAAGAAGTGACCTGGTTGTCGGCCAGTAATTTAATAAGAGTTAAGATTCTTGACAGTCCAAATTCTGAGTCATGGTATCACCTCAACAGTTCCCAATGAGTTTTACCCTGAACTTTTTTGTGCATTAGAATGAGTTGATGTTGCATGGCAAAACCTGGTCATAATCAGGTTAGGAAATCCTGCCCTTAAGACAGTTCAGATTGGAGTACACAAATGTTACTTCAGAAAGTTACAGATCTAAGTGATAAAAAATATTTGAATTGTGTTGAACTGAATTCTTAATTGTGGATAAAACTTTGCTCAAAAGAGCAATGGTTTATTGGTTGGAGCAGCAGCATGAAGATAAAGATGATGTGTATTTGAATCAGACTCTCTTTACTTGCATTGTGGTCTTGAGCAAAACATTTAACCTCGTGTGCTGCAGTGATTGCATCTTCGCCTTCAAACAGCAACAGTGCAACCTGATCTCCAGCCCCCTACCCCACTGTCTAATTGGTTTGAAATGTCTAATTTCTGGTTTGGCAGGTACCTTACTGGCCAAACCCTTCATTCAAAAACTCAGATACTGCCAGTGGGTATTACAAAAGGTTATCTCCATATGGCCTACAGTCCATAGCCTCATCATACCAAATTTTCCTGTAATTCCCCCCTGGGCCTGTCTGCCCAATTTCAAATTGCAACTGGCCCAATTTTACATTGAAAGTGGACCCCATTCCATGACTCACCAGCCCAAAAATGGAAAGGGAGATCGCATCAACCAAATTAGGTTGCTAGCTTTCCCCATAGTACTGGCAAATCACAAGTTATCCCCAGCGCCAAACCTATCACATTTATGAATGAAACATCAGCTTCAATGGTATCTAAAGACAATTTACTGGGGGTGATGAGGCTCTGACCCATTAGGAAATCTTCTGAATGGCCAATCCACCACTGATTACCTCACATACTAGATGACTGACCAGGAGTTGGATTCAAACTATAGTAACTTGTTTTGTCTTTTTACCTGCGTCGCCAGCGACAGAGCAGGTCTAGTAACCGCTCTACTCTGTCCGTCCGAAACACTTCTTCCGTCAAAGTTTTCTTGGCTTCTATGAAAGGGAATGATTTTATATTTGGTCTGCTGCTTCATAATGATGAGTTGTATCGTGTATCTAATTTTCAGATCTGCCGTGCAGCCACTTCCTGTTTTTCCACTACTTTGAAGTCTGTTCATCTCTATAATCAATTGCATGCAGCGACGCAGGTCCAGACCCGGTATTGGTCTTGGCTTGTTTACCTTTAACAATACCCTTAACCTCCCCCAGAGACTAGTAGTGGGGGGGGGGGGGGGGGGGGGGGGGGGGGGGGGGGGGGGTTATTTGGGTTTCTTTGTTAGACAAAGGCTGTTTTACTAGTAATGACAGGAGCGCGGTGGCTCAGTTGTAGACTGTTGGACTTCTATGCTAGAGGTCCCGAGTATGATCTCTGTCCGGGACGACCCCGCGTAGTGTCCTTGGGCAAGGCACTTTATCCTGGTTGCCTACATGGGGGCACGATGACGCTGTGTACTAAGGCATACTGCACGTCGATGGTGCACATGTCTTCAACCCCTTTAACCCTGCATGAGCAGAGCTTGCACAGAGAGTAGAATGTTGAGCTGACAGTTGCTCGTCGATGCTCAGTGTTCTCTCCGGGTACTTCGCTTCCTCCACCCATAAAACTGTCACGGTCACAATTTGCCATTGTGCATAAGTATGTGATCTTAAACACCAATCGATAAATAAATAAACAATAAACCCTAGTATGACAGGCTCAAGGAACTAATGTCGGGTAAGTAAGACCTCTAAAAGTGGGTAACATAGTTATAAATGATTGGCCAAGCTTAATTTTATTGTGTTGCAGAGGGAGTGCGGTTGATCAGTGGTGACAGCATTGACTTCAAACCAAAAGGTCCGTGGTTCGATCTCCACCAGGGGTAACTGCATTGTGTCCTTGGACAAGGTCCTTAAATCCCAGATCCCCATGTTGGGACATGGTGGCACTGTACTAAGGCGTACTGCATGTCAATGGTGCACTTGTCTTCAGCCAATGCTAACCCTGCTTGTGTGGAGTTAGTATGTTGGAGAGTCTGATACTTGCTCGGTGGTTCTCTCTGGGTACTCCGGCTTCCACTACCCATAAAATTGTCCAACACGAGGTGACTGGCTGTCAAAACTGCCGTTAAATCCCAACTGTTACAGTTGTGATAAAACCCACAGATGCAAACGTGACCTTGAACCCCATCAAACAGGACTTCATTTAGTAAAATCGTAAAGTTTGGTCTTTTAGGATTCGAAAACACAGTTTCAGAATGTACGTCATTGGGTAATCATCGCATACTAAAATCAATGCCAGTACATGTGTTATAGATAAATACAATATATTTTGATTTTAATGACAATTGAATGACAAAACATTTAACAATTGGAGTCACATATTTATAAAACGACTTCACATGTGAAGTACAACAGAATTAAAGGAAAGTTATCTGAGGAAAAGTACTTCCATGGTCATTGTTGGATGATGGAATTAGTTATGAAACTTGTGGGAACATCGAGTAAGAACATGCATGTTTGAAGATCAATTTGCTGCTGACAAGGGAAATTTCCACTTTTTGACTTCTTGAATGTATGTTGTATTGTCCAAATCTCCTTGAAATTTCCTTGAATTTTATCACGGCGTTGACACTGACGAGTATTTGTTTGTGTTGCCAGCAGTGAAACATCAAATGTTACCTCAATGAAATGATTTGCTGTTAACTGTAAGAGACACTATAATAGTATTCCATATGTCAAAAACCGGAGAATCCCCAGACTTTTACCTCTTGAATGCTACTATAGTATCATAGCTGACATCAAATCTGTGAACAGTTCATTAATGCTATGAATGCTGCTGGCAAATATTCCTGCCTTGGACAAGATTTCTTTTTCCCCTGAAATAAGTATAATTTGGGCACATTTAATCCTATTTTCCCCCTGTAATTTGAATGGAATTTTTTCACCAACGATCTGAGTTAAGTTCAGATGAATATTTCATCAAATCTTGTCAAGACTTCTTCACAGCAGCCACGACTAGATTTGATGAAAAATATCTTGAAAATACCCAGCAAGTTAAAAATTAAAGTAACTTTTGCTGATATTTAATTGCTTGCACCCCGTAGTTCTTGTTCAATCATCACTAAATTTTATGTTCAGGTTCGAGGCCATTTCTAGATGAGAACGTCCCATTTTGGTTGTGATCAGTCAACTTTGACAGCTGTGTGGGTTCAAAACCCCAAAACCTTTAGCACAGCATATAGGTTGTATTTATGAAGGGATTTTATTGTAACTTGGTAGGATGACTCTGTATAATATATAGATGAGAACATCCCATTTTGGTCAACCGTGACAGTTGCGTAGGTTCGAAAACCTTCAGCACAGTCTACAGGTCATATTTATGAAGAGATTATATTGTAACTTGGTAGGATGACTGTATAATGTCTAGATGAGAACGTTGTATTTTGGTCTGGTTCGGTCAGCCATGATGGCTGCAGGGACACATGACCTCGATTCCTTTAGCACAGTCTACAGGTTGCATTTATGACATGATTTCATTGTAAATTTGTAGGATGACTTGGTATGATGTCTAGATGAGATCATCCTATTTTGGTTATGATCGGTCAACTGTGATGGCCACTTGGCACGTGACCTAGATTTGTTTAGCATGGTCTACAGTTCATATTTATGAAGCAATTTCATTGTAAATTGGTAGGATGACTCGGTATGATATCCAGATGAGACTCTCCTATTTTGGTCATGTTTGGTCAACTGTGACTGCCTGACAGGTATGTGACCTAGATTCCTTTAGCAAAGCCAACAAGTCGTATTTATGAAGGAATTTCATTGTAAATTGGTAGGATGACTCGTTTTGGAATGATTTTACTGTAACTTGGTAACTTTGGTTGACAAACATTAACTATGAGAGCCACATCAACCCAAGCCTCAATTCTTTAGTACAGTCTACACCTCAAACTATTCTTGTCGAAAACCTAGCATGGAGGGTTCAGAACTTCATATATTCTCAATTATCACAGTTCTTGTCTTATTTCATAATCCTTTCATAAACATTGAACATTATCCTTTTCACCAAACACTACACAGTCAGGTTAAGCTGCAGTGTCAATGACACTTTCATTCTTTTTGATCATGTTTGGGAACCATGCATGTGCAGTTCAAATGATGCTAGCATTTTATTGATGGGTTTTATTTCATAAGATCCAGTTGACAGAGTTTTTTTTTTATTTTTAGCTCAACTTTGGCGAAGCCAAATTTGAGCTTTTGTCATGGCCCCTCGTCCGTCTGTCTGTCTGTACGTCAACAATTGGATACGGCTCGGGCTAGAGGCCGTATTTATGAACCGATCTTTACGAAACTTCTTGGGTACCTTTGTTATGACTGTGGGACGAGAACGAGTGTTTTTGGGTGCGATCCAAAATTCAAGATGGCTGCCAGCCACCATATTGTACCGACGATGCAAAAATCTGTTTTTTGTACAGAACTTCCATATGAAAACTCTGATTTGAATAATTTTTTGTATGAATGTTTAGTACCATGGGATACATCACATATAATACGTTTTTTTTTCTCGTGTGTAAATTATGCAAATTAGACTAACTTTGATGTTTTTTGGTGTTACTTTCAGCACAATAAGTGCAAATACCAATACGGCTCGGGCTAGAGGCCGTATTTATGAACCGATCTTTATGAAACTTCTTGGGTACCTTTGGTATCACCGTGGGACGAGAACGAGTGTTTTGGGGTCTGGTCCGAAATTCAAGATGGCCGATGGCAGCCATTTTGTACAAAATTAGATACAATCAGATTTTTGCACAGAACTTCCATATGAAAGCGTTGATTTGAATAATTTTTTGTGTGAATGTTTAGTACCATGGGATACACCACATATAATTCGGTTTTTTTCTCGTGCAGAAATTATGCAAATTAGATGAACTTTGATTTTTTCTGTGCTACTTACACACAGTAAGTAGACATGTCAATAGGGCTTGGGCTAGAGTCTGTATTTATGAACCGATCTTCACGAAACATCTTGGGTACCTTTGTTATCACCTTGGGACGAGAACGAGATGTTTCTGGGTGCGGCCTAAAATTCAAGATGGCTGCCAGTGGCCATTTTGTACCAAAATTACGTTTAATCAGTTTTTTGTACACAACTTCTATACGGCTCAGGCTAGAGGCTGTATTTATGAACCGATCTTTACGAAACTTCTTGGGTACCTTTTTTATCACCGTGGGATGAGAAGGAGTCTTTTTGGGTGTGGTCCGAAATTCAAGATGGCCACCAGCAGCCATTTTGTACCAAAATTAGTGCAATCAGTCTTTTGTACAGAACTTCTGTATGAAATTTCTGATTTGAATAAATTTTTGTTTGAATGTATAGTAAAATGGATTACATCACATACAGTACGGGTTTTTTTCGCGTGCAGAAATTATGCAAATTAGATGAATTTTGATTTATTTAGTGCTACTTATACACTGTAAGTGCACGTCAATACGGCTCGGGCCAGAGGCTGTATTTATCAACCGATCTTCACGAAACTTCTTGGGTACCTTTGTTATCACCTTGGGACGAGAACGAGTGTTTCGGAGTGCGGTCCAAAATTCAAGATGGCTGCCAGTGGCCATTTTGTACCGAAATTAGGTCCAATCAGTTTTTTGTCACAACTTGTATACAGCTCGTATTTATGAACTGATCTTCACGAAACTTCTTGGGTACCTTTGTTTTCACCTTGGGTCAGGAACGTGTGTGTTTTGGGGTGCCTTTGTTATCACTGTGCTATGAGAACAAATATTTTGGGGTTCAGTCAGACCCACTCTGGGACTCCAAGATTTCTTTTCTAGTTTAGCATCTGACTGTCACCCACCTTTACAATACTTTACCTATACATTTGTTACAGGCTACAGTCAGTTTTTATGTACAGACCGTTACAATACTTTATATGTACCTTTGTTATCAGGTCATTACCTAGATGTTTGTCATTGCTGTGTCACATACTATACATGTACATGTCTTGACAAGTTGAGCTACAGTGTCATTGATACTTTCATTATTTGATGGAATGCTGTCTTGCTGCCATTTGTTGCACTTAGGACATGATTTGCAAAGAAAAAGACTTTAAAAAATTCAGAGAAAGCCGATTGTTTACAATTAACACTATCTCGCTTCCACATATTTCAGTACTACTTTTCTCTTCATGTCTCTTCAGTTAATTTGATTTCCCCATGGGAACCCCAAGAAGTCAACCATTGCTTGTTTACTCTGTCTGGTAAACAAGCTCTGTTTTACTTGTAAAATAGGACCTAGTAACCAATGCCTGGGAATGAAATTCCTCTAAAATTGGCAACATGAGTGTTAATGATTGGCTGGACTTGACTTTATATCCATGTTGCAGTCTTGATTAGCCATTGTGCAGAGATATGTGACCTTAAACACCAATAAATGAAAAAAAAAGTTAATTTGCTTGAAATGAATGAGGAGTGGAAAAGATTGACTCGTTCCACTTACAAGGCATAATCCATTTTTATCCCCCTCCCCCTCCTACCAACTAACTCCACACATGCAGGGGTAGCATTGGTTGAAGACAAGTGTATCATCGATGTGCAGTACGCCTTAGCATACAATGCCACCGTGCTCCCACATGGGCAGTGGGGGTGAAGTGTCTTGCCCAAGTACACAACGTGGTTGCCACAGGTGGGATTCAAACTGAGGACCTCTCGGCTTGCAGCCTGCACCTCTACCAACTGAGCCACCACACCCCCAAAATATTTATGAGCAAACTCTTTTTAACTTAGTTGGTCCTGCAGAAACATGGTTTCTTGTGGAAAATAAAAAGCTTAAATTACAAATCACCTTTGAAAGAGAATTTACCACTTGACCAGTTCAAGAATCGTTTTACAAATCCAAGATGGATTCACCCATTTGCTGTTGCTAGTACAGTGAAGCCCACTTAATTGTGAATCTCTTAATTGAATAACCCTGTTAATTTAATTTAATTTCCAAACACCAGACAATTTATCATACTTTCAGTGCAAATTTGGACTGTTAAATGCATGTGGATTATAGAGCAAACTCCTGTTAATTGAATAAAATAATCTAGCAATATGTTGTGGAAATACCCTGAAAATAACCAAATTCTCCTTGTTTATAGACATACTTGGCCTCAGTACATCCATTACAGACATTTATCTATTATATCTTGTTTCACAGAGCTCCATGAGCTCTGTCAGACATGATATAATAGAATAAATGCTTGGTTTATCTCTAGAATACAGCACAATGACAAATCCATCTTATTTGAATATTCCTGTTAATTGAATAATTTCAATTAATTTAACAAAGTGGCTATTCAATTAACAGGGTTCTACTGTACTGCATATGACAAAACAATTCAGGTATTCTTGTGAAAGGGTTCACAATTTGTAAGTGATTTTGACACCTAAGCTGTGATATAACAGTTTTTGTGCTTGTAAAATAGGACATGGTAACCACGGTCATGAGAAGTCTACTAAGTGTGTAGCTTAGGTATAAATGATGGGCTTAACTTCACACTTGTGTTGTCATTACAATGGAGCCATAAATGCCGAAGGTGCTCTTAAACATTAATAAATAAGTAATGTAGTTGTTCTTATTTAATCCTTTATCTAACAAAAGGCAGACTTCACTTGCAAACAAAATTCTTGAATAACTAACTATCCCTGCCAAAATGAAGAGGGATATAGAAATGGGTTGTGGCCATCCATCTGTCTTTCCATCTGTTTGTTTGATCATCCATCTGTCCATCTGTAACAACTTTGGACCTTCTTATCTCAGTCAGTGGATGTTGGATTTAACCCTTTACCCAACGTAACGGCCAAAACCGGCCAGCGCTATTCTCAAAAATCGCATATTAATTTTCAAAATATTTTCATTTTTTGTCTCAAAAACATAGGTTATGACCCCTCGTTGGAACGAGCTCGTCGAGCTCGTTCCAACGAGGGGTCATAACCTATGTTTTTGAGACAAAAAATGAAAAAAATTATTTATTCAAGAATTTTTTTTGCAAGTGTCGTCTGCTTTTCATGTTAGGTAAAGGGTTAAACAATCGTTGGTATGCTGATAGACCAACATGGGGGAAAGGATATTCATAAATAGCAGGTTTTGTCCCTTTTTTTGGAATGAGCTGTGATATAACAGTCCAATGACTCCTCACTGGAACGAGCTTGTTCCAACAAGGGGTCATAAACTATGTTTTTGATGCAAAAAATGAAAATGATTATTCATGAATTTTGTTTGCAACTATCGTCTGTCTTTCGTGTTGGGTAAAAGGTTAAGAAATATATAATTCTCCACATGCAGATTTAGAATAATGATAAATTAATTGGGTTATAGTTAATTTGTTGGGAATGTGTGTGTTGGTGATACAGAATATATGAATAGCTCTGAAGACAATGCAGTGTTTCATTTCTAATTGGATGAGACTTACTGTGCTTTTTTAGTCATATGTTAGAAATTATGATTTAAAAATAACTGTCAGTTCCATTTTTTGTTAAAAATTCTAGTACTGTTGCCTACCTTTCAAAATTGAAAAACTGCAAAAAAGGATTAAAGATATTTTTTCGGCATTGTTCTTTACTGAATAAAAAAGAAGAGATACTTGTTCAATGTGTACACAAATTTTCTGCTGCTACATGCTTTGTAATATTAAACTGTTCCAGTTAATATATGATATTTGTAAATGTCACCAGAAACCAAGTGAGATATTTGTATTCAAATGTTCAAATTGCACAAAATTGTCTTAAAATAAAAAATATAGTTTCTGTTTTATAGTATGAATTTGAAAAGCCCACAATCCTAAAAAATACAGTTAGCAAGGACATGCATCTTCTGTTTTGAAGAGAAATATTTTTTTTTGGTGTCATTTAAATATTTCCTTTACATTATATAATGGTTACAGCACAAAAATGTATTTTTATACACCTATTTCTAAAAATGGTACTATTATGTAAATGGTCTGTCTGTCCGACCATCTGCCTGTCTGTAAGCAATTGGTTTCCAACCAATAACTCCAGTTTGGATTTTTTGATTACAACCAAAGTTGGTATGTGTATTCTCCAGCAAGAAAATTGAAAAAGATTATTCATGAATACAGGCCAATTTCGAATATGGGTTCTGTCCAATTATTTTTACAAGTGTCATTCCCATTTTTCAACTTAGAATTTGACCTTCCATTAACATTTTTGTTTCGTTTCCGACCAATAACTGCAGTTTGGATTATTTGATCTCAACCAAAGTTGGTATGCTCATTCCCCAGCTAGTAATACAGGCCAAGTTCGAATATGGTTCCGTCCAATTATTTTTACATGAGTTATGGTCCTTTTGACTTAAATTTTTTCATTACCATCAACATTTTGGTTTCCGGATGATAACTTGAGTTTGGATCCATAGATCAGGACCAAACTTGCTTTCTGCCTCAGTTATATAAAAAAAGAATGAATGTTAAGTTCAAATTGGAGGCATGGTCCAATGATTTTTACAAGACTTATGTGTCTTTTCAACTTGGAAATTTGCATTTTTCCATCAACAATTTTTCAGAACTTTGTTAATGGCATAACTTGGACAATATTCTTTTTGGTATATGTCTCTATAGCAACAATGTCTATGTCAAGTTCGATGACCAACCATATCTGATGAATATTATGGGAGTTATTACCCTTTGTTAATAAATATTGTGCAGTGCTTGTTTATGGAATAACATAAACATTAGTAACCAAATATCAAATTTTTGGGGGTATATATCTCTTTGGGAATAATGTCTACCTCAAGTTTGATGACCATGGTTATCTGATGAAAATTGTCATTACAGGCAAAACAAAATTTCCCCATGTCATTTTGGCAAATTTTCCCAAAATGAATTTTGAAGGCTTGCGAGTTATTACAGGCAAAACAAAATTTCCCCATGTCATTTTGGCAAATTTTCCCAAAATGAATTTTGAAGGCTTGCGAGTTATTACAGGCAAAACAAAATTTGACTCCTATGCATTTTTAGCTCAACTTGACAAAGTCAAGCTGAGCTATTGCCATCACTTCTCGTCCATCGGCGTACGTAACGTACGTACATCCACAATTTCCTTTGGCAACCTCACAGGTTGCCTTTATGATCAGATCGCTTTGATATGCTTGTTTGGGGTGACCTCTAGATGGGAGCTGTCGATTTTCTTTAATTTCCGTCAAAAAATGTTGCCGTGGCCAATGTTCTTAGAACTTAGTTTAGTCAGACCTCAATATTTCCCTTTGGCACACCCTACAGGGCACATTTTTGATTGGATTTCTTTAAAACCTGGCATGCTTGTTTAGGGTGATCTCTAGATGGGAGCTATTGATTTTCTTCAATTGCCGTCAAAAAATGTTGCCGCGGCCAACGTTCTTAGAACTTAGTTTAATCAGACCACAATATTTCCCTTTGGCACACCCTCCAGGGCACATTTATGATTGGATTGCTTTGAAACCTGGTATGCTTGTTTGGGGTGACCTCTAGATGGGTGCTATCGATTTTCTTCCATTTCCGTCAAAAAATGTTGCCACGGCCAACGTTCTTAGAACTTAGTTTAGTCAAACCTCAATATTTTCCTTTGGCACACCCTACAGGGCACATTTATGATCGGATTGCTTTGAAACCTGGTATGCTTGTTTGGGGAGACCTCTAGATGGGAGCTATCGACTTTCTTCGATTTCCGTCAAAAAATGTTGCCACGGTCAACGTTCTTAGAACTTAGTTTAGTCAGACCTCAATATTTCCCTTTGGCACACCCTACAGGGCACATTTATGTTCGGATTGCTTTGAAACCTGGCATGCTCATTTGGGGTGACCTCTAGATTGGAGCTATCGATTTTCTTCCAATTCCGTCCGTCAAAAAATGTTGCCGCTGGCAACGATCTTTGAAGTTAGTTTAGTCAGGCATCAATATATTCCTTTGGCATGCCCTACAGGGCACATTTATGATCAGATCGGTTCGAAACTTTGTATGCTTGTTTGGGGTTACCTCTAGATGGGAGCTATTTATTTTCTTTGATTTCCGTCAAAAAATGTTGCCACTGGCAATGACCTTTGATGAACTTAGTAAAAACATAGTGCAGTTAAGCATCAATATTTCCATTTGACACACCCTGCAGGGCACATTTAAGATTGGATCACTTGCAAACTTAGTGTGCTTGTGTGGGGTGACATCTATATGGGAGCTGTTGATTTTCTTCCATTTTTGTCAAAAAATGTTGCCGCTGACCTTTGGACTTAGTTTAGTCAGACCTCAATATTTCCCTTTAACACACCCTTCAGGGCACATTTATGATCGGATGACTTTGAAACTTGGTATGTGTGTTTGGGGTGACCTCTAGATGTGAGCTATTTTTTCATTTCCATAAAAAGTTATTGTCATTATCACCAGCCTTTGAACTTACTACTTTTGTGCATCAACTTATCCCTTTTGCACTCTCTGCAGGGTATATTTATGAATTTCCATAAAAAAAATACAAAAAAAACCCCATTGCCATAAAGCAATGACCTTCTACTTAGTGCATTTGTGCATTAACTTCTTCTTTTGGCGTGCCTCAAGAGGGCACGTTCATTATCAGGTTGTTTTGAAACTTTGTATGCTTATGCAGGGTGACAAAGATAGGAGCTATTGATTTTCTTTTCATTTCCATCGAAAACTGTTGCTGTTAGCAACAATTTATTGCATTTGTGCATCAACATTCTTTGACATGGCCTATGGGCCACATTTATCATAGGATTGTTTTTGAACTTGGTGTGCTCATTAGTCAAGAACTCTAGATAAGAGCTGTTGATTAGCATTCATTTCTGTGAAAAAAGTTGCCATTTACAATAACCTCTGAACATACTGCATTTGTGTATCAACATTCTTCCTTAGCCAGTCTTACAGTTTACATTTAAAAATGCATGGATTACTCTGACGTTGTGCACACACAATGCTGTTATGTTGAAATTTCATCAAATAACGTTGGTACCAATGATCTTCAATTTTGCCGTTTCATTTATAACTTACCAAGTTCAAGTTTGTCAAGCTACAGTGTCATTGACACTTTCATTAACCCTTTACCCAACGAATCGCCTGCATCCGCTCACGTAATATGCAAATTCAGCAGTTGAAAAATATTATTTTTCAAAAAAAATTTTAAAAAAACATATCATGTGACCCCTCGTTGGGTCGAGCTCATTCCAGCGAGGGGTCACATGATATGGTTTTGTTGAACTTTATTTAAAAAATGGAAAAAATGATATTTAAAATAATAAATTTTGATATCGTCTACGTTGGGTAAAAGGTTAAGGATTTGGAGTGATTACAAGCAGAAAAAAAAATTACTCCTATACCCCCCCCCCCCCCCCCCCTCCTCCTTCCCTGCCCGTTAGGCAATTTTTTTTCTTTTCTCCAAAATGCATTTTGAAGGATTTAGCTTTTAGCGATGCAGGCCATTTGTTGGATGAAAACGGTGATTATGTATAATTCAAAAAAGATTAACAGGCATATGATGCATGCCAGGCATAGTTCTTGTTCATATACTTTGAAGAGATCAAATTCAGGGTTCTTCAAATCAAGCCCCTGGGGTCATATTTGGATGTGATTGAAGTTTGTTCAAGCCAAGTCTCTGAGTGCATATTTGGGCTCCCTATGTAAGCCCAAATTTTAACTTGATGCAATATGAAGAATATTCTTTAATAATCCTTTTCTTCACATTCACCAGTCAGAATCTTCTGATATTTACAGTACAGCATCCTTGGGAGGATCGGTAACCGTTTTTTGTCAGATCACTGAAGTTAAGCAACATCAAGCCCAGTTAGTCCTCAGATGGGTGACCGTCTGAGCGATCGATTTGGACTCCTGCGTTGTGTCCTCGGGCAAGGCACTTAACCCTGATTGTCCACATGGGGGCATGATGACGCTGTGTACTAAGGGGTACTGCATGCTGATGGTGCACATGTATTCAACCAGTCTAACCCTGCCTGTGCAGCAGTGCAGAGTTATGATGTTGGGGAGCTGGCAACTGCTTGGTGCTTCTCTCGGTGTCCTCCGGCTTCCTCCACCTGTAAAACTCACCGACACAGTATGACCTTGGCTGTTAAAGTGTCGTTAAACCTTAATAAATATATAAATAGCATTGGGAGGGTCAGATTCCAGTTTGTCCAAATCAAGACCACAGCTTCATATTTAACTTAGGCAATATGAGAAAAATTCTTCAGAAATCTTCTTTAGCTTCACCAATCAGAATCTGAAGAATTTCATAATTTGCATACAGCATCCGTGGGTGGGGATCAGATTCAAGTTTGTTCAAGACAAGTCCTTAGGTTTATATTTGGGTTGCCTTTGGGGTGTCAGATTCAAGCTTGTCCAACTGGTAGAGTTCTGAATTATTTTTAAAAGGTGATCTGTAACCAGCAAGGGGAGACTTAGTTCAGCAAGATATTGATCATAAATAAGTGTATTATAACCATTTATCAGAGAGTGACCACTGGCACTCCCCAATAAATTCTAAGAAAACAATTTTATGTAAAATATTTTTCGTCTACAGCTGAGCAAACAAGCCAATGCATATAATGTAAAGTACCTAATGTAGCTTGCAACACTTCCAATGATAATGGCTTCTTGCACTCATCAAGTTAAATCAAGTACCTGGGTTTATGCTTGGGATCTGTAGTGTTAACTAGCCATAGATGCTGAGTGGACCTTAATCCTTCTTTTAACAACTTTGTCAGGTAAGCAATTAAGGCCCCTTGGGCCGCTTATATGGCATTCAGAATTAGCATTATTACTTCTAATATGTGAGACTACATGTTTTGAGTGTTGGTATGTCTGGCACACCCTGCAGGGCACATTTATGATTGGATCGCTTCTTTGAAACTTGGTATGTTTGTTTGGGGTGACCTCCAGATGGGAACTATCAATTTTATTCCTTACCCGTGAATAAATGTTGCCACTGCGATGACCTTTGAACTTAGTTTAGTCAGGCATCAATATATTTCATTGGCATGCCCTACAGGGCACATTTATGATTGGATCACTTTGAAACTTGGATTGCTTGTTTGGGGTGACCTCTAGTTCAGCGATCCGAACGTAGTGGCTACCCCTCTACGTTCAGATTCTTCCCATTCAATCCTATAGAAAAAGTTCCCATCAAGTTTTTATGGGAACTCGAAATTAGGAATATATATCAAGCTTTCGCCTTTATTATCGGCTGCAATCGATAGTACACGTATTTAGGCTTTCCCAAACCCAGTTTGGGAAAGACTATTGTTATTCTTCTTTTTCAAAATTTTTCTTCTCTATTTTTTTTTTAATTTTTTTCCTCCCTGAATTTTGTCTGTTGAACTGCTCGAAAACAAGTTGTACGATTTTGACCAAATTTGGCACACTTATGTAATGTCATAAAATCTTGTGAAATGCGGTATCGTCATATCTGTGAAAACGCGTATTTTCAAAATATTCTGCCAAAACCTTCAAAATTTCCCCATTTTTCGAATGTCTCAAAATTGTTTACAGTTATTTCGCTCAAATTTTCCACACATTTACAGCATAATATGATACACCACAATCACCACTCAAATCTTTCAACATTAACCCCCACTGGCCAAAAATGACATGAATATAGATTTTTTCTTCAAAATTGACCAACTTCAAGGGCAAATTTCTCTAATAACAAGGTTCTTGTAACAATTATTTTGGTTTGGATAGATGCAACAATGATTAGGGAATAAAGTTACTGTTTACTTTTTAATCTCAGATTTAACCCTCAAGCACAATGAGGGCGAGGATAAGAGTACCGTTTGAAAATGCCAAAATTAGCCAACTTTGGTTGTTTTTTTCTATCATTTTGGAAATGATTAATTTCAAACACTTTTCATGTACGTATTCACAATTGACTACCGAGCATATTTGCTATTATAAGTTTGGTTGTAAAGTTTAACCCTATCCCATTCTGGTTGCATAAAAGTAGGTACCGTCCAAAAAAAACTCCATTTTTTCAGAATTTGGTAAGTTTAGGTGGCCACTTACTCCATTTTTAATTGCTTGAGCTCTGAATGTTTTCTGTAGCTGCTTGCATCAGTCAAAGTATGATAAATTTTGTTCTATATGTTATTATTAAAAGTTTAACCCTTGGCAGATTTGAGACTTTCCATAAGGGTACTGTCGGAATAATTGTTATTTTCGCCAACGTTTACATGCACTTTCTCAGCATTGGAGCCATATTGTCTAAAAACCTTTTCCATGAGAGGATTGTGCCTTCATAGTTTTCTGGCCTTGAATTTGAGTGCCCTAAAATTCTTCATAAAATTGGCTAATTTGGAGCTCACTTTTCTTCCATTTTCGAAAGGAATATCGAGAAATGATTTACATGGTCGTATTTACAATTGCCTACCGAGCACATTTGCTGTTGTAAGTCTAGTTGTAAAGTTTAACCCTATGCTCTTTCTGTTTGCATAAAGATAGGTGCAGTCCAAAAAAAAACTATCGTTTTTCAGAATTTGGTAAGTTTTAGTGACGATTTACTCCATTCCTAATTGATTGAGCGCTGAACGTTTTCTATGGCTGTATGCAGCAGTCGTAGTATGACAACTTTTGTTTTATATGTCACTATTAAAAGTTTAACCGTTGGCAGATTCGAGACTGCCCATATGGGTACGGTCGGAATAATTGATATTTTCATAAAATCACTGAATATTGATAAGCGTGCAGCGGTAGTTTGGAATAGAATATCCGAAAATGCTTTCGAAATTCGGATTCACAGTTCAATTCCAAGAATATTTTCTGTTATAAAGTTGCTAAAGTTTAACTCCATCCCTGTCTCAAATACATAAAAATTGGTGCCGTCGAAAAAAAACTCTCATGTTTTCAGAATTCCGTAGGTTTAAGTGACAATTTACTTCATTCCCAATTCATTGAACGCTGAATGTTTTCTATGCCTGCATGCAGCAAGCATAGCATGACAACTTCTGTTTTATACGTCATTATCAATAGTTTAACCCTTGGCATATTTAGGAGTTCCCATGTGGATATAGTCGGAATAATTGTTATTTTCGTAAAATCAATCCCAGAATATATTGGTAACCGTGCAGTGGCCTTTCGGTGGTGCTACATGAAGCCGCAAATACTTAAGGTTGAAAAGTTCATCAAATAGACAGATATAATGACTAACTCAGCCGGTGGCAGGTAAATAATGAATGGAAAAGTCGTTGAATTGAGAATAAAGTAGGGACGAATCGTGCCCTCGGTTTCCACCTGATCCACGGTATTTCCACGCGCGGCACTTGACAAAGATACTAAACTGTCGGGCAGGGACAGTAGAAAACAGTCTGAGAATTTCAAGTTGCTGCCTTGGAAGGTTGGGACATAATTGGAGTATATCCGACATTGTAACTGTTCAATTTGAATGTTAAATTAGCCAGATGACAGCTTTTTCTCCACCGGATCGAGTTGTCAGTTTCTGCCGGGACGGTCTAAAATAAGCAGTTTAACTCAAAACTTTCTGTCCCATATGAATGTGCGAATATTTAAAGCTGGACAGTTCATCAAATAGGCAGAAATAATGCCAAACTCGACCGGTGATAGGTAAATAGTGAATGGAAACGGCATTGCATTGGGAATAGAGTAGGGACGAATCGTCCCCGCAGTTTCCACGCGACCCACGTTGTTCCCACGTGCTCACGCCACTCGACAAAGATACTGTTCTGTCGAGCAGGGATAGTAGAACAACTTCTGAAGATTTCGTGCATCTGCCTTCACTGGTCTGGACGCCGTGTACTAAGGCATACTGCACGTCGATGGTGCGCATGTCTTCAACCAATCTAACCCTGGCTGTGCTACAGTGCGGAGGCACTATGTTTGGGACCTGGCAGCTGTTCGTCATTGCTCGGTGGTTCTCTCTGGGTACTCCGGCTTGTGCCACCCATAGAACTGTCACCGACATAATATGACATTGTCTGTTAATGTGTCGTTAAACCTTAATAAATAAATAAATAAATCCAGTACCAGTTTTGCTCGTACAAATATTAATACCGTCAGACAAAATTCATTTTCTGATTAATTTCGTACTTTTCTGTACTCACCTTCCCTGGGTAAGATTGGTATATCTTTTCAATCTCAGATTTAACCCTCAAGCACGATAAGAGCGAGAATAAGAGTACCATTTGGAAATACCTAAATTATCCAACTTTGGTTACTCTCTACTATCATTTTGGAATGGGTTAATTTGAGACACTTTGCTTTGCTATATGCAGAGATGTTTAATCAATAAATCCGGCTTTAGTTATGTTCTGGGACTTAATGAAACGTGCTTTGGTCACTTAAAAAGAGCACTGTCAGCAAAAAATGACTGAGTGAATACTCACTTGTCCAAAAACAAAAAGGAAAGAGCTCTTTGAGCTTTTCATAACTGCTTTGAAAAATCAATGGGGAACAAATTTTGTGTTATATGTTTTGGTGTTCCGTGTTATCCAACACCAGTTTGGCCGTACAAATATGAATACCGCCAGGAAAGAAAGCACGTTTTCTCAGTGATAGACTCTTTGACTTCTATGATAGAGGTCCCGAGTTTGATCACTGTCTGGGACGACCCACATAATGTCCTTGGGCAAGGCACTTTATCCCGGTTGCCAACATGGGGGCACGATGATGCCATGTACTAATGCGTTCTGCATGTCAATGGTGCACATGTCTTCAACCGCAGGTATCCTGCTTCAGCGTAGCTTGAACATAATTAGAATGTTGAGCTGACAGTTGCTCGTCGATGCTTGGTGGTTCTCTCTGGGTCCTCCGACTTCCCCCACCCGTAAAACTGTCACGGTCACGATTAGCCATTGTGGATAAGTATGTGACCGTAAACACCAATAAATAAATACCGTCAGGGAAACCCTCTGTGAAATCCTTCTGTCAATAAATAGCAAAGTAGTAATGTAATGCAAGAAATATTAACAAGCTGTTCAACATCCCTTTAATCAACTCATTTTGACTTGAACTGTGCCTATCTCTGCGTATACTAGCTCTCTAGATAGTTTAAACCATATCAAATAAACATCTTTTTTTGTGTGTGACAGTATCTCATATTGCATGTATTTCATTGTATCTGAAACAGACATGTTGGAAAAATTGTGAAATCATGGAGTAGGAAGCTTACCCGCATTTGTTGACAAATCCCACACATTCACAAACAGATAGAATGATAGAGAATAAATTAATTATTGATATTTAAGATCACTTTCAGCATCTACAGCTATATCATGACCATAATATAGGTATTTATTCAAGTCCAGGTATTCATTGCATAGGCGTACAGGGCTATTTTTCATAGGTGGGGGGGGGGGGGGGGGAACTGTTTTAGCCCTAAAATGTTGAATCTCAGGAGGGACTACCAAATGCGGGTATGGGGGGGGTCTCCCACCCCCCCACCCCCAATTGAGTACCTGGAGAGAACCACCGAACAATGGCAAGCGACTCCACGACATACTAACTCCACAAAAGGAGGGTTAGCATTGGTTGAAGACAAGTGCACCCTCAAAGTACCCTTAGTACACATCGTCATCATACCCCCCACCCCCTCCCCCCACGTGGGAAATTAAATTGGGATGAAGTGTCTTGCTCAAGGACACAATGTGGTTGCCACAGGCGGGATTCGAACCGAGGATTTCTTGGATTGCAACAATCATCTCTACCTTCTGAGCCACCACGCTCCCGTAATATGTAGTAATAGAACTCTTTATATGTACTTGTGTGATTATAAATGAATAATATTAATGTGGATATGGTTCCACTGAATCAACTTGTACAGTATAATGGTCAGTTTACTTGCAACTTAGAAGTGATGAGATAGGAAAACAACATTTTGTGTGGAAAACCACCAAAATGTTTTGTGGTCATTTCTGACAACTAAATTGTCCAAAATTTCTGTCATATTGGCTGAAAAATCAGTTCCTTCCTGACTCAGGAGTGGGTTGGGGCACAGTCCTCCATGAAACCCGGCCCGTACGCCCATAATTCATAGGTACTTATTTTTTTCAAAGCAGAAAGGACATCGCTTGTTTTGCTTTCTATGAAAATATTCTGTAAAAGGTTTTGGTGTCCTGCTGTGTCTCAAATACCTTTTGGCTGCATAAAAACTAGTAGCATCACAAAAACTTTGATTTCCACTAAATTTTCTGTTTTCCAAACTGATCGATACTTTTATGTACAATACAGTTTGCCTTTTCACATTAAAAAGTTGGGAAAGCCCGTAATTTGTCCAACAAATTACAATTCTCTAGTTCCTTACATGTTTTTGTATAAATATAAAACAGTAAAAACAATAACCCGTAATGGCGCCGAAACGAATAGACCTTTTCATCGATGCGGAATCGGAGTCTCGATCTCATTCGCGCAGAGGAGGTCATCAAACTCGGTCGCATTCGCACAGAACAGATTAGCAACCCCCTCTGCGCAAATGCGATCGAATTTCCGATTCCTCGTTTATGAAAAGGTCTATTCGTTTCGGCGCCATTACCGGGTTATTGTTTTTAATGTTTTATATTTATACAAAAATATGGCCGATTTCGAAATTTCCGTTGACACCTCGCGAGTCTTCAAATGACTGTAATTAAAGGATATAGTTTGGATCAATAAACTCTGCCCAAATGTAAGGAAATACGTGTACTATCGATTGCAGCCGATAATAAGGACGAAAGCTTGATATATATTCCTAATTTCGAGTTTTGAGTTCCCATAAAAACTTGATGGGAACTTTTTCTATAGGACAGAATGGGAAGAATCTGAACGTCGAGGGGTAGCCACTGCGTTCGGATCGCTGAACTAGAGTGACCTCGAGATGGGAGCTATCGATTTTATTCCTTTTCAGTCAATAAATGTTTCCACCACTGCAACCTTTGAACTTGGCTTAGTCAGACATCAATATATTCCTTTGGCATGCCCCACAGAGTACATTTATGATTGGATCGCTTTGAAACTTGGTATGCTTGTTTGGGGTGACCTGTAGATGGGAGCTGTCCATTTTCTTCCATTTCTGTAAAAAAGACGTTGTCGTTGGCAATGATCTTTGATGCAGTTATGTATCAATATTTCTCTTTGGCACACACTGCAGGGCACATTTATGATTGGATCGCTTTGAAGCGTGATGTGCTTGTTTGGGGATGGGAGCTATCGATTTTTTTCCATTTCTGTCAAAAAAGTTGCTGTTCCAACAGCCTTTGATGAACTTAGTGCTGTTATGTGTCAATATTTCCCTTTGACACACCCTACAGGGCACATTTATGATTGGATCACTTTGAAACTTGGTATGCTTGTTTATGGTGACCTCTAGATGAGAGCTATATATTTTCTTCCATTTCCGTCAAAATTGGCAACAACCTTTGAACTTAATTTAGTCAGGCATCAATATATTCCTCTGGCATGCCCTACAGGACACATTTATGATCAGTTCGCTTTAAAATTTGGTATGTGTGTTCGGAGTGACCTCTAGATGGGAGCTATTGATTTTCTTTCATTTCCATAAAAAATTATTGTTAGCATCAGCTTTTGAACTTGTTGCATTTGTACAGCAACTTATCCCTTTTGCACTCTCTACAGGACATAAGAATTTCCAGCCAAAAAAAAAAACTTCCCACTAGCAATGACCTTCAAACTTAGTGTATTGACATCTTCCTTTTGGCACGCCTCAGAAGGCGCATTCATTATCAGGTTGTTTTGAAATGTTGTATACTTATTCAGGGTGACCAAGATTGGAGATGCTTCTATTGATTATCTTTTCATTTCCACCAAAAACTACAGCTGTTGGCAACAACCTTTGAATTTATTGCATTTGTTCATCAACATTCTTTGACATGGCCTACAGGGCACATTTATCGTAGGATTGTTTTTTAACTTTGTGTGCTCATTAGGCGAGACCTCTAGATTAGAGCTATCGATCAGCATTCATTTCTGTGAAAAAATTGCTGTTTACAATGACCTTTGAAACTTACTGCATTTGTGTATCGACATTCTTCCTTTAACCAGCCTTACAGTTTACATTTAAAAATGCGTGGATTGCTCTGATGTTGTGCACACACAATCCTGTTATGTTCAAGTTTCACCAAATAACGTTGAAACCAATAATCTTCAATTTTGCCATTTCCCCTTTCACTTACCAAGTTCAAGTTTGTCAAGTTGAGCTACAGTGTCATTGAAACTTTCATTTTATGTTTGTAAGGATTAAAACCAGGGTAGTGAACGTGCAATTATGGGTCGTGCTGTTCAGAGCTCAGCAGTGCAGAATAATTATTTTGTGGGATCTGGCATTTTCACAGTGTTGTGAAACAGACCAGAGCAGTCTGGTAATACTATTGCAAAAATGAGTACTTTTCTGTATTGTCAGTGTGGTATTAATGATTATAGGTGCTCTTTCTGATGAGGCCTCTTTCTAGAAAAACAGCAAATCATTCATTAAATTGTTTTCAGAAGGCAGCACGATGGCTCACTGGTAGACTGTTGGACTTCTATGCTAGAGGTCCCGAGTTCGATCCCCGTCCGGGACGACCTGCATTGTGTCCTTGGGCAAGCCACTTTATCACGGTTGCCTACATGGGGGCACGATGACGCCGTGTACTAAGGCGTACCGCGCGTCGATGATACACATGTCTTCAACCGCTGTAACCATGCTTGAGCGGAGCTTGAACAGAGAATGTTGAGGAGCTGACAGTTGCTCGCCAATGCTCGGTGGTTCTCTCCGGCTTCCTCCACCCGTAAACTGTCACATTCGCGATTAGCCATTGTGCATAAGTATGTGACCTTAAACACCAATAAATAAATAAATATTCAGAAGCCAGAATGTGATTCCAAAACTATCACAAATAGGTAAATCTAATACAGTGGAACCTTCTTAATTGAATAGCCATTTTGCCAATGAAAATTATTCAATTAAGAGATGTATTCAGTTAACAAACTGTGTCACTTTCCTGTATTCTAGAGATAAACTTAGAATTGATTCTATTATATCTTGTTGGACAGAGCTCCATGAGCTCTGTCCAACAAGAGATAATCGATTAAATGCATGTATTGAATTTGCTGGGGCCAAATAGGTCTATTAACAAAGGAAAACTGGGGAGAGGCAGGGTAATTTCTTGACAGGTTACAAGATGTTTTATTCAATTAACAGGAGTTTACTCTATAACCTATATTCAATTAACAGGTCAAATTTGTATTGGAGGTATGGTAAATGGTTTTGTGTTGGGAAATAATATTCAATTAACAGGGTTATTTAGTTAAGGGATATCTAATTAAGTTGGCACCACTCTATCACACAAGAAGTTTGTTTTTTTCAACATTAATTAAATGATGAATTTTATTGCAGGTGTTGATGAAAAATAGCATACCGGGAGCCACGTTTTGGGCTGTATTTTAACCACACCAGTAGATGGAAGAAATGCTTGCTTTATTTGTTTAGACATTTTAAAAAAAAAAAAAAGAGAACAAAACAAAGTCCCATGCTATTTCAGGGGTTTGGGAACACTATTTTTGTCATATTGTTAGATGAAACAGTTTTTTTCCTCTTACAATAGTGTTTGGGAAGTCGGAGTGGTGCAAAGGGGTAGAGTATGTGTACAATTTAAATACAATGTATTTTTTGCAGTGAGTTGGGTGCCTTTTTTTGTGGGAACACAAACTAACATATACACCCGGATTAATTAAGCACTCCCTGTTTTTTATCGCAGTGGTATTAATAGAAACTGTCATTACTTTCATGGTATCTTTAAGAGGGCCAAAAGTGATTGTTTGCGGAAAGAATGGTCTATTGACAAATGAAGGACAACACAATGATGAAACTGTGCAGTATTTTAATGGCGCTAATTACACATATCTGCCACTAATGTTTTTGATGGAAAAAATGTTATCGCGACCAGTATGTAACTTGTGATCTCCTAAACACGATAGCAGTGTCTGACGTCAGTAGCGAGTGTATCAACCGTGTGCCCGGATGGGAGCCTGAACCCTCCTCCTAATGCTACCAGTGAGCGTTCTGATACGGTCCAGAGGCAATTTCTGCCATTCCTCATGCAATGCAGCTTCCAAATCGGCCATATTCGGCCTGATCCCTTGCTTGCACACGACGTCCCAGATGTGTTCTAAGGGATTCAAATCGGGGCTCATTGCAGGCCAAGATACTGTTGTAATAGCATTGTTCTGAAGGAATGCTCTCACAGCATGAGAACGATGTGGCCTTGCATTGTCGTCCATGAATGCAGGGCGAGTAGCCAATGGATAATTGTCAAAATGAGGCACGATGGCCGGATTGAGAATGTCCCGGATATACTGATGACCATTGAGATTCCCAAGTACAGTCACCATATCAAGTTTACACTCCCCAGTTCATTTCTGATTCTCCACCATAAGGAACATTAGGTCTGATGTTCCTGGGCACGTAGGCACTCTCATTTGACCATCTGTGACGTGAAGCAGGAACCTACAATCGTCTGACCAATGGACCCCCCCCCCCCCCCCCCCCCCCCCCATGTACTGAGATTCCAATGTTGTCGTGCCATACACCACTCCAAACGTCGTCTTTGATGCTGATCGGACAGAGCCGGACTCTTGAAGAACCCTCTGGACCTCATACCTAGTGTTCTGAGACGGTTTTGGACAGTTCTGTTGCACAAATGCCTGTTGGGGAGCCAAAGGCGTTCCAAAACCCCACTTGAACTTCTTGATGCAAAGGGTTCACGCCGAACGAGGCGTGCCAGTCTCCAATCTTCCCAAGGAAAGGTTTTTCGGATTTGTCCAGGCCTTGGTCGGTCCTCAACACCGTTCGTTTGTTGATTTTTTTTTCGGACAAGTCTGCTGATGACAGAATGACTCTAGCCAAGTTGCTTTCCAACAGCAGCTTTGAGTGGCATGCCTGTTGCATGCATGCCAATGATTTGCCATCTTAGTGCCCTCCGACAGTCTCCTCCTTGCCTCTGATAAAAGAAGTGACAGATTTTCTTGTTTTATACTCAGATATTACACATGGATGAGTGTTTTTTGTGTCATTCGTGGATAGCATGCTTCACGTGGACGAAGGGATGTGTTTGGGGTACACTATCAACCAGAAACATGTTTCACGAGATTAAGTGTACTGAGTGTCAGACAGCGAAGAGAGGCTAGCGAAAATGATGGGAAATATGGGAACAAATGGAGACTCGAACTAAATGAAAGCGAGAGCAAAGTTATACCCGTGGGCCCTACTCAAAGGTGGAGAGTGGGTGAGTTCTGTGATCTGGAAGGTAACAGCAAACTTCTTGGTGATGGAGAGACAGGTGACTACGAGTATCTGGGGGTAAATATAAACATCACAGGAAGAGGATCTACCGAAACCACACAAATAAATTGATTCTGAAGGGGAGACGAATCCTTAACCAAAATAAGGTTTTCGTGGGGAAAACCATTTGGGAAATGGTGGGTCTGCCAAGTATAACATATGGTACGGAAGTGGTACCCTAAACCAAACGGCTGTAAAGAGTTTGGAAACGATGCAGGCCGATGGATAACGGGATCGAGTAATGCCACAGCACAAGAAGCAATCAGGGGTGAGCTTAGGTGGATGAAGTTCAAGGACAGGATAGACTTATTGACACTCGGTTATCTCAATTATTTGGTAAATCTCCCGACAGCCGATGGTGTAAAGTAATGTTCCAGAGTATTTTCAACTCAAATATCAAGATAGGATGGATGGTGAGTGAGCTAATAGAGAACTACTCATTGGAGATCTCGGACCTAGATGTAAGGGCAACCCAGGGTAAAAAAAAAAATCGTAGAGAGAGAGAGAGACTCATGGAAGATGGTAACCTGAATTGGCGAGGGGGCGGGGGTCAAATCAAAGAGGTCTTTGGGTGGCCTGCGTGATAAAGAAAAGCCTGGTTTTGAGGAGTACCTTGATGGAACCTTTGGGGGTCACTCTTGTTCAAGCTGAGGTCGCGGTCCCTGGAACTGAGTGGAAAATTGGGAAATACTGCAAAGGAGTGCCAGATGTGTAATTTAGGCGTGGTGGAGACCCTGGAACATGTTCTTCTAGAATGCCCAAAATACCAGGTTAAAAGAATAAGATTCACCGAGGGTATAATGGGGATGTGGGATGGGAGAATGAAGGATATGTGGCTAGCGAGTGACTCAAAGGAGAGGGTTAATATGCTAATCGGAGAGATTGGGAAGAATGGGGCAAGGGATATCGTCAAGCAGTTCGTCTCCGAGTGTTGGTCGGAGAGAAGAAGCGTGGGAATAGTGAGGCAGTTGGGAGCACAGGGGGTAACCAAGGCCTTCTCATCCTAGAACCGCGACAAATCAGCGGCCGGCCAAAGTGTTATTATTATTACTGCAAGACATAGCAATCATTAAAACATAATAATCAGTAACAGCAACTTCACTGTCATGAAACATTTCGGGGGTCGTTAATTAACTTCCAGGTGTATATAATTAAAACATTTGCTTTAACTATCTAGTAACAAATAATAAAATTGTTAGAACGAGCGACTACGCATACGAATCTTATCCTCATCTCGGACATAAAGGCGTTTCCCAAAAATGATTCTCTTAGTGGGATTCCGTAAAAGGGATTCCATAAGTGGGACTCCGTAAGTGGGATCCCAGGCTCCTGTACAGATTCTGGTAGTCTTACCATCGACTCCCATCATGTCTTCAGCTATCTATTGTTAATAACATTGTGACGTGTTAATTAGTTCTCTTTGTGGCTGTCGGCAATTGCAATCAAAGCCTGCTTCCCAAACTCATCACACAATTTATGGACCAGGCATCTGAAGGAGAATGCGCTCCACAATCTTCATAAGATACATAATAAAGAAACCGCAAATAACATGATCAGCATTATCTTCAATTCAGACACATGGCTTTGCTCGACTGGGGACCATGTTTTATACGAAGAAATTTCAACTGACTTATCGACGCTTTACACAGACAGCACATATTTGGCATCCAAGTTGACATTTTTACCTAAACTAAAATCCAAAGTATTCGAACCAAGACAGACACATACTGACATCCCAAAATTGTGAACAAATAACAACTGCGAGAGTAAGAATAATATAAAAATTGGAAAATGAATGGAGAATTTTGAAATTGCCAGATTTTACCTGACAGACTTGAAGACATTGTTATGGACCAATATCGTTACATAAGGAATTAATATTTTCGGAAGTAATTTTTCATTAACAAGGGACTGAAAAAGGCTATAAAAGAAAGGAAGGTAAAATGCGCTGCTTACAGAAGAAGTAGGAAGCTTAAAGGGGTGGATAACAATGACACGAGACTAATGAAAGGAGAATATGAACTGGCACGGAGAAAAGTGAATGAGATAAAGAAGAATAATAGGAAGGAGCGCAATTGCAGTCTTGCCAGAACAATAAAGAAACGGGGGGGGGGGGGGGTCGAGCTCAAACGTATTTTGGAACTGGGTAAATAAACGGGGGAAAAGTAGTGTGCAGAGTATCAAAGTGGATGGGGAAAGTACAGAAGATAAAGGCCGTATCGCTTCAGAGTTAGTCAAGCACTGGGAAAAGATAAACGATAGGCGATGGGGCAGTGGGTCCCCACCAAAAAGAAATACACTGGTGGAGGAGAACCTATCCAATCGTGTATGTAGCGAAATAACGGCAGAAGAAGTGCGGAACGTGGTCTCGAAATTAAAAAATGGTAAAGCGGGAGGGACTGATGAAATTCCGAACGAATTCCTCAAAAATGGAGGGGAGGCACTTATTGAAGTCCTGACAAACCTTTTCAACCTGGCTCTGCGAAAGCAAGAGGTCCCCAGAGAGTGGAGGGAAAGTAAGGTGTCGTTCATACACAAAAAGGGGGATAAGGAAGTTCTAGATAACCATAGGGGGATATCAGTTAGTAGTAACATCGGAAAAGTATTCTGTAAGGTCATATACGGTAGACTAGAGGAAGTTATTGAAGAGAAAGGTTTTTTAGGAGAAATTCAAAATGGTTTCAGGAAAGGACGAAGAGTCACTGATCACCTATTTACACTCACCCAACTGATAGAATCAACAAAGGCTGAAAAGAAAAAGATGTTTCTGGCATTTCTAGATGTGAAAAAAGCGTACGACCGAGTGTGGAGGGAAGGTATGTGGCGAAAGCTCGAGGGCATCGGACTGGGGGGTGACTTTGTGGGAATCATGAAAGCACTGTATACAGATGTGCAAAGCCAACTCAGTCTAGGGAGTATCACTACAAAACGAGTCCCTATGGATATAGGCCTCAAGCAGGGGTGTATCTTTTCACCGATTTTGTTTGCATTGTATGTTAAAGATTTAGGGGACGAACTAATTCAGAGTGTGGAGGGGGTAAATGTTGGAGACATAAAGATACCAGGCTTATTCTTTGCGGACGACATGGTGTTAATGTCTAGAACTGAACAGGGGCTAGAGAAACTGCTGGAAATTGTTGGTAGATATGGGAACACTTGGCGGCTCGAACTAAATGAAAATAAAAGCAAGGTTATACCCGTTGGACGCAAGGTAGATATGACGAAGAGATGGAGAGTGGGGGAGTTCTCAATCCCCGAAGGGGAAAGCAAACAAATCACTGTAGGAGAAACGGGAGAGTATGAGTATCTAGGGGTAAGCATAAATATAACGGGAAGAGGGGTGTACAGAAATTACTCAGCCAAACTGATTCTGAAGGGGAAAAGAATTCTGAACCAACTAAAACTTTTATGGAAAAATAGTTTCAATAAGGTCTTTGTGGGGAAAACACTGTGGGAGAGGGTGGGTTTACCAAGTATAACGTATGGCACGGACGTGATTCCATTAAACCAAACCGTTATTAAGAAGTTGGAAAGTACTCAGAATGATGCCGGCAGATGGATAACAGGGTCGAGTAATGCTGCAGCTTTGGAAGCAGTAAGGGGGAGCTTGGGTGGATGAAAATCAAGGACAGGGTAGATTTGGGAAAACTGTGTTACTTTAACTACTTGAGAAACCTGCCTGACAACCGGTGGTGCAAATTGATGCTCGATACCATTTGGAATTCTAATATAGAAACGGGGTGGTCAAAACATGTGAGGGAACTAATGGACAATTACTCTATAGAGGTCACAAACATAGAAGTAGGAATGAAAGAAGGCAAAAGGTTTGTCAAAGAGAGAGTCATGGAAGATTGCAATCGAAACTGGCGAGCAGGGGTTAGCGTGAAAAGATCACTGCAGGGGTTACAATATAAAGAAAAGCCAGCTTTTGAGAAGTACCTAGATGGCACCTTTGGAGGGTCACTGCTGTTCAAACTGAGATCAAGATCACTGGAGCTTCGGGGAAAAATTGGGAGAGATGGGGAAAAGGGATGCCAAATGTGCCACTCTGGAGTAGTGGAGACCCTGGAACATTTTCCCTTGGAATGCCCACAGTATATACCTCATAGAATAAAATTTACTGGAAGAATAATGCAGAAGTGGGGTGAAGAAACAAAGGATAGATGGCTGAAGGGGGACACGAGGGAGAGGGTAGGAATGCTTATTGAAGAAATAGAAAAAGAGGAAGTGAGGGACACTATTAAGCAGTTTATATCTGAATGCTGGGAGGAGAGGAGGGGAAGAGGGGGTGGGTGCAAGGGGAATGATGGCCTTCTCTTATGAGGACCGCGACAAATCAGCTGCTGGCCAAAGAGTTATTATTATTATTCGCCAACGATGCAAAAAAGTCTTGATGTTAGACAAGAGACGTGACCAACGGGATCGACGAATTAATAAAGGGTTACTGACTTACGTTTCCGACAATTCTAAAAATGAAACTTCGACTGACGGACGTTTGACTATACCTAAAACGACGGCAATTGCAAAAAAAATTGGTCAGGTAAAGAGAGTGAATACCTTCAAAACAAAAAGTGTAAGCAAAAAGCCAAGGCCAAATTAAAGCCGTTGACAATGAGCCGAAATAGCTAAAAAAATATGCTGTGTATACAGATATACTAAATACAAGTTGCAGCTTTGGGTGTATCGGGGACAGCAGAATAGTATACTGTATGCCACAAAACCCTAATAACGGCATAAAGCCAACAATGACAATTGGCAAACGTTCTGCCTGTCCAAAGCCGAGATAAAAGTTGAAGGGAGTTATCAAATATTACAATGATCTGGCCTGTGATACTCAATTAGCACTTACACGCTTCACACAGACAGCGAGGTAGCCTTACAATTACAAAACAATCTACTAAATACCGAGGGGCAGTTTTCGGCGGCAGCTCGGTCTATATATCTTGCATTTACTCAAATAAATCAACGGTTATATCACATATACTGCTTCAAATGACTAAACTATATGTCTGCACATATATTTAAACCTTTTAAACAAGTCTTACTTATTTCCCTTCACCTCGGTATCTCTTGGTATTTAGTATGATCCATATATCTACCAGTATTAAATGAATTACATGTGCCGCGGGGAATGACATAGCTGTCTTCCTGATTTTCCCGCTGGTTTGTTTGCAGATTGGCGGGACAGATTCAAAAGATAATTAGGTGATCAAACTATCGATGGTCGACTAATACATTTCAGATGCACCACCGTCTGGGTCGATTTGCAACACCGTCTCAGTCGAGTTGCACCATTATGGACACGTATCTCATCAAAAAGTCGCTTCGAAATAGACTCGAGTTACGGACCCGTAAATCTAGTCTTCTCCGGGGAGTTTTTCTTGGCGATACGGCACGTTTTATTCATGTGATTTGAAGTAGTCATGAATATTAATACAAGAGAACACAGTCAAACATTCGACTGCTATTTTTGGACAGAGGCCCGTTAACACAGCCACAAGCATAAATACAGACAGTCTGTGTTATTTGGACTGTGTTTTCAAGCGAAGTCATGGAACCCCCCCAGGCAGCCATGACTTAACTTAATAAAAAACTCAGAAATCGGGGTAAATAAAAGGGTCAATTTATAGTTGGGGAGATCAAGAAGTAGCCGATAGGGGGAAATTCTGAAACGTTTTTTGACTGAATGCTGGGTGATTATGGGGGAGAGTGTGGGAGCAATACCCCGACGGAACACTGGGTTAATGTAGGCCTCCTTGTTGGAGGACACCGACAAATCAGTGGAAGACAGTAGATTTATTATAAATATTATTATCAGCTTTTATCCGGGCTTTGGACAGGCAGAACTTTTCAGTTCTGGAAGCTCTAAAGTTTTTGCGGTTTTATTTATTTTTTTTTATTAGGCTTTTGTGGCGTAAGTCGTATGTCATGTACCAAGACACCCCCTTTGTGGATGACAACGGGTGGATTGCTCAGGAAGAGACGTCATGCCACCTCACCGAGTTGCTCCATGTTGTGTTGTCCTGGTATCCTGCATGAGCAGCCATGTTGTGACGTCATTACAATTGTGATACGCGTTGTTCGTGCGCATCAGCAGCGCGTGCTATTAGGGTGATACGTGTTTCCGTCGTCCATTTTGTGTACTGGGTGCCATCATCTTGGTTTCTACGGTGCCACATGGTTGCTATGTTGCTCAAAAGCCTACAAGAGGACGGGGGTATGTTCGGAGGTAGTGTTCGATTGAATAAGAGTACTTTCCCGGTTCGTTTACTTCGTAGAATTACCACAAACAACCCGACAATCCCTCTAAATCAACCATAACTACCGAACGGACTTGGCGATGCCCGTTCGGGGCTTATAAGAGTAGCACGTAGCGCTATAAGACGCGTTCGGTTCAATGGGAGTAGTTTTTCTTTTTTTCTCTCTGTCCTGGCCTTTCAGCTTATTCTCATCATTCTCGGACCTAATCTACCCATGTTATGAGTTCTATCTTCTTTAGACTAAGCACTCTGACTTCCCTAGATGTGTTTATGTGATGTGTACACATTACAGATAGCCACTGGCACATAAGCACATACGGGTATTTGAGGATACCTATGACCGGGCTCCTATACAGTTCCTATATGGCCCTAGCTCCTATATGGATCCTAACTTCTATACAGGTAGTCTTACCGACGGTTTCCACCTTGTCTCCAACTATCTGTCCCATCATTACGTGTACAGCACCCATATGAGACTGGTCAATTAAAACCCCAGTTATTGATGCTAAATTTAGATTAGTGCTGTCTATTTATAGAGGAACTATTTATGAGTGGGCGTGAACAATTAATTACTTATCTCCATTGACAACAGAGCAACAATAACAGGAACATTGGCTTTGATATATTTTATTTCATTCAAGTGTTCCAACTTTTAACAAGCGATAAACTAGAAACATAATACACTGCACATAGATATTAACATAAAAAAGTTTGTTTTTTGCACATAGATATTTACATAAATGAGTTGTCTTTTTTAATCTTTTAACTTCATTTGGTTTCTTACACCTAACATTACAGTACGTTCAACGTGGATTGAAACAAAAACGCCGCCGCGGTGTGTTCTCCATCGTGGAGTTTCAGTGGACCGCAGTGTTTGATCAGTGGAAGACACTTCAAGACAGTTTTCAAAACACCGACCCGCCGTGGTCACGAGCGTTAAGGGATTCGCTTAATTGCTTTTGCATGTCAGTTTCTCTGCTGATTAATAAATACCGTCCTGTGACGTCAACTGGCAAAATAACTGCGTTTGTTACTGGCAGTAGATAATTTATTTTAAATTAAAATTGGAATTTGGAGGAGGCAGACGGCGACTATTGTTGTGGTTTGAAATTGTAAATTGGGAATAGAACAGTCAGTTCCATTTGGTTAAGTACAAAGTCCTCGTCACTTTCGAAACTAAACTGTTGTGTTTGCGCGATCGATTTGATCGAGGAAATAAATAAACCAGACTTGAGAAAAACAACTAATAATCGCGAAGTTCCCAATTTCACATTTTGTTTACAGCTGTAGGCCAACACGTGATGAACCGTGTTTTCCTTGGGTGGGATGTTTAGGCGAAAAAACCTCCTGCGACCAGCCCATCCTCTTTCCCGTCTTACTCTTGTCGGGCTACGCAATTAAAGATTCTTATAAAAAGGATATAGTAAAAAGAAAAAATAGTGTTTTTGAATGGATACCAAAAAGTATCTCACTCGTGACTGAAACTAATGATTATTTCACATGGGGGAGGAGGGGGTGGACGGGAGATATTTGCATACCGCGGAAACAAATATCCTTCATCCAATTCTGTAGGGGTTTGTTAATACTTTTATACTCTTTGCATTTGGAGATTTTTCAACGTTCCTCGACATTGTTGTTATTTGTATTATCAATTGCTAAGCCGGGTTGGGGGGCGGTGGTGTCGCGGTAACCGGTTCTCGCCAGATCACCGAAGTTAAGCAACGTCGAGCGCGGTTAGTAGTTGGATGGGTGACCATTTCAGCGACTGATTCGTGCTCCCGCGTTGTGTCCTTGGGCAAGGCACTTAACCCCGATTGCCTACATGGGGGCACGATGACGCTGTGTACTAAGGCGTACTGCACGTCGATGGTGCGCATGTCTTCAACCAATCTAACCCTGCCTGTGCCGCGGTGCAGAGTTCAGAGTTACGATGTTGGGGAGCTGACAGCTGCTCGTCGCTGCGCGGTGGTTCTCTCCGGGTACTCCGGCTTCCTCCACCTGTAAAACTGTCACCGACATGATGTGGCTGTTAATGTGTCCTGTTAATGTGTCGTTAAACCCTAATAAATAATAAAAAATAATAGCTAAGCCTGTGTGTATGTAAAAATACGTGGGTGAATATAAGGGGGATACCGAATTAAAATATCTGCGAATGTGCCTTTCTAAGAGAGAGTACACTTCAGTGGGAAAGAGATAGAGACAGATATACGTGATGGGTGGGGGAGGGGGGATAAGAAAAAGTGAAAGAAAATTAGTACACGAAAGTATACCCAAGTGCACTTGGGCGTATGTCTGCATACTACTCTGTGTGTGTGTGGGGGGGGGGGGGGGGGGCGCAAGGGTGTGTGTTGGTGTGCATGCATGTGTTTTGGTTTTTCGGGTTTGGTTTTTTTTTTTTTTTTTGGGGGGGGGGGGGTTCTTTTATGAACTACTGTTAAAAAAAGACCTACCTCTGATGAAGATATGTCTCATAAGCCTTCATAGGCTGGATTTCATATAAATATTTTGTAAATACTCTGTATATTATGTATGTGTATTGAAATGTGACACTTAAATAAAATATTCTACTACTACATTAAAGTAGTCGGGATTGATGTGATTAATTAAATATAGTAGATTAAACTACCACTAGCACAAGGTGTGAAATAACATTTGAGTGGCGCAACAAAGCACAGAGCTGTCCTTCAAACCAACATCTGTTTTAACACCTCTGAACATGACAAGCTTGAGAAAAAATAAGAGACAAATCAACATTTTTAATTACTTTTTTAATTCAGCAATCATAATTATAACCATATGTAAATAAAATAAATAGAAAATAATATTTTTTTTTTATTTTTCAATAATGACATGCCGATCGACAAGCCAGACCACCACACGTCATAACCCTAGCTCAAACATGCCCCGAAATTTCGTATTATAATTTTTTGGGTTTGTCCCCCCACACGTGTCTTGAAACCCCAAAAATTAAAATAGGTCTTTCAGGCAGGAGATTTTAGTTCCTCTATCCGAGATTTTCTGGCGCTACCCCTGATTTTTGCGTGCAGCCAGCACATAAAAAATTTCAGTGTCTTGGCAGTGTAAGATTCAGTCATCCATACCACTCCAATATGGTGAAGTAAATAGTCCCCCCCCCCCTCATTCCCCATCCCCGAAACGAGGCAATTGGACTCCAGACTCCCATAAACCCACACGCACAAATAGGCCTATATCATCGATTGCTTGCCCATCTGCACCCCCCCCCCCCAATCTTGGCCAGTTTTCCTTGTTAGTGCATGCAGGTGCTTCAATATATGGATTCCGAAGCGTGTTGGGCTGAAACGTCCCAGGGCCACCACAAGCATTCCTTTTTCGTTAATGTAGTTTATTTATGTTAATTCCACTCTCAACATGTATATTTTTACATTCCACTCTGGACTTAATATTTAAAATCTTAAATCGGATTCCCTTCCTACCCAACCCACAATTTATTCAAAATTCAGTACCGGTAACATGATTCTTCTCCGTCAATAGCTACAGTTAGGTAAAAGACCGTCGGGGGAATGTCCAGATATTGTGCTGGTCAAGTTATAATTTTTTCAACTCACATCCATGATTTCAGTACGGTATAATATATTTTTTTTCGTAATACCTCGAGTTCTGAATCGATTTTGATGAACAACATTCGGAATCGCAATAGCTTTTAATAACTTTTTCAAATATTGAACTATCTTTTTAATATTTCAAGTAAAAGTAAAGGTAATTTTTCACTGACTGTGAAAAAGATTGATCTAATTAAGAGCCGGCGACTGAGAGATCAAAAGATAAACCGACGTCATCCAAACATCCCATCACACAGTTTGACATATTCATGCGATATTAAAAACACGATTCAAACTCGATATTTTGATCGTTTTTTCTGCCATATTAATGCGTTTTATTATCAAAAAACATGTATGGAGTACACGTATTCAATTTATACTTAAGTGCAATACCTAACAATCACTAAACAACAATGAACTGAAACTATTTTGGGTGGAAGAATAAACCTGATTACCGCACTTGCAAAAAACACAAGTTAATTATAGACAAATTGAAGTCACGTGGTGGGGTTTTGAGACCCCACCTCGTAGTGTAATTAGTGGGGTCTCAATTTCTGTGTTCATATGGGCAGCGTACACGACATGTGATTTGCCTCTTTGTACCCTAACAACACGCTACACATGGGCACTAACACCACGCATCACTACGGTAATGTCGTCACAACATATTCGCTTACGCTGGGCACAATGGCAACACAACAGGGCGCAACTGGGTGACATGGCATGACGTCACTTCTGGGGTCATCCAAAAGGGGTGTCCGGGTATATGGCATAATGCTGTCGTATTTTGACAAGTATCGTTCGGCTGTACCCGGAACGCCCAAAGCTACAGCTTGTATTTAGTATATATATATATACATATATATATGTTACAGTAAATCTGTGAATAACTAAATATTTCAGTCAATAAGTGTATTGACTGTTTCACTTGGGGATTTCCAGAATTGACTAAAAATTTCAGTGAATACCAGTATTCACTGACATTTCATTTCTCTCCTTTCATTTCAGCTCTCTCAATACACAGAATGTCTGATGCGAATTTTTTAGTAAATACGCGAATTCATGTTATCTTTGATGTGAGAAAAAGAAAGAAAGAATCTTCACTTGGGGATGCGACGTACATCCCATAAGTGGATGAATGTTGGTGGTGTCTTGTTGCTCGTACTCGTACTGTTTGTACTGGATTGGTGGCTTCTCAGCTGGTCTTTTTTTTAAACATAATTTTATTTCTCAAAATAGAAATCGGGTTTGACGAACAGACATAGCCTATATCAACGTCTCTCTCTCTCCCAATACATTTTAACGAATTACAAAAAATAGTAAATGGGTGCAAGTGTGTGTGCAATGGAGGGCAACACATAATTCTGATTTCATTAATCACATTTTACGAAGCACTTAATTACGTTCTATGCGTGTTGCCTCCAAAAAAGGGAAATCCATTCTTCAGCAAATTTTGGGGTGATTTTTCGCATGACAAACAGACATTTTCGAACATTGAAATACGTACTCAATGTATAGAATACCTATCTTTCGAACCAATGAGTTATCCCCAGACAGGGCGTCGTGTCGCTCTGGAAGGTGGTGGACCTCCTCATTGGCCACCTCCGTCCTTTTCTTAAAGTGGTTATTTGAGCGGGTGTCTAATCCTTTGTTTATACTTGATTGTGCCTGATCACTATAAGGGGTTATATAAGGGCATTTGGATTTTTTGTCAAATTAGGTTTCGGCTCATATTGAGCAGAGGGATGGGGCAAAAATGCTCCAATTCTTAAAAAATCTTCTTCTCAAGAACCATCAATAGCAGAGACTTGATATTTAGTATGCAGCTTCCTTTTGAGGTGTAGACTCAAGTTTGTTCAAGAGAAGTTTGTCGGGTATTATTTGCCTTCGTTATGGGAGGGGCAAACATTTTGGCCACGCCTAAAATTTCTATTTTTAGAATCGTCAAGTCGATTTGAACCAATTTTGATATGAGATGATAATGGATCATAAGTAGTTGATTGATATAAAAAAAATTTTCTCATTGCCCCGTGGGAACCTCGGGAGCTAAAAATAGGAAAAACCTTAAAACTGCCATATCTCCAAAACTACACGGCACAGAGATTTCTTATTTTGTATAAAGCTTACTTTTATCCAGTAGAATAGAATGGTTAAAAAAAATCCCTATCGGTTTGATCACAAGGTACGTTTTTCAGGACTTTTGAAAAAGTTCTGAGTCAGCACTTTTTAACACTGTAGGCAATGGGAAAAAGATTAAAAAATTTTCTTCTCCAGATCCAGCAGGCAGAATCTTTTGATATTTGGTATGCAACATTGTGGGGTGGATCTGATTCAAGTTTGTTCAAATCGGCTCCCTGGATTCATATTTGGGCTCACTATAGAAGCCCGAATTCGAACTTAGTGCATTTCGGGCAAATTTCTTAAAAAATCTTCTTCTCCAGATCCAGCAGGCAGAATATTTTGATATTTGGCATGCAACATTGTGGGGTGGATCTGATTGAAGTTTGTTCAAATCGGCCCCCTGGGTTTATATTTGGGCTCAGTATAGAAGCTCGAATTCGAACTTAGTGCATTTCAGGCAAATTTCTTAAAAAAATCTTCTTCTCCAGATCCAGCAGACAGAATCTTTTGATATTTGATATGCAACATTGTGGGGAGGATCTGATTGAAGTTTGTCCAATTCGGCCCCCTGGATTCATATTTGGGCTCACTATAGAAGCCCGAATTCGAACTTAGTGCATTTCAGGCAAATTTCTTAAAAAATCTTCTTCTCCAGATCCAGCAGACAGAATCTTTTGATATTTGGTATGCAACATTGTGGGGTGGATCTGATTCAAGTTTGTTCAAATCGGCCCACTGGGTTTATATTTGGGTTCAATATAGAAGCTCAAATTCGAACTTAGAGCATTTCAGGCAAATTTCTTAAAAAATCTTCTTCTCCAGATCCAGCAGGCAGAATCTTTTGATATTTGGTATTCAACATTGTGGGGTGGATCTGATTCAAGTTTATTGAAATCGGCCCCCTGGATTCATATTTGGGCTCACTATAGAAGCCCAAATTCGAACTTAGTGCATTTCAGGCAAATATCTTAAAAAATCTTCTCCAGATCTAGCAGGCAGAATCTTTTGATATTTGGTATGCAACATTGTGGGTGGATCTGATTCAAGTTTGTTCAAATCGGCCCCCTGGGTTTATATTTGGGCTCAGTATAGAAGCTCGAATTCGAACTTAGTGCATTTCAGGCAAATTTCTTAAAAAATCTTCTTCTCCAGATCCAGCAGGCAGAATCTTTTGATATTTGGTATGCAACATTGAGGGGTGGCTCTGATGCAAGTTTGTTCAAATCGGCCCCCTAGATTCATATTTGGGCTCACTATAGAAGCTCGAATTCGAACTTAGTGCATTTCAGGCAAATTTCTTCAAAAATCTTCTTCTTCAGATCCAGCAGGCAGAATCTTTTGATATTTGGAATGCAACATTGTGGGGTGGATCTGATTCAAGTTTGTTCAAATCAGCCCCCTGGGTTTATATTTGGGCTCAGTATAGAAGCTCGATTTCGAACTTAGTGCATTTCAGGCAAATTTCTTAAAAAATCTTCTTCTCCAGATCCAGCAGGCAGAATCTTTTGATATTTAGTATGCAACATTGAGGGATGGATCTGATTCAAATTTGTTCAAATCGGCCCCCTGGATTCATATTTGGGCTCACTATAGAAGCTCGAATTCGAACTTAGTGCATTTCAGGCAAATTTCGTAAAAAATCTTCTTCTCCAGATTCAGCAGGCAGAATCTCTTGATATTTGGTATGCAACATTGTGGGGCGGATCTGATTCAAGTTTGTTCAAATCGGCTCCCTAGATTCATATTTGGGCTCACTATAGAAGCTCGAATTCGAACTTAGTGCATTTCAGGCAAATTTCTTTGAAAATCTTCTTATCAAGATCCAGCAAGCAGAATCTTGTGATATTGGGTATGCACCGTGCTTACAGGGGTGAGATTCAAGTTTATTCAAGCCAAGTCCCTATGTCCATATTTGGACTCACTGTGGGAGCTTGAATTGTAACTTAGTTCAAAATGAGGAATTTTCTTTAAAAATCTTCTTCTTGAGATCCAGCAGTCGGAATGTTTTGATATTTGGTGTGCAGCATCCTTAGGGGGGTGAGATTCAAGTTTGTTAAAGCCAAGTCCCTGTGGGAGCCCGAATTATAACTTAGTTCAATATGAGGAATATTCTTTAAAAATCTTCTTTTTTTAGATCCACTGGTCAGAATCTTTGGATATTTGGTATAAGCTTTTCTTAGGAGGAGCAGATGCAACTTGTTGAAATCAATTCTCTGGGTTGATATTTAGGCTACCATGTCAGGTGAGCGCCCTCAGGACCCTTGGGGCTTCTTGTTTATTAAGGTAATAAATGATTCACTTGAAGATCTCTCTGCTCTTTGTACTTTTGACTTGGTGGTTTAATCAGTTCATGTTTAACTGAGCGAAAGTTTCAGTGAATACTGGTATTCACTGAAATTTTTAGCAAGTTCTGGAATTCTCAAAGTGAAACAGTCAATACGCATATTGACTTAAATTTTAGTTGATACCCGTATTGACTGGATTCACAGATTTACTGTAAGATATATGCAGTATATGTCAACGGCTTCAATTTGGCCTTGGTTTTTGTTGCCGCTATTTGTTTTCGAGGTTGTCATTCTATTTTAACTGACCAGTTTTGGGGTTTTTTTTTTTGTTTTTTTATTTTTGAAATTGCCGCCGTTTTAAATATAGTCAAACGTCCGTCAGTCGAAGTTTGATTTTTAGTTGTCGGAAACGTAAGTCAGTAGGTCTAACCTTTAAATTCTTCAGTCCAGTTGGTCAGTCGTCGAGGGCTGGTCACGTCCGGTCATACTAAATACCGAGGTATACAGAGGGATACCGAGGTGAAGGAAAATAGGGGTGGGAATAGGGTTAAAACCCTGAAAAGGGTATAGGGTTGTGTATCATGAGTATAAAAAGATTTAAGCAGTATGTGCATGGTTTTAATGCCATATTTGAGAATTATGTAACAGCGTTCGCTGAAAAGCATTCCCTCGGTATTTAGTAGGTGGCTTGGTAATTAGTATTTACAGCGGTAAGCGACAGTGTGAACTGTTAATCACATTGAGACTTGTTAATTACTTCTCTTTGTCGGACATTGCAATCAAAGCTCGCTTCCCAAACTCAACACACATATTATGTACTGAGCACTTGATGGAGAATGCGGGGGGCGCAGGGGCGTCTCAGTAAGCGGTTCTCGTCAGATCTCCGAAGTTAAGCAACGTCGAGCGCGTATAGTAGTTGGATGGGTGACCATTTCAGCGACTGATTCGCGCTCCCATGTTGTGTCCTTGGGCAAGGTACTTAACCCCCATTGCTTACATGGAGGCACGATGATGCTGTGTACTAAGGCGTATTGCACGTCGATGGTGCGCATGTCTTCAACCAATCTAACTCTGCCTGTGTCGCGGTGCAGAGTTCAGAGTTACGATGTTGGAGAGCTGACAGCTGCCCGTCGTTGCTCGGTGGTTCTCTCCGGATACTCCGGCTTCCTCCACCTATAAAACTGTCACGACATGATATTATCCTGGCTGTTAAAGTGTCGTTAAATCCTAACAAATAAATAATTAAGAAGGAGAATGCGCTCCAGAATCTTCATAAGATATATAACAAAGAAACCGTAGATTAGATTAAACATATTTTATCTGTTTATAATCAACAAAAAGGATTGGATAACAAGTGCCCAGCACTTAGATTATATCCTTTCCTTGAACTACGTTTACAATTACAAATTATGACATGTTTACAAGTAGTTACATGAATTTAAATGTAATGGCGAAACAAAACGTATGTGTATATTGAAACAATTTTTGTGTATGTACAAAGTTAGAGAAGAAAGCTGATGGGTACTTGCAAGAGACAGAACAAAGAAGTGGGGGGTGGGGGGGGGGGGAGAGAAAAAAAAACCGTAAATAACATGATCAGCATTATCTCCAATTCAGATACATGGCTTCTCACGTCTGATGACCCTGTTGTATACGAAGAAATTTCAACTGACGCATTGACAATTTACACAGACTGCAAATATTTGGCATCGACATTTTTACCTAAACTAAAATCCAAAGTATTCGAACCAAACAGACACATGCTGACATCCCAAAATTATGGACAAATAACAAATGTGAGAATATGTTTAATATTATAAAAATTGGAAAATGAATGGAGAATTTTGAAATTGCCAGATTTGATTTGACAGACTTGAAGACATTGTTATGGACCAATATCATTACATTAGGAATTGATATTTTCGGAAGTTATTTTCCATTCGCCAACGGTGCAAAAAAAATTTCCGTAAGACAAGAGACGTGGTCAACACGCACGGCTGACCAAAGGGATCGACGAATTAATAACTGTCTATACCTAAAACGGTGGCAACTGCAAAAAAAAAAAATGGTCAGGTAAAGGGGGTGAATACCGCGAAAACAAAAAGTGTTAACAAAAAACCAAGGCGAAATTAAGTGGAATTCTCAGCAACCCTAATTGATCATATATTCAGCAACGGTAACGTAGATAGTAATAATTATATATCAAGAATTATCATTTCAGACGTGAGCGACCACTTTGCACATGGAACAAATAAATAAAATAAAAACTCATGTCGAGCAGCATCCAGCGAGGTCATTCGGTGTCACTCGATGTACTGATTAGGCTTCTCAGATTGGTGAGGTACTTCCTGCTCGAATGGTAGCTTTCACTGGAAATGGTCCAAGCTAAGAGTGTTAGTTTTTTCAAAAACTCTCACTGATTGTACTCACAGACAATTTTCAGTATGAACTCTGCTGTCAGGATTTTTTTTTCTTTTCTCTTCAATATTGTATTCTTTTATTATTATTTATTGTAAGTATAATGACTAGTTTGTTACATTCATGTATTTGTGGACGCTGCAAATAAAGTATCTATCCATCCATCCATCCATCCATCCATCCATCCATCCACATCCATCCATCCATCCATCCATCCATCCATCCATCCATCCATCCATCCATCCATCCACCCATCCATCTATCTATCCATCTATCTATCGGTGTACATTACGCGTTTCGAGTTTGTGTTCGAGTACCAAAGTTTTGTATATAAAATGTATGAGAAGGGGGTGGGTCCCCAAAATATCATGAAAAAAATATGCAGGAAAGGGTGGTTGGGTCAAAAAATCTACAAACTAAAAATCTCCACCTAGATAAGATGAGATAAGATAAGATTTATTCAGCAAATACACCAGAGTAAAGGCAGATTGCTACACAGAGAATCAACATAAACAGAATCATAAAACACACTAATTCATATGACATACATAAATCATATTACAGATACGTCCTTCTTGTGAAGGAAGAGCTGGACCATGTTACAAATAACATTGCACGGCACTGGATTATCATTAGTCATTATTACTTAAATTTGTCCATTGTATCCATTAGAGGAAAGTCAATTTTTTCGTCAGAAATTCAGCGAAATAAATTTTTTCTCAATGGTGCATAAAGCGGGATATTCCATTACGAAATGTCATTCCGATTCCACCCCCCACCCTCCCCCCCCCCCCCACCCCCATTGTACAAGCTTCGCATATTCTGTGTTCGATAGGACGAGGAGGTTGTAAATGCCTTCCGCGTTCGATCCACAGTTTATGGTTGCTGATGCGTAATCGCGTAAAATTGTTTCTATATCTTCAATGGAAGAAGTGTGAATGCGATACGGTTCCATTTGATAATCTACTTTGAATAGTCAATAAGTCCTAAGTTTGTTTTTTTTTACCTATTCTCTTACTATCATTGTGTATATCTTCTTTAAATAATTTAATATGGTCCAATTCCAGTTTGGACTTTAGAAGATTAATTTTACTTTTGGAAATTTCAATTTCATTCAAACTGTTAAATCCAAGTCCTTTAAGTTTTTCACTTATTCAGTCAGGGAGTTTACATTTCTTAGCTTCCACAAAAGCATGGTTTAGAATGGTACTCGGGGAAGTAGTACGCAATTTACCAGTATAATTTGCGAATCGTACTAAAGCATCTAATGCTATTGGATACCGGCCTAGCTCCGCGCATACCGCATGGTTGGAGGAATGTTTACCTACATTTAAGATCAGTTTGCCGAACTTGATATGAGCCCTTCCACTCGATGCAGTATCTCTGTTCCTCATATTCAGCTCCGTCGACCATATTTCACTGCCGTTAATAATATAGGCTTAATTAGTTTATCAAACAGCTTAGAAAAGACAATCACGGTTGGTGTGCATTTTTTTAACGAGCTGTGTAAACTGTACAGAGCCATGAGCCCCTTAAGACTAAGTTCAGGCTGTGCATGTTTCAGGGCGCCATTTTCCGAAAGAGTTAACCCCAGGTATGTGTATTTTGAGGTACATTCCAGTTCTTTACCACCTATTGAAAACTTTGGGATATTCCTTATTTTTCTGGCCTTAAAAATCATATATTTCGTCTTGCCTATGTTTATTAACGAGTTGTTTTGCTTTCCATACGCTTCTAGTCTGTTCAGACAGTTCTGTAGTCCCTTTTGTGAGTCTGAGGTCAGCACTAAGTCATCCGCAAATAGTAAGTGATTCAGTTTACGGTTGTTGAAGTTTATTGGATCACAGTCTTTATAAAAAAAACCCACTGATGTCATCTATAAATATGTAGGCGAAATGGTACATCCCTGCCTCAAGCCAATTGTCGACAACAGGGGTGGTCCAATACCCCGATTTGTTTTTATGCTGTAGTGACTTGATCGATAGAGCGATTCTATTATTTGTGAAACAGGTCCCGTGACTCCGATTCTTTTTATTTCTTCAAAAAGTACTGATCGTTCCACAGTGTCGAACGCTTTCTTAAAGTCCACAAACGCAGCGTATAAGGGTTTCTTTAGCAGGCTGAACGCTGAGCTAACTTCACACGAATGTTGAACGCTGAACACTGAGCTAACTTCACACGAATGTTGAACGAATGTTGAACGCTGAACACTGAGCTAACTTCACGGACCTTCAATAACCAGACAAATAGAGTGAGTGAGAGTGAGAGAGTGAGGCTAAAGCAGAATAGTTGAAACTAAGTTTCACCTTTACTATGACAATTGTAAATGAAAGAGTCAATGACTCTGTAGCTCAACTTGGATATGACAGGAATTAGTACTTGCTGTGACCAAGACAACTGAATAATGAATATGACAGGAATTAGTATTTGTTTTGGCCCAATCAACAATAATAAAAGAATTACAAGGTGACTGTAATGGACTACAGATTAAGACCAATCATTGTAGATTATTATTTTTGTGTGGAAATTTTCAGTCCCAAACAAAATATTTTCAGACTAAAATTTTTTCTTCTTCTTCTTAAAATTGAACAAAATGCATCAAAACACAAAAAACTAATTTCCGGATTTTGGTCCAAAATTTTCTAAGTCCCACCCGGACCCCTAATTAGCATAATTTATTCACGAGAAAAACTCTGTATTATATGTAATGTATCCCATGGTACTAAACATTCATACAAAAATTTATTCAAATCAGATCTTTCATTTGGAAGTTCTGCGCAAAAATCTGATTGCACTTAATTTTGAACAAAATGGCTGCTAGCGGCCATCTTGAATTTCAGACTGGACCCAAAAACACTCCTTCTCGTCCCACAGTGATAACAAAGGTACCCAAGAAGTTTCGTGAAGATCGGTTCATAAATACGGCCTCTAGCCCGAGCCGCATTGGGATTTGCACTCACAGTGCTGAAAGTAACACTAAATAAATCAAAGTTAGCCTAATTTACATAATTTACGCACAAGAAAAAAAACCTGTAATATATGTAATGTATCCCATGATACTAAACATTCATACAAAAAATTATTCAAATCAGAGCTTTCATATGGAAGTTCTGTACAAAAAACAGATTTCGGCATCGTCGGTACAAAATGGCTGCTGGCAGCCATCTGGAATTTGGGACTGCACCCCAAAACACTCGTTCTCGTCCCACGGTCATAACAAAGGTACCCAAGAAGTTTCGTAAAGATTGGTTCATAAATACGGCCTCTAGCCCGAGCCATAGCAGCTTGGCACTTACAGCTCTGAAAGTAACACTAAATAAATCAAAGTTAGTCTAATTTGCATAATTTACGCACGAGAAAAAACCCGTATTATATGTGATGTATCCCATTGTACTATACATTTATACAAAACTTTATTCAAATCAGAACTTTCATACAGAAGTTCTGTACAAAAAACTGATTTTTGCATCATCGGTACAAAATGGCCACTGGCAGCCATCTTGAATTTCGGACCACACCCCAAAACACTCGTTCCCGTCCCAGGGTCATAACAAAGGTACCCAAGAAGTTTCGTAAAGATTGGTTCATAATAATAATAATAACACTTTGGCCAGCCGCTGATTTGTCGCGGTTCTCGGACGAGAAGGCTTTGGTTACCCCTGAACTCCCAACTGCCTCCCTGTTCCCACGCTTCTCCTCTCCTCCCAACATTCGGAGACGAACTGCTTGATGACATCCCTTGCCCCAATCTTCACAATCTCTCCGATTAGCACATTAACCCTCTACTTTGAGTCTCCCCCTAACCACATGTCCTTCATTCTCCCATCCCACTTCCCCATTATACTCCCATTGAATCTCATTCTTCTAGACTGATACTTTGGGCATTCTAGAAGGAAGTGTTCCAGGGTCTCCACCATGCCCAAGTTACACATCTGGCACTCCCTTTCACCGTCTTTCCCAATTTATCCCCTCAGCTCCAGGGATCGCGACCTCAGCTTGAACAGCAGTGACCCCCCCCCCCCCCCCCCCAAAGGTGCCATCAAGGTACTCTTCAAAACCTGGCCTCTCTTTATAACGCAGGCCACCCAAAGACCTCTTTGATTTGACCCCCTCTCGCCAATTACGGTTACAATCCTCCATGACCCTTTCTCTGGCGATTTTTTTACCCTGGTTTGCCCCAACGTCCAGGTCCGAGATCTCCAATGAGTAGTTCTCTACTAGCTCCCTCACTTGGGCCATCCACCCCGTTTTGATATTTGAGTTGAAAATTCGCAGGAACATTACTTTACACCATCGGCTGTCGGGGAGATTCACCAAATAATTAAGATAACAGAGTTTCAACAGGTCTATCCTGTCCTTGATCCTCATCCACCCAAGATCACCCCTGATTGCTTCTAGCGCTGCGGCATTACTCGCCCCCGTTATCCATCGGCCTGCATCGTTCTGGAGGATTTCCAAGCTCTTTACGGCCATCTGGTTTAGGGGTACCACTTCCGTACCGTATGTTATACTTGGCAGCCCCACCATTTCCCAAATGGTCTTCCCCACGAAAACCTTATTGAAACTGTTTCTCCCTATAAGTTTCATTTGGTTAAGGATTCGCTTCCCCTTCAGAATCAATTTATTTGTGTGGTTTCGGTAGATGCCTCTTCCTGTAATGTTTATATTTACCCCCAAATACTCGTAATCACCTGTCTCTCCTACACTGAGAAGTTTGCTGCTCCCTTCCGGAATGCAGAACTCACCCACTCTCCACCTTCGAGTGGGGTCCACTTTGCGGCCCACAGGTATAACTTTGCTCTTGCTTTCATTAAGTTCGAGTCTCCATTTGCTCCCATATTTCCCAACAATTCCCAGCATTTTCGTTAGCCCCTCTTCGCTTTCTGACACTAGAACCATATCGTCTGCAAAAAATAGCCCTGGGATCTTCAAGTCCCCAACTGCTACCCCCCTCGTCGCTACGCAGGAGTTCATCTCCTAAACCTTTGATGTACATTGCAAACAGGATTGGCGAAAGGATACACCCTTGTTTTAGGCCTATCTCCATAGGCACACGTTTTGTTGTAATGTTTCCCAGGCTAAGTTCACTCTGTACATCTTTATACAATGCTTTCATAATTCCAACAAATTCGCCTCCTAAGCCCAGAGCCTCCAGCTTGCGCCACATGCCCTCCCTCCATACTCTATCGTATGCCTTTTTGACATCTAAAAAAGGCCATAAACATCTTTTTCTTTTTTGCTTTCGCGGATTCTATCATTTGGGATAGCGTGAAAAGATGGTCGGTTACTCTCCTTCCCTTCCTGAAGCCATTCTGGATTTCTCCCAAAAAACCCTTCTCCTCAATCACCTCCTCTAGTCTCCCATAAAGGACTTTACAGAAAACCTTACCAATGTTGCTACTGACAGAGATCCCTCGATAGTTATCCAAAACGTCTTTTTCCCCCTTTTTGTGAATAAATGTCACTTTGCTTTCCCTCCACTCCTTTGGGACCTCTTGTTTTTCTATGGCTAAATTGAATAGGGCAGTTAGGCTTTCCAAGAGTTCCTCTCCCCCTTTTTTGATAAACTCGTTAGGAATTTCGTCCACCCCTCCCGCTTTTCCATTCCTCAATTTTGAGATCACCCTTCGTACCTCCTCAGTTTTGATTTCGCTGCACACGAAGTCCGAGAGATTTTCCTCGACCTGGTTCGGACACTCCGGTGGGTTCCCCATGCCCCATCGCTTATCGTTTACCTTTTCCCAGTGCTTGACTAGTTCTAATGCGATTTGATCTCGCTCATCTGTACCTCTGCCATCTACTTTAATGCTCTGTTGGTTATTCCCTTTGTTACGTTTGTTCACCCATTTCCAAAATACGCTCGAACTCGACCCCCCTGTCGTTCTTATCGTCCTAATAAGACTGCTATTTCGCACTCTCCGGTTGTCGTCTTTAATCTTGTTTACTTTATTTCGTGCTTGTTGGTATTCTTCCTTTGCTACCATGGCCTCGTTGCTTTCCACCCCCTTAAGTTTTCTACTTCTCCTGTATGCAGCACATTTAGCTTTTCTAACCTTTATGGCCCTTTTCAGTTCTTCGTTCACTCTGTACCCAAGTTCCCGTGTTGGCACCCTAATCTTTCCTACACTTTCCTTCCCTGCCTCCACTAGGCTCGCAACTATGGCATCGGCCATCTTCTGGACACTAACCCCCTTGTGTACGGCTGCAAGCTTTGGTTTCAGTTTTTCTTCGAACTTCGCCCAGTCGGCATCCTTTTTGAGTCCCCAAACCTCATTGAAGCTTCCTTTGCTTTTCTCTAGGTATTTGGCCCTCATCGTCACTGTAATCAAGTTGTGATCACTATCCAACTCCATTTTTCCCTCATCGTCCACTTCTACCCCTATCACCTCCCTCCATAAAGTCATATCTGTGAGAATGTAGTCAATTATTGATTTTCTGTCGTTTCTCTCCCAGGTCCATTTCCCCTTACATCTAGCGTCCCTGTTCAGAATCTTCAGACCGAGCTCATTTGTGAAGTTCAACAGCTTCCTTCCATTCCTGTTGATTTTCTTGTCCCCACCCTCTATGCCTTCTTCCTTGTCACCTATGTGTCCATTAAAGTCGCCCATCAGAATTATACCGAGACCCCTGTTTTCTAGTTCAGTGATATTGGACCTTAGTGTTGAGTATATCGAGTCATTCCACTCGGGTTTTCTTCCCTCCACCGCACAGTACACAATCCCAAGGGCAATACTTTTGTTTCTCAGACTGATCTTTACCCATCCAATTTCTTTTGACACCTCAGCCGAGGTGATGATATCTTCCAGATCTGTGATCAGCGACGGTTTTAAATCCTCTTTAATGCACATGCCTACCCCTCCCCCTTTTTCTGCCCCTCCGTTCGCCCTACACCTATCCACACACATCCGCTTACTTGGTCTACCCGTTCCTCGTGTCTTACCCACGTCTCGCTTAAGCCCATGACATCAAACTCCTCTGCCTCGATCAATGTAGCAATTTCACTTACTTTCCGGTGGAGACCCTGAATGTTGCAATAACCCACTTTTAGCCTCTAGCCCGAGCCATAGCAGCTTGGCACTTACAGCTTTGAAAGTAACACTAAATAAATCAAAGTCAGTCTAATTTGCATAATTTACGCACGAGAAAAAAACCCGTATTATATGTGATGTATCCCATGGTACTAAACATTTATACAAAACTTTATTCAAATCAGAACTTTCATACGGAAGTTCTGTACAAAAAACTGATTTTTGCATCATCGGTACAAAATGGCCGCTGGCAGCCATCTTGAATTTCGGACCACACCTAAAAACACTCGTTCCCGTCCCAGGGTCATAACAAAGGTACACAAGAAGTTTCGTAAAGATCGGTTCATAAATACGACCTCTAGCCCGAGCCATAGCCAATTGTTGACGTACGGACAGACGGACAGACGGACGGACAGACGGACGACAGGCCATGACAATAGCTCAAATTTGACTTCGTCAAAGTTGAGCTAAAAATCAATAAACAAACACTTTTACAGGACTAATGTTTAGATAGTTGTTGAAAACGTAAAACTCTTTGACATGCTTTCACCTGTACAGCAACAATTTAAAATAATAATTAGTAATACGATAAAAAGGCATGTATCTCGCCTGACTTGTCATAATAAAAATAAAAACAACACTGATTGCCATTCCCTCATTCGACATTGTCAGCACTGGTAATCATATCGAATATAGCCCTGTAAACCAAAGATAATTTTTTGTTGTTTTTGAAAATAAACGAAAGTGGACTGTATTTTTATAATCGTAACCAGACAGAAGTAGAGGATGTTAAATGAGTTTTTATCGCGACTGATAACTACAGTACGTTGACGTTGCATCACTTCAAGTCACAGTTAGGTAGATCTTCTACTCGGTGGTTATTTTCAACTTCTGTAAGCAAATTACAAGAAGCAATGGTAATGTTTCACATCACGAACCATCGTGTTGCAACACGGTGGTCGATGAGCTGAAACATTTATAGTGCTTCTTCCGCATTTAAAAATGTAAACATTTATCAGATTGAAAAGTCCGAGTCCTCGATTCAGTATGTGTTTTGAGTCCGAGTCCGATTCCGAGTCCTCAATTCAGTGTCCATCTTCTGGACCCTGGTTGGTTAATGGCGTCTGAGATCAGGAAATGACGTTTTTGTTCGGGGGCGGATGTTACACCCCGGTCACTACCCAAAGAGTGGGGTATTACCCCTTAAAATCTTCCTCGCGGATCCGATGATTACTACAACAAGGGCCCGCAAGTACTACTTCGGGGCCCATGAGGCTCCTGATCCGCCAATTCTTTCAGCAAAAAGTCCAAACCCAAATAGCCAAGGTGCACGTGACGAAATGGACTTTAGGGCGAGATAATGTATTTTTTTCATTCAATTCATGTTCATTCTATGAATGTAAATATATCATCATTATACTGTATTAGTTATACAAGTAGTTTTCGTTGTAATTCCGATGGCCCTTGTCGTTCTTCGGTCTAACAAATTGTCCCCAAAATATCTCTGTGTTATCCCAAATTTACCCTAAGTACTCAGTAGTTACCCCAGAGTTACCCTTAAAGCACAAGCCGTATTTACCCTAAAGTTCTCTCAAAAGCATTCAAAAAATGAAATAAATAATTATAAATGCTTAAGTTTATGACTTCATCGGCCTGTCTTTGACAACTACAGGTTTCAGATTTTTTAAGTGTAGATTTCAAATTTTGCAGCCGGGCTAATTTCCTCCCGAGAATTCAAAAAGAGAGGCTCCCACTATTCCACTGCACCCACCCTCAGCCCTACATCTGCTGTAACAGCAATCTTAGTTTACTCGAACAGTTTGACCTTAGTTGTGTTGGATCTGTTTATAATCAGTTCTGTCCAACCTTTTGTGGCTGTGCTTTTACACCAAGACATGAAATGTTTTTACTTCAAAAATTACCCCCAAAGCATTGTAATAATAATAGGTAAGATTTGTATAGCGCACATTTCACAATATTAAAAAAAGTCCCAAGGCGCTGAACAACATGAAAGAAACATAAATACACGGAATATGGGATTAATCAACATCGGGGTAATATCTTTTAAATAGAAAAGATTTTAGCTTTGATTTGAAAACTGGAAGAGATTGGGCAATTTTCACAGATTCAGGTAACATACTGAAAAGTCTTGGAGCACTGTAACTAAAAGAACACCCCTCCCCCCATGTGATGCAGGGTCATATGTGGGCTGTTCCAGTAGGCTGTGGCATGAGGAGCGAAGTGGGCGTTTTGGTGCATACACTTTGACCAACTTAGAAACATAAGAAGGCACTACGTTTGCTTGTGTTTTATAGGTGAACAGAATAATTTTGAAGTCTATTCTGGCTGTAATGGGGAGCCAATGAAGATTCATTGACTGAGAAGTAATGTGTTAGTTCTTATTATGCGGGTCACTATACGGGCAGCAGTATTCTGAATTGTCTGCAATCTATTAATTTGCTTTTTGGGAACCCACAAAGAAGGACATTGCAGTAGTCTGGCCTAGATGAAATGAATGCATGCACGAGACATTCAGTGGCACATTTTGTTAGGATTTTCCTTGCTCGACCAATGTTCCGAATGTGAAAATTTGCAGACTGACAGAGTTTTGATATGTGATAAGACATGGTCAGATGTGTATCAAGATACACGCCCAAGTTTCTGACCGTGGTAGATGGGCTGACAATATTGTCACCCGTTTTAAGAGGAGGCAAAACATCTGGTGCTGGTTTGTACCTGGAGGAAAATATTATGAGCTCTTTTTTATCATCGTTCAGTTTTAGTTTGTTCACCACCATAAAGGTTCTGATATCTGCTATGCAATTGCTCATCACCTGAAATTTTGAATCTGTGTCTACCAGATCAGAGGGGTCGAATTCGATGTAAATCTGGCGAGGAGTTAGAGACTTTTTGAACACAAATTGTGCAATGATCCATAAGGGTGCCCAGTTGTTATTTACCCGCTCATCGGAGTGTGGCGTTTGTCTATGAGAGGGGAGCTCTTCCAGCTCCAGTATATGCGCAAACCTACCAATGTTTAGGTTCAACCCGCCACCTTGTCAGTACAGCACACAGCTGCTCGCTTTTCTTTTTTCTCTCCTTCGCCCATTTCAGTCGTTCAAACGTAATGTCGGACAGACCGGAATTTGTGTTCAAAAAGTCTTCAACTTGGGGACTGGGAGAGGTGTGGGGTGGCGCCTGTGAGAGGTTGTCCATCGGCTTCAACACGCGCGGTTCCAAATCCGCACCGCGCACTTTCTACCCGTAAGTGACCGTATGCCGGCCAGCATGAAAGAGAGGGTTTGCCAGAACAGGGAGTTGAGTTGAGACCTAATATTGGAACTGTGCAATCTCATCTTTTCACGGCTATAGGGTCAAGCGCCGGCCAGCTATGATCGAGTGATTAACTGAGCAAATCTATGGACTCTCACGAAGGGAAGCAGCAGAGGGCTTATCCCTTTGTTTTGGTTTCTTTTTCTTTTTGGATTTTTTCTGTAGTATCAATATCTACTCGAAACTTGAATTGCACCATTTATTTCCATTTCTTGAATGCTTTGGTGTAACTTAGGGATAGGTACATTTTGTTCTGTGAAGTTCTGTGAAGTAGTTTTGTGGTACTTTGGGGGAATACTGGGGGTAGTTTTATGGTAGCTAGTGTCAAAATCTTTCCGAGGCACACTTGATTTTAAATGAGATTAAAAAGAATTTATTCCGCGAATTTCGGCCAATAATTACCATTTTGACCATTTGACCACTTTTAGGGGTCAAACTGACCCCTTAAAAGGGATCGGAGTATGAAACTTAGTATTTAAATAATCTTGTATCTTAGGGCGTCACCCTACAACGCCTTTCATAATTACTATTTTGACCACTTGATCTCTTTTAGGTGTCACGTTGACCCCTTGAAAGGGGTCGGAGTATGAAACTTAGTATTTCAATAATCTTGTATCTTAGGGCGCCACCATTCAACGCCGTTTATTCCGCGGATTTTGCTCAATAATTACTATTTTGACCATTTGGACACTTTTAGGGTCAGACTGACCCCTTAATATGGGTCGGACCGTGAAACCAAGGATTTCAATAATCTTAGGGCGCCACACTACAACGCCATTTATTTCGCGAATTTCGACCAATAATCACCATTTTGACCATTTTGTCACTTTTAGGGGTCACGCTCACCCCTTAAGAGGGGTCGCAATGTGAGACTTAGGATTTCAATAATCTTGTATCTTAGGGCACCACCATACAACTCCGTTTAGTTCGCGAATTTCGGCCAACGATTACTATTTTGACCATTTGGACACATTTAGGGGTAAGACTGACCACCTAAAAGGGGTCGGAGTGTGAAACTTAGGATTTCAATAATCTTGTATGTTAGGGCGCCACCCTACATCGCCGTTTATTCTGCGAATTTAGGTCAATAATTACCATTTTGACTATTTGGTCACTTTTGGGGTCAAGCTGACCCCCTAAAAGGGGTTGGAGAATGAAACTTAGTATTTCAATAATCTTTATCCTAGGGCGCCACCCTACAATGCCGTCTATTTCGCGAATTTCGGCCAATAATTTCTATTTTGACCATTTGGACACTTTTAGGGGTCAGACTGACCCCTTAATAGGGGTCAGAGTGTGAAACTTAGGATTTCAATAATCTTGTATCTTAGGGTGCCACCCTACATCACCGTTTATTCCGCAAATTTAGGTGAATAATTACCATTTTGGCCATTTGGTCACTTTTAGGGGTCAAGCTAACCCCTTAAAAGGGGTCTAAGTATGAAACTTAGTATTTCAATAATCTTGTGTCATAGGGCACCACCCCAGAACGCCGTTTATTTCGCCAATTTCAGCCAATAATTACTATTTTGACCATTTGGACACTTTTAGGGGTCAGGCTGACCCCTTAATAGGGGGTTGGACCGTGAAACTTATGGTTTCAATGATCTTGTATCTTAGGGCGCCACCCAACAACGCCTTTTGTTCCACAAATTTCGGCCAATAATTACCATTTTGACCATTTGGTCACTTTCAGGGGTCAGGTTGACCCCTTAAAAGGGGTCAGAGTGTGAAACATAGGATTTGAATAATCTTGTATTCTAGGGCGCCACCCTACATCGCCGTTTATTCTGCGAATTTCGGTGAATAATTACCATTTTGACCATTTGAACATTTTGGTCAAGCCGACCCCTTAAAGGGGTCGGAGTATGAAACTTACTACTTCAATAATCTTGTATCTTAGGGCGCCACCCTACATCGCCGTTTATTCCGCGAATTTCGGTGAATAATTACCATTTTGACCATTTGAACATTTTGGTCAAGCTGACCCCTTAAAAAGGGGTCGGAGTATGAAACTTACTACTTCAATAATCTTGTATCTTAGGGCGCCACCCTACATCACCGTTTATTGCGCGAATTTCGGTGAATAATTACCATTTTGACCATTTGAACATTTTGGTCAAGCTGACCCCTTAAAAGGGATCGGAGTATGGAACTTACTACTTCAATAATCTTGTATCTCAGGGCGCCACCCTACAACGCCGTTTATTCCACGAATTTCGGCAAATAATTACTATTTTGACCATTTGGTCACTTTTAGGGGTCAGACTGACTCCTTAAAATGGGTCGGGGTGTAAAACTTCGGATTTAAATAATCTTGTATCTTAAGAAGCCACCCTATAATGCCTTTTATTCCATGAATTTGGACCAATAATTACCATTTTGACCATTTGGTCACTTTTAGGGGTCACGTTGACCCCGTAAAAGGGGTCGGAGTGTGAAACTTAGGATTTCAATAATCTTGTATCATAGGGCGCCACCCTACATCGCCGTTTATACCGCGAATTTGGGTGAATAATTACCATTTTGACCATTTGGACCTTTTTAGGGGTCAAGCTGACCCCCTTAAAAGGGGTCAGAGTATGAAACTTAGTATTTCAATAATCTTGTGTCATAGGGCGCCACCCTACAACGCCGTTTATTTCGCCAATTTCGGCCAATAATCACTATTTTGACCATTTGGACACCTTTAGGGGTCAGACTGACCCCTAATAGGGGTCGGACTGTGAAACTTAGGGTTTCAATGATCTTGTTTCTTAGGGCGCCACCCAACAACGCCTTTTGTTCCGCGAATTTCGGTGAACAATTACCATTTTGATCATTTGAACATTTTGTTCAAGCTGACCCCTTAAAAGGGGTCAGAGTATGAAACTTACTACTTCAATAATCTTGTATCTTAGGGCGCCACCCGACAACGCCGTTTATTCCGCGAATTTCGGCTAATAATTACTATTTTGACCATTTGGTCACTTTTAGGGGTCAGACTGACCCCTTAAAAGGGGTCGGGGTGTAAAACTTAGGATTTCAATAATTTTGTATCATAGGGCGCCACCCTATAATGCCTTTTATTCCGCGAATTTCGGCCATTATTTTCCATTTTGACCATTTGGTCACTTTTAGGGGTCATGTTGGCCCCTTAAAATGGGTCGGAGTGTGAAACTTAGTATTTCAATAATCTTGTATCTTAGGGCGCCAATCTACAACGTCGTTTATTCCGCGAATTTCGGCGAATTGATGAATGTTGATTAGGAAATGGGAATAAGTAAAGGATTTCACAGCACTCCACTAACTGCTCCAATTACAGTATTTATAAAAATGTTTTGCGACTATTTACAAATTCCATGTGTATGTGCACATATGTGTATCTATTTTGTTTAGGCTTTTGGTTGAGAAGGGCTGCAGTTTTCACCCGGGTAATCCTCTGTCATGTCACCACTAGTGTTTCCTGTTTCATCCTTATTTGAGTTAGTTTCTAGTGCTTCTTTAAATTTATTATAGTTTTCTAAGGTGGCAATTTTTTGTGGAAGGTTGTTCCAGTCCTGTATTGTGTGTGGAAAGAAGGACCATTTACGAACATCAATGCGAAACTCAAGCACACAGAAAGCGTTATGATGGGAATGGCGAATGGTACGACGTGGCTTGCTTAGTCTAGATTTGTGATCGATTGCAACTGTATTGTGTACAATTTTATGAAGCATCTGAGTCTAGCATTTTTACGTCTTTCTTCAAGTGTTTTCCAATTTAGGCTAGCTATCATGTCTGAGACACTTGATCTGTTGTGATGTCGGTTTGTCACATATCTAGCTGCCCGCCTTTGGATTTTTAGCTCACCTGACTTTCAGTCAGGAGAGCTATAGTGATCACTCACCGTCCGTCGTGGGTCATCGTCCGTGAACATGGTGTTTGCGTCTTCTCCTCCCAAACCGCTGAACCAATTTAATTGATATTTGAGATAATAGTTTGTTATGACATCGCAATTTGATTTTGTTCAAATCAAGTTGCCTCGCCCGTGGGTAGGGCCACACCCAAAAAGTGTGCTGAAATCTTAAAAAATCTTCTTCTCATGAACCAGCAGCAGCAGAGACTTGATATTTGGTGTGCAGCTTCCTTTTGAGGTGTAGACTCAGATTTGTTCAAGAGAAGTTTATGGGGCTATACTTGGCGTCGTAATGGGAGGGGAAAGAATATTTGCCCCTCCCAAAATTTCTATTTTCCAAACTGAGATGCAAATTTTGACCAAATTTGATATGAGGGCTTATTGTGTCATAAGTACTTAATTTATGCAAAAAAAAAATTTTCCCGTCGCCCCATGGGGACCGCAGGAGCTAAAAATAGAAAAAAATGAAAACGCCCATATCTCCAAAACTACACGGCACTGAGAATTCTTATTTGTTGTGAAGCTTCCTTAGGACCAACAGAATGGAATGGTAAAAAAAAATTGCCATCGGTTTTATCATGGGGTACTTTTGGGGACTTTGAAAAAGTGCTGAGTCAGCATTTTTTAACACTGTGGGTAATGGGAAAAACATAAGACTACTTTTCTCCCAAACCACTGCTCCAAAAGCTTTAAAATTTCACATATAACATCTTTGGAAGATTGTTTCACATGTTTATTGAAATCAATTGCCTGGGTCGATATTTGGGCTCTCTAAGCCCAAATGTTTAAATTAGTGCGGTATGAGGAGTATTTTTGAAAAATCTTCTTCTTCAGATCTACCAATAAGAATCTTTTGATATTTGGTATGCAGCATCCTTAGGGGGTGAGATTCAAGTTTGTTGAAGCCAAGTCCCTGGGTTCATATTTAGGCTGAAAATTTGGGGTCCCGTTGCGGACTTCGAAATTTTGGACCGAAATCCGAAATTTTTTTTTGTTGTTTTTTCTGCGTTTCGGTCAATTTTAAGACAAAAAAAATTTTTTTTTTTTTTCCCCCCTGAAAATTTGGGGTCCGGGTGGGACCAAAATCTTTTTTTTTTCGTTTTTTTCTGCGTTTTGGTCAATTTTAAGACAAAAAAAAAAAAAAATTCTTTCCCCTGAACATTTGGGGTCGAGGTGGGACCAAAATTTTGGACCAAAATCCTAAAAAATTTTTGTCTTAAAATTGACCAAAACGCAGAAAAAACAAAAAAAAAATTTCGGATTTTGGTCCAAAATTTTCTAAGTCCCACCCAGACCCCAAATTTTCAGGGGAAATTTTTTTTTTTTTTTGTCTTAAAATTGACCGAAATACAGAAAAAACAAAAAAAAAAAATTCGGATTTTGGTCCAAAATTTTCTAAGTGCCACCCGGACCCCAAATTTTCAGGGGAAAAATTTTTTTTTTTTTGTCTTAAAATTGACCGAAACGCAGAAAAAAAACACACAAAAAAAAATTTCCGGATTTTTGGTCCAAAATTTTCTTAGTCCCACCCGGACCCCAAATTTTCAGGGGAAAAAATTTTTTTTTTTTTTTTTTTGTCTTAAAATTGACCGCAACACAGAAAAAACAACAAAAAAAATTTGGATTTTCGTCCAAAATTTTCCAAGTCCCACAGAAAAAACAAAAAAAAAAATTTCGGATTTTGGTCTAAAATTTCCTAAGTCCCACCCGGACCCCAAATTTTCAGGGGAAAAAAAAATTGTTTTTTTTTTTGTCTTAAAATTGACCAAAACGCAGAAAAAAGAAAAAAAAAATTTCGGATTTTGGTCCAACCCACACCCCAAATTTTTAGTGGAAAAAACAAATTTTTTTTTTTCTTAAAATTGGCCAAAATGCATATAAAACCCCCCCAAAAAAATTTCCGGATTTTTGGTCCAAAATTTTCTTAGTCCCACCCGGACCCCAAATTTTCAGGGGAAAAATTTTTTTTTTGTCTTAAAATTTACCAAAACGCAGAAAAAAGAAAAAAAAAAATTTCGGATTTTGGTCCAACCCAGACCCCAAATTTTCAGTGGAAAAAACAATTTTTTTTTTGTCTTAACATTGGCCAAAATGCATATAAACCGCCCCCCCCCCCCCAAAAAAAAAAATTTCTGGATTTTTGGTCCAAAATTTTCTTAGTCCCACCCAGACCCCAAATTTTCAGGGGAAAATTTTTTTTTTGTCTTAAAATTGACCGAAATACAAAAAACAACCGAAACCAAAAAACGACCGAAACGCAGAAAAAACAAAAAAAAAAATTTGGATTTTGGTCCAAAATTTTCCAAGTCCCACCCAGACCCCAAATTTTGAGGGGAAAAATTTTTTTTTTTGTTCTTTCTGCGTTTCGGTCAATTTTAAGACAAAAAAAAAAAAAAAATTTCCCCCTCAAAATTTGGGGTCCGGGTGGGACATGGAAAATTTTGGACCAAAATCCAAATTTTGTTTTTTTTTTTTTTTCTGCGTTTCGGTCAATTTTAAGTCAAAAAAAAAAAAAAAAAAAAAACATTTTCCCCTCAAAATTTGGGGTCCGGGTGGGACTACGAAAGTTTTGGACCAAAAATCCGGAATTTTTTTTTTTTGGGGGGGGGGGGTTTATATGCATTTTGGCCAATTTTAAGACAAAAAAAAATTTGTTTTTTCCACTGAAAATTCGGGGTCTGGGTTGGACCAAAATCCGAAAAAAATTTTTTTTCTTTTTTCTGCATTTTGGTCAATTTTAAGACAAAAAAAACCAATTTTTTTTTTCCTCTGAAAATTTGGGGTCCGGGTGGGACTTAGGAAATTTTAGACCAAAATCCGAAATTTTTTTGTGTGTTTTTTCTGCGTTTCGGTCAATTTTAAGACAAAAAAAAAAAAATAAAATAAATTTTTCCCCTGAAAATTTGGGGTCCAGGTGGTACTTAGAAAATTTTGGACCAAAATCCGATTTTTTTTTTTTTGTTTTTTTCTGTGGGACTTGGAAAATTTTGGACCAAAATCCAAATTTTTTTTGTTGTTTTTTCTGCGTTTCGGTCAATTTTAAGACAAAAAAAAAAAAAAAATTTTCCCCTGAAAATTTGGGGTCCGGGTGGGGACTAAGAAAATTTTGGACCAAAAATCCAGAAATTTTTTTTTTGTGTGTTTTTTCTGCGTTTCGGTCAATTTTAAGACAAAATAAAAAAAAAAAAATTTTCCCCTGAAAATTTGGGGTCCGGGTGGCACTTAGAAAATTTTGGACCAAAATCCGAAATTTTTGTTTGTTTGTTTTTTCTGCGTTTTGGTCAATTTTAAGACAAAAAAAATTTTTTTTTTTTCTCCTGAAAATTTGGGGTCCGGGTGGGACCAAAAAAAAAAATTTTGGACCAAAATCCGAAAAATTCTTTTTTTGTTCTTTCTGCATTTCGGTCAATGTTAAGACAAAAAAAATTTAAAAAAATAAAAAATTTTCCCCTCAAAATTTGGGGTCCGGGTGGGACTAAGAAAATTTTGGACCAAAAATCCGGAAATTTTGGGTGGGTGGGGGGGGGGGTTTATATGCATTTTGGCCAATTTTAAGACAAAAAAAAATTGTTTTTTCCACTGAAAATTTGGGGTCTGGGTGGGACCAAAATCTGAAAATTTTTTTTGTGTTTTTTTCTGCATTTTGGTCAATTTTAAGACAAAAAAAAAAAAAAAAAAAATTTTTTCCCCTGAAAATTGGGGTTCGGGTGGGACTTAGAATATACGTTTCGGCCAATTTTAAGACAAAAAAAAAAAAAAAAAAATTTCCCCTGAAAATTTGGGGTCCAGGTGGGGAGAAAATTTTGGACCAAAATCCGAAATTTTTTTTTTTTTTTTATGCATTTCTGTCAATTTTAAGACGAAAAATTTTTTTTTTTTCCCCTGAAAATTTGGGGTCCGGGTGGGACTTAGAATATGCGTTTCGGTCAATTTTAAGACAAAAAAAAAATTTTTTCCCTTGAAAATTTGGGGTCCGGGTAGGACTTGGATAATTTTGGACCAAAATGTGGAAATTTTTGTTTGTTTGTTTTTTATGCATTTCCGTCAATTTTAAGACAAAAAAAATTTTTTTTTTACACCGAAAATTTGGGGTCCGGGTGGGACTTCGAAAATTTTGGACCAAAATCCATAATTTTCTTTTTTTTGTTTTTTATGCGTTTCTGTCAATTTTAAGACAAAAAAAAAAATTTTTTTTACACCCAAAATTTGGGGGTCCTGTCGGGACTTCGAAAATTTTGGACCAAAATCCGTAATTTTTTTGTTTTTTTGTTTTTTATGCGTTTCTGTCAATTTTAAGACAAAAAAAAATTATTTTTTTACATCGAAAATTTGGGGTCCGGAGGGACCAAAATCAGAAAATTAGTTTTATCATTTTTTATGCGTTTTAAGAAGAAGAAGAAAATTTAGGCTGAAAGTATTTTGTTTGGGAAAAAATCTGTTTTTTATGCGTTTATCTCAATTTTGGGACGTAAAAGTGCAGGAACTGAAAATAGCAGGAAAATCCTGTGTATTGTGTGGGCACAATCGCTTCATCTAGTTGGTATATGCTTTTCTTGGGAGGGGGCGTATGCAGCTTATTCAAGTCAAGTCCCTGGTATGATATTTAGACTACCATGTCAGGTGACGCCTCAGGCCCTCTGGGGCCTCTTGTTTCAGTTTTATTAATTTCATTTTTGTGTGTGGGTCCCATACTGTACTAGCATATTCGACCAATGGTCTAACTAGGGCTTTACATATTATTTATTTCAAAAGTACTAAACCCTATGATAATTGTAACAGACAAGCTTAACAAGTTCTCCTTTACTGGTAAAATAGGACCCAGTGGAAGGCCTCTGAAATAAAACACGAAATTATTTTTATTTAATACTTGAAATTAATACACGTACCTGATTTTGCTCAAGACATTGTGTGCATGACCACTGAATGTCAATTTGTTGTCTATTAGCGTCTCTGTACTGCTGATGTGTGATACCAGTTCCACATTTCTTGTGCTACCTACGGTTACAACCGTCACATTGTAACCCCTCTTGTCTTGGACGAACTGCTAAGTTGCATTATCATATATCGCAAGACATTGTTGAAATCGTGAAGGTTGAATGAATGAATGAAAGGTTTTAGCGCGCCGTGAAGGTTGATGAATGAAAGGTTTTAGCGCGCCAAAGGCGCGCAGGGACGATGTGGGATTTACAAATCCCTTGCGACCCGGTTAGCCTTATTTTATTTTACTTGGATCTTGGATCACACAGGCCTAGCTTTCCTATTGCCTCAAATGGGGTTTGAAGGGGTATGCACGCGGTTAGAATTCCTGGCAGTCCGTGAAGGTTTGTAGAAGTTGACCATTTTTATAGGAGTCTAGGTCAGTGAAGCCATAATTAAAAAAATCGCCGACTAAATATAGCGTGAATTAAAATCATAATAATTTCTAAAGAATTAAACAACGCCGGCGCAAATGGTACTCAGATCAGCATGAATAAAAATAAAAAACAACATCCAAATTAGAACCAACAGCTGCAAGCTATAATCAAATTCTCATGATAAGCGTGATTAAAAATCATGGCAAACCCGATATTAAAGACATGCCGACCTTCCTGTAATAACTGACCAAAACAACACTTAAAATCTGCTACCTACCACCACTTAAAGCATTGTCAAAACAAAATAAAAACAACAACATTAATTACCACCGACACCCTAGTGGACTTTCAACCAATGGCTGTCATTGTTTTTCTTTATGAGGCCAGTGCCGAATCAATCAAACCCAAGTGCCGAATCATCCAAGTCAAGTGCCGAATCGTCCAAACTCAAGTGCGGAGTCGTCCAAAATATAGGTGCCGAATCATCCAGGTGCCGAATGGTCTGGACACCGGAAGAGACATGGTCCAAGGACTGACCATGTGGAACGGCGGGAACGGGTCAACTCGCCCTCGGGTCATGTCGCCCTCGGGTCATTTCACCCTCGGGTCAAGTCACCCCGGGTCAACTCGCCCCAGTTAAAAAAAGACGTAACTCTAGTTGTATCAGAATTTTTAGCTCACCTGACTGAAAGTCAGGGTGAGCTTTTCTGATCACTTTTCGTCCGTCGTCTGTCGTCCGTCGTGAAGGTGATGTTTGGGCCTTTTTCTCCCAAACCACTGGCCGCATATTAATGAAATTTCATGTGAGTAGGGGTTATATAAGGGCATTTTGATTTTTTTGTCAAATTAGGTTTCGGCTCATATTGAGCAGAGGGGTGGGGCAAAAATGCACCAATTCTTAAAAAATCTTCTTCTCAAGAACCAGCAATGGCAGAGACTTGATATTTCGTATGCAGCTTCCTTTTGAGGTGTAGACTCAAATTTGTTCAAGAGAAGTTCGAGGGGCTATATTTGATGATGTTAAATGAGGGGCAAAAATTTTGGACCCGCCCCAAATTTCTATTTTCCAAACCGCGAGGTCGATTTGAACCAAATTTTACGTTAGTGCCTATTGGGTCATAAGTACCTAATTTATGCAGATTTTTTTTTTCAAATAGCCCCGTGGGAACCCCAGGAGCTAAAAATAGAAAAAAAAATAAAACGCCCATTATACGGCCCATATCCCCAAAACTGCACGGCAGTGAGAATTTTTATTTGGTGTGAAGCTTCCTTGGGACCATCAGAAAGGATTGGTAAAAAAATTGCCATCGGTTTTTATCATAGGGTACAGTTTCGGGACTTTGAAAAAGTGCTGAGTCAGCACTTTTTAACACTGTAGGCAATGGGAAAAACAATAAAAAATCTTCTTCTCCAGATCCAGCAGGCAGAATCTTTTGATATTTGGTATGCAACATTGTAGGGTGGATCTGATTCAAGTTTGTTCAAATTGACCTCCTGGGTTCATATTTGGGCTCAGTATAGGAGTCCGATTTCGAACTTAGTGCATTTAAGGCAAATTTCTTAAAAAATCTTCTTCTCCAGATCCAGCAAGCAGAATCTTTTGATATTTGGTATGCAACATTGTGGGGTGGATCTGATTCAAGTTTGTTCAAATCGGCCCCCTGAATTCATATTTGGGCTCACTATAGAAGCTCAAATTGGAACTTAGTGCATTTTAGGCAAATTTCTTTAAAAATCTTATCCAGATCCAGCAGGCAGAATCTTTTGATATTTGGTATGCAACATTGCGGGATGGATCTGATTCAAGTTTGTTCAGATCGGCCCCCTGGATTCATATTTGGGTTCACTATAGAAGCCCAAATTCGAACTTAGTGCATTTGAGGCAAATTTCTTAAAAAATGTTCTTCTCCAGATCCAGCAGGCAGAATCTTTTGATATTTGGTATGCAACATTGTGGGGTAGATCTGATTCAAGTTTGTTCAAATCGGCCCCCTGGGTTCATATTTAGGCTGACTATAGAAGCTCAAATTGGAACTTAGTACATTTTAGGCAAATTTCTTTAAAAATCTTCTTCTCCAGATCCAGCAGGCAGAATCTTTTGATATTTGGTATGCAACATTGTGGGGTGGATCTGATTCAAGTTTGTTCAAATCGGCTCCCTGGGTTCATATTTGGGCTCACTATAGAAGCTCGAATTGGAACTTAGTGCATTTCAGGCAAATTTCTTTGAAAATCTTCTTCTCAAGATCCAGCAGGCAGAATCTTTTGATATTGTGTATGCACCGTGCTAGGGGGTGAGATTCAATTTTGTTCAAGCCAAATCCCTGGGTTCATATTTGGGCTCACTGTGGTAGCCCGAATTATAACTTAGTTCAAAATGAGGAATTTTCTTTAAAAATCCTCAGATCCAGCAGTCGGAATGTTTTGATATTTGGTATGCAGCATCCTTGGGGGGGGGGGGGGGGGGGGGGGATTCAAGGTTGTACAAGCCATGTCCCTAGGTCAATATTTGAGTTCACTTGGGGACCCCTAATGATAACTTAGTTCAAAATGAGGAATTTTCTTTAAAAATCTTCTTCTTCAGATCCAGCAGTCGGAATGTTTTGATATTTGGTATGCAGCATCCTTAGGAAGGTGAGATTCAAGTTTGTTCAAGCCATGTCCTTAGGTCCATATTTGGGCTCACTGTGGGAGCTTGAATTGTAACTCAGTTCGAAATGAGGAGTTTTCTTAAAAAATCTTCTTCAGATCCAGCAGTCGGAATGTTTTGATATGTGGTGTGTAGCATCCTTAGGGGGGGGGGGGGGGGGGGGGGGGAGAAGATTCAAGTTTGTTAAAGCCAAGTCCCTGGATCCATATTTGGGCTCCCTGTGGGAGCCCGAATTATAACTTAGTCAATAGGAGGAATTTTTCTTTAAAAATCTTCTTCAGATTCAGCAGTCGGAATGTTTTGATATTTGGCATGCAGCAACCTTAGGGGGCTCAGATTCAAGTTTGTTCAAGCTAAGTCCCTTGGTTCACATTTGGGCTCAGCATGGGAGCCCGAATGAAAACTTAGTTCAAAATGAGGAATTTTCTTTAAAAATCTTCTTCAGATGCAGCAGATGAATGCTTTTGATATTTTTTATGCAGCATCCTCTTAGGGGGTAAGATTCAAGTTTGTTCAAGCCATGTCCCTAGGTCCATATTTGGGCTCATTGTGGGGGCTTGAATTGTAACTTAGTTCAAAATGATTTTTGATTCTTGGATTTTCTAAAAGGATGATTAAAAATTTTGAAGGTAAGTACTTCAGTTATTGTTTTTCAGTTTTGAGTTTTTCTCGGCAATTTAACCAAAAAAAAATTAACCCTCCCCCAATTTTGTAAAAAAAATTACACCCCCCCCCCCCCCCCCCCCGCAAAAAAAAAAAATTTTCCCGGGTCAACTCGCCCCTCAAATGCGGGTCAACTCGCCCCCCTATCGGGGGCGAGTTGACCCGGGAAAACTGGCGGGGGGCGAGTTGACCCGAGGGCGAGTTGACCTGGAACCTGTGGAACCGAATACACCCAAACCGTCCTCTAGCAGCAATTTGACCCAAACCGTCCTCCAATCTAACCCGAACCGTCCTCCACAGCGACCGAACCGTCCTCTGAGCAATTTGACCCGAACCGTCCTCCAAGGAAAGAGCGAATGAGAGAGAAGAGTGGTAGAATAATAACATAAAACTAACTGGTTGTTTATTTATTGATTTTATTTATTTTTTCATTTTCAACTACGTTTCAAACGGTTTTTTTTTTTTACAAAACATAATAACGATTATATGACACGAATACACGATCACAAAACAATATTTGTGATAATAATAATAGTGAACAAACACGATTTGTGATCACTCAGAGGTGAATTATTTCTTTTCGGGGGGGGGGGGGGGGGGGGGGGCTGTTTACAAATATAATTTTTTTTGTTATCATGCATTGAAAATTGCCGGCAGTGATTTTCAATGCATGATAACAGAAAATAATATTTTTAAACAGGCATTGTTTCTTTACAGGAGGGGGGGGGGGGGATTCTGTTTACAAATATAATTTTTTGTAAACCTGATTTATGTCTACTTTTTCCATTTTTCCATTTGCCGACGTATTTTCCCTTTTTGATTCCTCCGACGCTTTTATTAGCTCCAATTTTTCTTTCTCGAACTGTTCTTTTTGGGCCCTAAGATCCGAGCGCAGACCCTCAATAGTGTAGTTCAATCTGGCTATCTCTTTTTTGAAAACCAGACAATACCGATGTTAAATCCACTCCCGAAGTGGGTTCACTGATGGAGTTAGTTGCCATTTCACTGTTTAGTTATCAGTTATTGTCTAAGTTATCAGCAAATTATTAGTAAAATGTTTAGTTAAAGTATATATTTAGTTTTAACAGAGAAAAGCAGACAGAAAATAGATACAATTAAAGATAAACACTTACAAAATTACACCAGAGTGCACAGAAGTGGTACAGAGAACAATGGGCTTTGTTAATATCCAAGCTGTGAGATGTGTTCAATCAGGAGCTTCAACAGACACGTTCGATCAGTGGGATTGTCAACCAGAAAATAGCAAAAAGAACTGCAAATTTCTTGAAGACATTGCCTAAAAACAACAACACCGGTACAATCTTTGTAATTACTATAATTAGTAATAATTAAAATAACAAACAGTGAGTGACCATTGATTAACTGGGTTCTAGACAATTGTTCCCACGGCAACTCGTACCAGTCAAGTCGTACCCAAAATTGGACGACTCGTACCCATTTTCGGCTGGACAACTCGTACCCACAATTGGACAACTCGTACCCAAGGTTGGACAACTCGTACCCATGGCTGGTCAACTTGTACTTGGTGTTTAATTGTATGGGCGAGGCCGTTAATGGCCTAAGAACTATAGAAGCGGGGTTTTTGCTTTTGTTTCATCCGTTTAAGGTGCTATAATAGTAATGGAAATCAGTTTACTTTGAAATTCCTTCGTCAGATATTCCATGAATATGAATGAAATATACACAAAGTTTACGTCTAAATGACGGCTGTGATACACAGAACAGGAAACATATATTCATTGGCCGTACTTTGTTGATAGCATGCACCAGTGGTTCCTGAAAGTCTGCAATCGTATTCGTACGAAAACTGGCGTAAATGCCCCCCCCCCCCCAACCCCGACACCCGGTTTCTGTGCTTCAGTTTTGGGAAATAGAGTACTGGAAAAAACTAAAAGGCCTCGCATCTAGGCCTAGGCTCTGCAAATTATCAGGGTGAAAACCATAGCCTTCGTCGCATTAACTCTTGCCTTTCCTAATTAATAATGCCACTCTCCACCTTTACATTATTTTTCGTGTGGCAAAGTTACATCACTGGTGAGGCGCCACTCCGGTCAGGCGAGAAAGGATTTCATTGTAAATTGAGAGTCCAGCCGGATTGTACTTGAAGCGTAGCACATTTACCCGCAGGGAAGAAAAACGGCAAACAATGACCAGTGATAGACTGAATCAAGAAGATCACAAATGATGTTCATTTAAAAAAACAATCTAATTAAAAAGCTCTAATAGATCTCTCCCTATGAGTCCACCAGCTCGCATCAACTGATTTCTGTCGGAAATTTTATGGTCAACACCGACACATCTGAAAACTCGACAGTCATTTAATTTAGACTTACCCGGCAGTGCCAGGTGTGAGATCACGAAGAATTATTTTCTATCGTCTATTACCTTATAGTCGATTGGTGTGTAATTTTCTTCCAGTTATCTGTGCATATTATTATCGCCAATTAAGTTAATCTTCCAGTTGGGAGGTGTGTTTTTCTAACAATTATCTTCCATGACAATCATGAAAATTAAATGGTAATTAGCATTTTTGTTAGGTTTGCAATTAGACTATAAATGTGAATCTCTCTCTCTCTCTCTCTCCCCTCTCTCTCTCTCTCTCTCTCTCTCTCTCTCTCTCTAGGCACCTGACTCTCGTGCCTCGACCGATCGAAACAAAAATTGGCACAGGTCTATATAGATGTAATTTGACCAGGAAAGGACTTCTGATGGCCACGATCGCGTCCGACATACCGTTAATCCTTCAACAAATGGAGGGGTGGGTTAGGGTGGGGGAATGAGCCCTGATCGCATCTGATTTTGCATTAACCCTACAACACGTGAACTGCTGGGTATGACTACCAGTACAACAAAATATTACGTAGAAAAGCCCTCAGAAGTTTAAAAAAGAGCCAAAGATTACCTGATTTTTTTTTTGGGGGGGGGGGGGGGAGGGGTCGTCTGCCGTATCTACACCACTGTATTAATATATAATTTAAATATTTCCTGTTTCCTTCGAATTGCTCTCTTGATGAAATGTCCATACCGGCGAAATTGACTTTCGGCGAAGTCTGTTCAGACTGTTCTGCTGAGATAAATGCTAAAAATGGAAAGTTTTTGCCTTTCTGCACACCCATTGAAAGCAGACACAAATCTTATCAAGTCCTTCAGCCAATATTCGCCTTCGCCCATACAATTAAAGACCAGGTACATGTTGACCAACTGTGGGTACGAGTTGTCCAACCTTGGGTACGAGTTGTCCAACTGTGGGTACGAGCTGTCCAGCCGAAATTGGGTACGAGTCGTCCAATTTTGGGTACGACTTGACAGGTACGAGTTGCCGTGGGTACGATGTCCTGATACCTCGGCAAGTAGTCTCTTCGGTATCAGGTGAATTCGGGCCTTTACCAGTTCGGCCCAGGTGATTTCGACCCGTTTGATGAGTTCGGCCCAGGTGAGTTCGGACCACGTGAAAGTGACTTCGGCCCACAAGAAAGTGACTTTCGGCCCACAAGAAAGTGACTTCGGCCCAGTCGCTGAGTGAGTTCGGACCATGTATATTTGAGTTCGGCTCATGGGAAAGTAACTTCGGCCCAGTTGCTCTGGTGATAATTGTTCATGCAGGCAAGTTACGTCATTTTTACTTGAAGTTGTTCAGTCAGAGGTCATATTCTAGTTAGTGACTAGACTATCTTCCTTCCTTTCTTTCTTTCTTCCTTCCTTCACCCAACCTCTTCCTTTCATTCCTCCTTCCGATAAAAAGGACGGTAAGCGTATAAAAACTGTTTTACTAAATGTACCTCTGAAAGTGTGAAGTGACAATTTAATGAAGCGTGCGAAATATAAAACGAAGATTAAGTATTGTTTGTTTTATTGTAGACTATTTTCAAATTATAATTGGTTTCTCTCCAAAAACACTTTCTGTTAAATCCCCTTGTGGTAAACAGAAACATCTAAAATTAGCTACACCTGGAGCCATCAAGCAAGTATGATAATATTCACCCCGTCATGCACCTCAGCGAGTTCGTTGTTTTCCTTGCACAAAATGGCGAGTCGATCAGTGTCGATGGAAAAATGATCTATTTTGTCTTGTAAGTAGTCTACAATAAAACAAACAATACTTTATCTTCGTTCTATATACTTATTATTGCGTAAGCTTCCTTAAAAAATCACTTTTCACACATTCAGAGGTACACTTAGTACTTTAAAACGTAGTTTTTATACACTTACCGTCCTTTTTACCGGATACTGTCCTTTTTACCGGCAAAAAGTATTACCCGGCATTTCAACAAAAAAACTTCTTAAAAAATGTTCAAAACTATACGCTCCATCTATTCAGTAAATTAGATTAAATTAGATTAGATTTTTAGTCGAGTTGTGACGAAGTCAAACTCGACTTATAGTTTGGTGAATGGCGGGCGGGCGGGCGGGCGGGCGTAAACAATTGGTTTCCGGATGATAACTTGATAGTGGTTCAACTCACATTCATTAAACTTCATACATAGGTTGGTCTTGGTGGGAGGAAGAACCCTATTGATTTTGGGCATGCTACGTCGAAGGTCAAGGTCACAGTGACCTTGAACATAGTAAATCTTAAACAATTGGTTTCCGGATGATAACTTGATAATGGTTCAACTCACATTCATGAAACTTCATAGGTAGATTGGCCTTGGTGAGGGGAAGAACCCTATTGATTTTGGACTCGCTGCGTCAAAGGTCAAGGTCACAGTGACCTTTAACATAGTATATCGCAACAATTGGTTTCCGGATGATAACTTGATAGTGGTTCAACCTAGAGTCATGAAACTTCATAGGTGTGTTGGCCTTGGTGCGAGGAAGAACCCTATTGATCTTGGACTCACCAGGTCAAAGGTCAAGGTCACAGTGACCTTGAACATAGTATATCGCAACAATTGGTTTCCGGATGATAACTTGATAGTGGTTCAACCTAGAGTCATGAAACTTTATAGGTGTGTTGGCCTTGGTGTGAGGAAGAACCCTATTGATCTTGGACTCACCAGGTCAAAGGTCAAGGTCACGGTGACCTTGAACATAGTATATTGCAACAATTGGTTTCCGGATGATAACTTGATAGTGGTTCAACCTAGAGTCATGAAACTTCATAGGTATGTTGGCCTTGGTGCGAGGAAGAACCCTATTGATCTTGGACTCACCAGGTCAAAGGTCAAGGTCACAGTGACTTTGAACATAGTATATCGCAACAATTGGTTTCCGGATGATAACTTGATAGTGGTTCAACCTAGAGCCATGAAACTTTACAGGCGTGTTGGCCTTGGTGCGAGGAAGAACCCTATTGATGTTGGACTCACCAGGTCAAAGGTCAAGGTCACAGTGACCTTGAACATAGCATATCGCATTAATTGGTTTCCGGATGAGAACTTGATAGTGGTTCAACCTAGAGTCATGAAACTTCATAGGTGTGTTGGCCTTGGTGCGAGGAAGAACCCTATTGACCTTGGACTCGCCAGGTCAAAGGTCAAGGTCACAACTCGACATTGGATCTGTGATCCTGAGCGGCATTTTTCTTATATATGGCATTCAGAAAAATACTTGATTTTTGTTTTCTTGTCAGAAAGTCCTTGAAACGTAAAAAGTCTCAATAGTTCATCCTCCCCTAAGATGTTTTGGCATGTTATTAAGGAGCTTCTCCACAAAACCGCAAAAACCTCAATACCACCCTTATATGACGGCAATGGGCTAAACCCCGATAACCTAATCGTAAATGATGAAGATAAGGCTGAACTTCTGAACGGGACATTTATCAAAAATAGTACAATTAATGACCGAAATAGAAAACTGCCAGTGTTTCTTTCTAAAACTGACGCGTGCTTATCGACCATTAACATTGAAGTAAATGATATCATCGATGCGATTAAATCCCTCCAGTCTAACAAAGCCCACGGACATGACGATATTAGTGTTAAAATGCTTAAGGGTACTGCCGAGACCATTTCAGTTCCTTTAAAAACACTTTTTCAGAATTGCTTAGATCACGCAGTTTTTCCAGACGAATGGAAAAAAGCTAACGTCATTCCAATCTTTAAACAGAAAGATCCATCAAATTGTAAAAATTATAGGCCCATATCATTACTCCCGATATTAGGAAAAGTCTTCGAAAAAGTCGTATTGAAGTATGTCTTCACCCATTTTCATGAGAATAATCTAATATATAAATATCAATCTGGTTTTCTACCTGGACATAGTACAACTTTCCAACTACTTGAATTATACCACACCCTCTGTCAATCGCTTGACTCCCGTCTTGCTGCGTGCGCCATTTTTTGCGATATATCAAAAGCTTTCGAAAAAGTTTGGCACAGAGGTCTTATTTACAAACTTCGTCAACATGGCGTCTGTGGCACACTTTTAAAGTGGTTCGAAAACTACCTAACTGATAGGAAACAGAGAGTAGTAGTGAATAATACATTCTCCAATTATTCATTGATGACAGCTGGTGTTCCGCAAGGATCTGTTCTTGGACCCTTCCTGTTCTTGATTTATATTAACGATATTGCAGAATTCCTCGACTCAGTTGCTCGTTTGTTTGCGGATGATACTTGCTTAACAAATAGTAAACCCAGCTGTTCTGATGTAGCTTCCTCACTAAACCAAGATCTCCAAGTTATCCACAGCTGGTCTCAGAAATGGCTGGTGACTTTTAATCCCGAAAAAACTGAAGCTATTCAGTTTACATACGACCGGTCAACTAACTTTAATGAAACCCTACTTCTTGATAGTGTCCCCATCACTACTGTGAAATGCCATAAACATCTTGGTATACATCTCCAATCAAATCTAAGTTGGGATCGCCACATAGCAGAGGCATGTAAGAAGGTTACAGCCCGACTTTCTCAGCTTCGGAAACTCAAATTCATGCTCCCCCGAAAAGCACTTACACAAATATATTTGTCATATATACTACCACTTCTAGACTATGGTGACATCTTATGGGACTCAGCGCCAAAATATCTCCTAAATAGAGTTGATAGATTACAGCAAGATGCTGCGAGAATTATAACGGGTCTCACGCGCTCCACACCGTCTGAAAACCTTCTGCTCGAGCTTGGATGGAGAAAATTGAGCGACCGTAGACAGTTTCATAAACTATGTACACTATATAAAATTATTAATCATGAAGCCCCGGATTTCCTAACAGAACTCCTACCACGGCGAACTGGGGATAACGCAGCCTACAACTTCAGAAATCCTTCCAAACATAAATTATACCAATGCCGAACAGAAAATTTCAAAAAATCTTTCTTCCCTTCCACAATAGAGCTATGGAACAAACTCCCCCGAGAAACCCAGAATGCACCCACCCTACTTGAATTCAAGCAATTAATCTCGAGCAACGATCCTTCACCTAGACCGCCAAGTTATTTCTGTGCTGGAAATAGGAATGCGAATATATTACATTGTAGGCTTCGAAATGGTTGCAGTGATCTATCCCACGACAAGTTCCTCAACTTTATCTCTTCGACCCCCCAATGTACATGTGGCCACCTACTCGAGAATGCAGCCCATTTCTTTTTTGAATGTCCAAAATTTAATACTCAGAGAAGAGAACTACTGAACGGTCTTAACTTTTGCAATATCACGTCAGTTGATGATTTATTGTATGGAATCCCAGATCTCCCTGTAAAACTTAATTTCTCACTCTTCTCGAAAGTCCAAAGGTTTATCACGTCTAGTGGACGTTTCAGTTAAATCAACAGACAACCCCGCTAATTAAGATTATGTGACATGCGATGGTCCACCATCGGTCGCCGTGAGGATGCCTAACCAGCTCATGTATTGTGTGGGACATCAAAAATTCGCATCGTGACAGGGGCCGAGGGTCTGTAGGGGTGCGTGCACTATAACCCCACCTCGCAATTTTGGTTCGAATATTTCAGATAAGGAAACGACCCCTTTATCCAGATCACATGTCGAAATTTGTCTATTGTCATCGACGAGGTGCACCCCGCTCCGACCAACGACACTCTGAATTACCCTAATTAGTGATGTCGTGGCTGAAACAGGGTGCACGTCGTCGGTATTAACGTCGTCGGTATTAACCTCCTTAAATATCGAATAACAACGCCAAATTCTCAAGACGAGAGTGTGTTCGTGACGGCCTATGTTATGTAGCGTTACTATGGGTCCCTGGTACCAAAATATAATATTCTGTGGAAGCAAATGTACCCCATCACCTGCTATCTATTCGACAATAACATCCAAATACTCTGACGATAATCTAGCCAACTATTGTATTATAAATTTCCTAACTTGTCTTTCCAGTTACAATATTTTCAATTTTTTTTGATCCATGGAATTTACCGTTGTAGTTTACCTGATTCATATGTATTGTCAAGCCACGATGTCAAATTTCTGTAATGTATCTAGGGAAAGGAGATTAACTAAGTTTTGTAACTTGTTCTCCAATCCTTTTTGTACTTTATGACAAATAAAATATGTTTAGACTATAACGTATTTCAATTTTATTTTGCCTGGTCTGTTTGAACCCTGTTTTTGTTTATCAATGTTGTCTTTGACGTTTTAGTTATAGGGTATGTATATCATTGCAGTCTGTTTTTGTGTATACCAATTGTTGTCTTTGCTACAATAAACAGTTTGTTGGTCGGTATAATCTTCTGTCTTCCTTTAGTTGTTTGCTCACCACTATAGTCCGAACTTGTCTCGATGGGGCCGAAATCACTTCATGGGAGGCCAAACTCACTTGGTCCGAACTCACTTTCGTGGGCCGAACTCACTTTTTCTGGCCGAAATCACCTGGGCCGAACTGGTAGAAGCTCGAACTCACGTGCATTCGTCTCTTCTCGGTTTGGCGGCGAATCCGAAATTGATAAATAATCCGCATCACCACAGACTGAGTCGGTCTAAAAGCTTTAAATTTGCTTTTTCTTATTTTATATACAACATAAGGCACTAATCCCACTATATGCTAACAATTAATATTTATTTTTGCATTTATTTATTATTTTAATTTGTTCTCGGTTGTTCTCGGTAAGTAGTCCCACCGCAACTTCACTACCGCCGCCAGTACTTTTGGAAAAAAGAAGAGACTAAATAATAAACAAATAAATAAATAAATAAAACTGAAATTGATCTACATTTGTTTTGACTTTCTCGTCTTGGCTTCCTCAATTTCAAATGCACGCGGCACTTCCAAATGATAAAATTCGCCCAAACAATTTTTGGGCGAATTTATTGTTCTCTGGCGGGGTTCGTTCCGATAGAGGATATCACAACAAAAATCACCGGCAAGCAGAATGGCAGCGTCAAGAAGTGGCTCAGCTGCTCGGTTGTTTACAAAATATAATTCATCAGTTTGGACACATGGACAGGTAAAGACTGTTGAGTATATCTTTCTGTATTTCATTTTTGACAGATTTGCTCGACGCGGTATCATTCCCGTTGCAGTTAAGTTTATTTTGCAAGTTCTTTCGTCCTTCCCTTGACCTGACATGACCCGCGAGTGCGGTTGCATTCACCAGGGGTCATGGACGCATTTAATCAAGCCATCACCAAAAAAATCTAAAGTTTTTTATTCTTAAAAAAAATCTTACATTGATTTTTATTCATTCATCGCAAAAAACTAAATCACTAAAACTATGCAAAACAAAAGTACAGTACACATTGCCTAAAGTAAAACTTGAAAGTGAAGACAGCCAGAGGCAGAGCAAGAAAAGAAAGGCTATCACTAACTTAGTAATTACTAAACTAGACTTTATGATTCTGGAGAATCATGGCTTTTCCCGATGAGATTCCATGATTTTTCATGACCCCACAGTGTCTGATGAATTGTTTTTAACTGTCTCACTGAAGTTAGATTCATTGATGTTATGAGAAAGGTGAAGATAGTAGTCTCAAATGATACAGTTTGATAAAAAATTGTTTAGGTAAAAACCATCTTTAACGGTGGAGTGGGTTAATGTCAATATCATCGTCCAACAAGTCAATGATCACAAAAGGAGTTGTGTTTGTTTGACACATACCCACTAAGTGCTGTGTCAATTTAAAAATGGTCCATTTTATCTCAAATGTATCCAAAATATTGATGTCTGGCAGCTTGTAGAGGGTTAACAAGTGCCAACAGGAATATTTATTCATGCAACTTGTAATGTCACACCAAGAACTGTGAATGGCCATTTTTCTTTAAAATCTACAAGATGTTTTCAGAGAAATCCAGGGAGAACAGGAATTTTAAGCTTTTGATGGGTATCATTGTTTATCCAGCCCAAAACGGGTTAAGTGTTGTTTTTGGAATACTCTTATTACTTCCCAAAATAATTCTCAGTGAATTTTACTTCCACTTATTTTGAACTCTCCTCCCAACTTCGGGTGGTGTGGGTATGCAAACACAGCCTATTTTATCAACATTTTGATGTTTGAGAACCTGCATAGGGTTAACAAATGCTTACAGGAATATTTTGTACATGCAACTTGTAATGTCACACTAAGATCTGAGAATGGCCATTTTTTCCTGAAAATCTACGGGATGTTTTTAAAGAAATCCTCAGATAACACAAATTTTTAACCTTTTGAGGGGTATCTCTCTGTAACCAGATCTAAAGGGTTAATGCTTGGTTTTGTGAATATCTTCATTGCTTACAAAAATGATCGACGGTGAATTCCACTTCCATTGAAGGGGGTTATGTTTATCTTGTAGGTACACATTTGGTGTTATGGTTGCCCAAGAACAGCCCATTTTCTCCAAATGTCTATGCTTGGCAGCCTCTGGAGGGTTAACAAATGCTTACTGAAACATTTTGTTCATGCAACTTGTAATGTCACTCGAAGACCTGCGAATGGTCAATTGCTCTTGAAATTTTTTTTTGAGAAATCCACAGAAAACTGGAATTTTAAGCTTTTAAGGGGTATATCTCCTTAACGAGTCAAAAATGGGTTTAAGACCTCGATTTTTGAATACATTTACTACTTACAAAAATGTTTCCCTGTCAGTTTTGTGTCTGGTAAAAGAAGTTACGTTTCTCTGTTGTATTCCCATTTGATGTTGTTGTTGTTCAAAAACAGACTATTTTTTTCAAAATTTTGACATTTAGCAGCCCATGGAGGGTTAACAAATGCTTACCGGAATAATTTATCCAATCAACTGGTAATGTGACACCATGACCTATCAATGGCCATTTTCTCTTGAAAACCCTACCAGATGTTTGTAAAGAAATCCAGGGAAAACAAATTTTTAAGCCTTTGATGGGTATCACTATTAACAACCACAAAATGGGTTAACGCTTGGTTTTTTGAATACTCTTATTACTTACAAAAATGGTCTTCGGTGAATTCCACTTCCAACAAAGGTGATTATGTTTATTTCTCAGGTACACATTGGGTGATGTGCGTGCCTGAAAACAGCCCATTTCAACAAAATTACAATGCTTGGCAGCCTCTAGAGGGTTAATAAACGATCACCGGAATATTTTGTCCATGCAACTTCTAATATCACACAAAGACCTGCAAGTAGTCAATTTTTCTTGAAAACCTACAGGATGTTTTTAGAGAAATCCACAGAAAATGAGAATTTTAAGATTTTAAGGGGTCTCTTTCTTTAGCCTGTCCAAAATGGGTTAAGACTTCGACTTTTGAATACCCTTGCTACTTACAAAAATGTTTGCGTATAGATTGTGCGCTCGATAAAAGAAGGCTCTCTTCCTTTTTTCGTACCCATTGGGTGCTGTTGGCGTCCCAAAACAGCCCATTTTATCACAATTTTGACTTTTAGCAGCCCGCAGAGGGTTAACAAATGCTCACCGCAGTATTTTTTCCATGCAACTTCTATTGCCACACCAAGGCCTGGGAGTGACAAATTTTTCTTGAAAATCCACAAGACTCGTTTAGAGAGATGCTCCCTGAGCACACCCATCTTTCCGAGCTCGCATCTAGATTCTTTGACTTTTTCAGAGATAAAATTTCAAAGATTCGTAGTGGCCTCGAAAATTTGGCCTTAAATTCAGTGACCAGTGATGAAGACATATCGGTAGATTCTGATATCTCCCTTAACGACTTTCTGCCTTCCACCATGGACGAGGTTAAGTCAATTATATTGAAAGCCTCCTCCACATCTTGTTCTCTCGACCCACTGCCAACATGGTTTTGGAAAAACAGCTCTGTTTTAGACCACCTACTTCCCACCATTACTAGTATATTTTGCTCATCTCTGGCTCTTGGAACTGTACCAACAGCATTTAAGCATGCCCATGTTATTCCACTCCTGAAGAAACCAAGCCTAGATGTCAACGTTCTAAAAAACTACAGACCAGTGTCTAACCTTCCTTTTCTGTCTAAATGTCTTGAAAAGGTTATTGCCTCAAGAAAAATTTAGCATATTTCAGATAATAACAATCTGGAAATATTTCAATCTGCATACAGACCCGGGCACAGCACTGAAACAGCCTTAATTCGTGTCAGCTCCGATGTGCCGAATTTGATGGACGATCGTAGGCTAACATCATTCGTGCTGCTCGACCTGTCTGCTGCATTTGATACGATTGACCACCGAACTCTTTTGTCGCGGTTAGAAAAACGACTCAAAATACACAGATCTGCCCTTGAGTGGGTACGTTCCTACTTAAGTGACCGAACGCAATCTGGGAAATATGCGATACTCTATCAGAGCCCGTCGAGCTAAAATATGGCGTCCCCCAAAGTTCAGTACTCGGACCCTTACTGTTCACAGTTTACACCCTACCACTTGGGGATCTCATAAGGAAGCACTCTGTAAATTTTCACCTGTATGCAGACGATACCCAGCTGTATCTGTCTGCTGATCTTTCCAGTATGAATGACTCCTTAACAACACTGGAGGCATACATTGAGGATATTCGACAGTGGATGGGGAGAAACTTACTGAAATTAAATGATGATAAAACAGAATTTGTACAGTTAGGCGCCAAACATCAGCTAGACAAAGTTCCAATTAACTGCTTGAAAATAGGCGATAGCGCAGTTAGCTCAAGTAAAACTGCCCAAAACCTCGGTTTCACTTTTAATGATTGCTTTGATCTGCATAAACAAATCACAAAAGTGAGCAAAAGCTGCTTCCTCCAAATAAGAACATCAACAAAATCAGAAAGCTACTTGACCAAAACACTCTGAAAACTGTTACACAGTCTTTGGTCCTGTCCCGTTTGGACTATTGCAACTCTCTCTATTTCGGCCTTCCTCTGAAATCAATGTACCTGCTTCAACGTATTCAAAATACAGCAGCTAAGATCATTACCGATGCGAAAAAATATGACCACATTACACCAATCCTGAAATCTCTGCATTGGCTGCCAGTTGAGTCTCGCATTAAGTATATGGTATTGGCGGTGACACACAACATCTTACATAGCGACAAAGCACCAATCTACCTTAAGCAGATCATCAAAGTACACACACCGTCGAGGAATCTCAGATCAGCTTCTGAGAGTCTCCTTGTCGTACCGTGAATTCGATCAACGGCAGGGAAGAGATCGTTCACTTTCGCAGCTCCCTCACTCTGGAACGCCCTCCCTCAGAACCTTAGAAAAACTCTAAATGCAGATCACTTCAAGAAAGCTCTGAAAACCCATCTCTTTCAAGCAGCCTTCGGCCGCTGATTATACCATTGTTACTGTCACCTATGTTTTCTGCGCTTTTGAGCAGCGTTTCGCTGGGAAAAGCGCTATATAAATAAATTATTATTATTATTATTACTATTCAGTGGTGAAATTTTGCCATGGTTTTGGTTTCAGTGTCTTTGTGATAAAAGAGTCAAGTCTTGGTGTCGATTTTATTTCTTCTTATTTATTCAAATGGGAAAATTCAACAGAATACTCAAACTAACAAAAGCCACTTTTTGAAACTAAAAGGCTTTCCGGGAGTCCATTGTATGGACATGTGACTTGATGTTATACATATACAATGTATGTACGGTATACAGACCCAACAACATTTCCTAACTAGATGGTGTCACTTGTGTGCAAAGCACACTATAGTGTATCCCCACATTTGCATCCTTGACTTTGTATGAATGCTTGATACAAAGATGAAATGTATTATATGAGACACTAAAATCATATTGAGTGGCACAGGTGACACAGCTTCGTGCGCACCTACAGACTCCACTGCAACATTTGGGCATGGTTTTAGCGTTTCGAATTACATACATGTACCCTGGGAGCCTTTCGCCGGAAACGGTCTAAGAAAACATGAAAGTGGCAACGGTGACACCCCAAAAATCCGAAACCTTCGTGCACATCTACAGACCTTACTGCAACATTTAAGCATGCGTTTAGCATTTCGAATTACATACCCTAGGAGCCTTTCGCCGGAAACGGTCTAAGAAAACACAAAAGTGGCAATAGTGACACAGCCACTTAGCACCCAAAAAATCCAAAACCTTCCTACGCATTTACAGACTCTACTGCAACATCTCAGCATGGTTTTAGCGTTTTGAATTACATACTCTAGGAGCCTTTCGCCGGAAACGGTCTAAGAAAACACAAAAGTGGCAATGGTGGCACAGCCACATGGCACCTGAAAAATCCGAAATCTTTGTGCACATCTACAGACCCTACTGCAACACTTGAGCATGGTTTTACCATTTCGAAATACATACTGTAGGAGCCTTTCGCCGGAAATGGTCTAAGAGAACATGAAAGAGGCAACGGTAGCACAGCCACGTGGCACCCCAGAAATCCAAAACCTTCGTGCGCATCTACAGACCCTACTGCAACATTTGAGCATGGTTTTAGGATTTCGAATTACATACCCTAGGAGCCTTTTGCCGGAAACGGTCTAAGAAAACATGAAAGTGGCAACAGCACAGCCACTAGGCAGCTGAACAATCTGAAACCTTCGTGCACATCTACAGACCCCACTGAAACATTTGAGCATGGTTTTAGCATTTCGAATTACATACCCTAGGAGCCTTTCGTCGGAAACGGTCTAAGAAAACACAAAAGTGGCAATGGTGTCGCAGCCACGTGGCAGCTAAAAAATCCGAAACCTCCGTGCGCATCTACAGACCCCACTGCCACATTTGAGCATGGTTTTAGCATTTCGAATTACATACCCTAGGAGCCTTTTGCCGGAAACGGTCTAAGAAAACACAAAAGTGGCAACGGTAGCACAGCCACGTGGCACCTGAAAAATCCGAAACCTTTGTGCACATCTACAGACCCTACTGCAACATTTGAGCATGGTTTTAGCGTTTCGAATTACATACCCTAGGAGCCTTTAGCCGGAAACGGTCTAAGAAAACACAAAAGTGGCAACGGTGGCACAGCCACGTGGCACCTAAAAAATCTGAAACCTTCGTGCACAACTAGAGACCCTACTGCAACATTTGAGCATGGTTTTAGCGTTTCGAATTACATACCCTAGAAGCCTTTTGCCGGAAACGGTCTAAGAAAACACAAAAGTGGCAACGGTGGCACCTGAAAAATCTGAAACCTTCGTGCGCATCTACAGACCCTACTGCAACATTTGAGCATGGTTTTAGCATTTCAAATTACATACCCTAGGAGCCTTTTGCCGCAAACGGGCTAAGAAAACACAAAAGTGGCAATGGTGGTACAGCCACGTGGCACCTGAAAAATCGGAAACCTTCGTGCACATCTACAGACCCTACTGCAACATTTGAGCATGGTTTTAGCATTTCGAATTACATACCCTAGGAGCCTTTCGCCGGAAACGGTCTAAGAAAACACGAAAGTGGCAATGATGGCGCGCGCAGCCACGTGGCAGCTGAAAAATCCGAAACCTTCGTGCACATCTACAGACCCCACTGCAACATTTGAGCATGGTTTTAGCGTTTCGAATTACATACCCTAGGAGCCTTTCGTTGGGAACCGTCTAAGAAAACACAAAAGTGGCAACGGTGGCACAGCCACGTGGCACCTGAAAAATCCGAAACCTTCGTGCGCATCTACAGACCCCACTGCAACATTTGAGCATGGTTTTAGCATTTCGAATTACATACCCTAGGAGCCTTTCGCCGGAAACGGTCTAAGAAAACACAAAAGTGGCAACGGTGGCACAGCCACGTGGCACCTGAAAAATCTGAAACCTTCGTGCACATCTACAGACCCCACTGCAACATTTGAGCATGGTTTTAGTGTTTCAAATTACATTCCCTAGGAGCCTTTCGCCGGAAACGGTCTAAGAAAACACAAAAGTGGCAACGGTGGCACAGCCACGTGGCACCCGAAAAATCGGAAACCTTCGTGTGCATCTCCAGACCCCACTGCAACATTTGAGCATGGTTTTAGCGTTTCGAATTACATACCCTAGGAGCCTTTCACCGGAAACTGTCTAAGACAACACAAAAGTGGCAATGGTTGGACAGCCACGTGGCACCTGGAAAATCCGAAACCTTCGTGTGCATCTACAGACCCCACTGCAATATGTGAGCATGGTTTTAGCATTTCGAATTACATACCCTAGGAGCCTTTCGCCGGAAACGGTCTAAGAAAACACAAAAGTGGCTACGGTGGCACAGCCACGTGGCACCCGAAAAATCCGAAACCTTTGTGCGCATCTATAGTCCCTACTGCGAGATATGAGCATGGTTTTAGCATTTCGAATTACATTCCCTACGAGCCTTTTGCCGGAAACGATCTAAGAAAACACCAAAGTGGCTACAGTGGCACAGCCACGTGGCACCCGAAAAATCTGAAACCTTCGTGTGCATCTATAGACCCTACTGCAACATATGAGCATGGTTTTAGCATTTCGAATTACATACCCTACGAGTCTTTCGCCGGAAATGGTTCAAGAAAACACAAAAGTGGCTACGGTGGCACAGCCACGTGGCACCCGAAAAATCCGAAACCTTCCTACATATCTACAGATCATTTAGCAACACCCTAGTATAATTTTAGAACTCCGAATTACATAGGTTGGGACTATTCAGCAAAAAAGTGTAAAAATAACACATTTTTTAAGTGGCTCCACAGAAGCCACCTGGTGGCACAAAAATTTAAAAGTTGTATTTTTGGGTTGCACAGACCCTATCGAACAACTGTAGAAAGTTACAGCGTTTCGAATTACAAAACCGGAAGTACGGACGTACGGACGGAGATCATGACAATATCCCCGCATTTTTTAAAATGCGGGGATAATGAAGTTGCTCTTCTCCCCCACTATCCAAAGCTTCTTTTTGTGTTCAACTGCATTTGATATGCATGTGCATGTTCTGCAAATGGCAATGGTAACTGTCATTCTTGCAGTGTTTCCTCCCCATGTGTTCATGTATGACGTCACTCTCGTATTTGATTCGTATTTGATTCTGAAAATCCTTGGTCGTAATTTTCAGTCAAATACTGATGCTCCCTCATGTTCTGAACAACTGAATAGGAATTACAACAAAGTCAGATTCAACAGCAAATTTTTGTTCTCCTTGACTTTTAACGAGGTAAGTCGACAGAGCTAAGTGTCAACAATATAAACATCGAGCAGTTTAGCACAAATTACATGTAGAATGCAATCAAGCAAGACCCCCTGCCCAGTGCGCACTGAATAAGCTATTGGACCAGTACCAGTATACTTTATTGCAGGCAGGTGGGATTTGACAAAATCCTGTATTTACCTAAAGTCTGTTTTTTGAAGCCATTTTTACTTTGAAACACTGCAGGTCAATACAATCAACTTGGTGCCTCAATTATATGTTGTGTTTCTGTATTTAGCCATAATCTTCTTCTTATAGGGTTCACATGTGGTGCATTTGTCTTTTTAACTCTGTTTTTCAAAGTGTATCTGGACAGGACTTTGATCATCCTTTCCAGCATGTTATGTTTCATCAATCAAACAGCACAACTTTCTTGGCTATGACTGAGAATTAGATGTAAATAGGAAGCCTGAAAGTGGGATCTTTTGAGACATGCAGGATTGTCACTTCTGTTTTTTTTTTTTACCACACCCAACACCGAGTAGATTTTTTCTGGTTAACTGGACAGCTCATATAAAACCGACAAACCAAGTTTTCTGACAAAATTGAAAACAGAGCCGAAACCAAGTTGAAATTTAACAAGAAGAATGTTACTAAGGTAACACATGCCCCCCCCCCCCCCCCCCCCCCTTGTGACCTTCACCTTGCAGATGTGGCAGAAACTATTATGCGCGACACACCTTCTGACTGCCCTTAACATTTGTAAAAAGTTGAACAATTGTACTATGATTTGTTTCTGAGTTATAGCTGAGTCACGAGTTTTGACCGATTTTTAGTGTGACCTTGAAATGTAACCTTGACCTTAAAGGTATGAACCTGGTTGTGGTGTGTGACACATCCTCCCATGGTCCTTTATAATTGTGTGAAGTTTGATGACTGTGGCCCTAATAGTTGATTTGTGACCCTGAACATATGAAGGTCATTTGTGACCTTCACCTTGCAAATGCGGTGGAAACTATTATACGCGACACACCTTCTGACTGTCCTTAACATTTGTAAAAAGTTTAACAATTGTACTATGCTTCGTTTCTGAGTTATGGCTAAGACACGAATATTGACTGATTTTAGTGTGACCTTGAAATGTTACCTTGACCTTGAAGCTATGGTCCTGGCTATGGTGTGTGACACATCCTCCCATGGTCCTTTATAACTGTGTGAAGTTTGATGACTGTGGCCCTAACAGTTGATTTGTGACCCTGAACATATGAAGGTCATTGTGACCTTTACCTTGCAGATGCGGCGGAAACTATTATACGTGACACACCTTCTGACTGTCCTGAACATTTGTAAAAAGTTTAACAATTGTACTATGATTCGTTTCTGAGTTGTGGCTGAGACACGAATAGTGATCGATTTTTAGTGTGACCTTGAAATGTGACCTTGACCTTGAAGGTACAAACCCGGCTATGGAGTGTGACACATCCTCCAATGGTCCTTTATAATTGTGTGAAGTTTGATGACTGTGGCCCTAACAGTCTTCGAGTTATTGGCTCGGACACAGACACACACACTGACAGATGGACTGACTGACGGATGGACGGACAGACACATGCACACTTCAATCACTATATGCCACCCGACATCAGTCGAGGGGCATAAAAACTACACAGCTCTGCTGCTGAGCGCTTAAATCAGGGCTTGAAATAACATTAACATATTTGAATCATAATTTGAATTAAATCCATTATGGGTTGCTTTCCAGAGTATGTCACACAAAATGATATTTTTCTTTTTAGACTAACCAGAATGTATTGAACAGAACCATATACTTGTCAGCCAGTAATCTAAAAGATTTATATTGGAATGACAGATCTGGAGAAAATGAAACGGTAAGATTGTTGACAAAGTTTGCCAGTTCCCTGCTGCTGCTTTGGGCTTAGGTACAGGACATGCATAAAGTTTTTGCTTTTTTTTCACATGCATCGTTTCTGATTGTGCAATTTGCACCATGCCACAATTGGCATGAGAGAAAAAATCTTGTTCTTGGATGATTTTTAGTTAATGCACAAATAACGGGCACGATTAGCCATTGTGCATAAGCATGCAACCTTAAACACCAATAAATAAATAAATATAAATAAATGCACAAATATACTTGGGTTTCTTCTTTGCCTGCCAGGAGTCGCCACCGTTTTATTGGATTAATATAAATAATTCACCCCGATAGTTTTGAGAATTGTACCCATTCAGTTTCATGATGTGGTGTGATACCAGTGACAAAACTCGACACATTTCTCTGCAGATTTAGCAAACTATTTAATATTATCACATTTTATTAATAGGCTACAAGTACATGTATACTTAACCCTTTACCCAAACTCAGTCCCCTTGGGAACCCTGGGAAGTAAGCAGCACTTGTTTACTGTGGTAAACCAATTCCACTTTACTAGTAAAATAGGACCCAGGCACCAATGCTTGGGGTGAAAGTCCTCTAAAATGGGCAACATGTTGATCAACGATCGACTAAACTTGACTTCATCTCCATGTTGTGTCACGATTAGCCATGGTGCATAAATATGTGACGTTAACCACCAACAAACAAACAAACAAACCCAAACTCAGACAATCCTAAAAATTTCTTATTTTATTTTTAAAAACTTTTTCAAACAATTTCAACAAAACCCATATCATGTGACCCCCTCATTGGAATGAGCTCAACAAGCTCGTTCCAGTGAGGGGTCATATGATATGGGTTTGTTGGAATTATTTGATAAATATATTTTTTTAACTGCCTAATTTGTAAATTACGCAGCAGATGTGACCAATTCATTAGGTACATGTTAAGGGTTGAAGCTATGAGAATAACTTTGCTATTTTTGAGAAACATGCCTTATTTTAGTTTCAAAAGTTTGCCTTTGTTAACCTACTTTTAAAAGATACAAGTGGAGATTAACCCTTTACCCAACAAATCGCCCGCATCCTCCGCGTAATATGCAAATTCAGCAGCTGAAAAAATATTATTTTTCGAAAAATTTTAACAAAACCATATCATGTGACTCCTCTTTGGAACGAGCTCGTCGAGCTCGTTCCAAAGAGGGTTCACATGATATAGGTTTGTTGAAATTTTTTGAAACAATTTAAAAAATGATATTTAAAATAATAAATTTTGAAATCGTCTGCGTTGGGTAAAGGGTTAATGAACAAAAATTTATCACAAATTTATGTGAAATGTAGATCTTCAAAGAGTATGGATTGTTGTGAGGCGCCATATTTCTAAACCAAGGAATTCACATGGCTGTAAGTATTAACAGTTCTTAACAGTTCTCTTCGCATGATTTGAGTCCTGGACTGTTCTTTTTTTTTTTAAATCCATTTTAAACCAGTTTAGAAAACTCAGCACTACCACTTGAAACTGTGTGTGAAGAATCTTTCAATGTAACAGGTGAAGACCATTGGCATGGTCATAATGAATGAATTAATAATCACGGGAGTTGCAGAGATAATATCTAGTTCTCTGTTGATGTTTAACCCTGTAAAAACGTAACAGCCAAAACCGGCCAGTGCTATTCACAAAAATCGCCAATTAATTTACCTTATTTTTTCATTTTTAGTCTCAAAAAACATAGCTTATGACCCCACTTTGGAACGATGAGGGGTCATAACCTATGTTTTTGAGACAAAAAATGAAAAAAATGAGTTATTCAAGAATTTTGTTGCAATTGTCTTCTGCTTTTCATGTTAGATAAAGGGTTAACATGCATCACAGGGGAATTTAGTAAGTCTTATTTTAATTGCTGACTTGTAATAGGAGCAAAGAGCTCATGGAAATTTGGTGTAATCTATTTTTAGCTCACCATTGAAGTTGTATGAGTTTATGTCATGACCCGAGGCATGTTGGCATCAACACTTGTGTTAAAGTTATTGTAAGAGACCACTTTGACTTTCCCACCTATTACTATGCACCTCATACTGTTTCTATGGCTTACAATTACCCACA